>OX411309.1:18080079-18680079 GCA_948150685.1 Rhaphigaster nebulosa
CATTATAAAATTGAATCTAACTGTTAATTCCAACCGTAAAATACCATGGAATGTTAATCAGTAGATAGTATTATTAATAAACCGAAAGTGACGGCCTTAAAATATAATATATTTCCACAACTTTCACGCTGTCATTTCCACGAAATATTAACGCTGTCATCCCTAACAGTTATTTATAGGCAATCCTTAAAGAGTTTGAAATTGTATCTAACTGGATAGAACGGGCTGCCTGAGGTGGGTGTTAATGTAAAAATATATCCCACACAAGTTCTGTTATATAAAAACATGGCCATTATAAGAACACACAAAAAAAATTAAGATTCCTAGGCTACTTATCATTTAAATTATAAGGAAATGATAATTTAAATTAAAATAGCATTAAATTTAAATTTGATTATCCAGAGCATTTGATTTTCCTTGGAGTCTCTCCCCACCATTACCTCGGATAATGGAAGTTCCGCTGTAATTAGGTTAAAAAACAAGAATTATTTTCACACTATCATAATATAGTACTATTTTGGCAGTGTATGATACCTTTTAAAATAGTGACCTTTATATAAAAACTAGAAGATAGATAGAAATAGACACGAAAGATCACATATAACATTAACTTGCAAAGATTGTAATTATTTAATTACACTATTTGCGATCTGAGGATTAATTAAAAAAAAAATCCAGTTCAATGTGTAATTCATTACCTACTTGTTTCCTATTTAAATTTTATATTTTCCATATCCCGATTAAATTATGTAAACTTGACAGAATGAGCTATATTTTTTCAATCGTCTTACTATTTACAATCCTAAATCTATTTTGATTTCCATGCTAATCTAATTCTATTCTTATATAATATGACAATTATTATTCAGTAGAAACCAAGCAGCTACTCCTATTTAAGGATAATGTGTTGTTACGTATTCAAACAAAATTTGGAACACATCTCAATACGAATCAAACATATTAAAGCTTTGCGATAAATTTTTTTTCGAGACAATTTTAATGTTGTGATATATACTGCAGTGCTGGCTATACTAAAAAAAATTCAAGTTTACAATCGGAAACCACATAACTATTTTTATCTTCAAGTCAGGGCGTGTAAAGCAAAACTCCCTACCTACTTTTTGTGATATAATTTTGCTGTCTACATGTTGCAGGATGAAGAGAGTTTTGCAACAACTATTAATTTTTAAAAGTAAAAACATAAAGGCAGGGATCACTTTAGACAGTCTGCCCTCTTCAATCCGACAGTAAACTCGGGAAAGTAATAATAATTATTACTATCTCGATTTAAACACAAAATGGAAGCAAGGAGTTTGCAATTCATCTCAATTAATCAATTTATACGAGCGTTTCATATAAATTTTAATTTGGAGGATGGATATGATGAAATGGATATGATTTATAAGCCAGTTTTTTAATTGTTTTTTTTTTTTTTTCGAATTTGGATATTAAAGATGTATACATGTCTGAATTTGAAATTTATTACTCGCTATTGATTACAAGAGATATAGCGTTGCACAATCCCCCGTGGAATCTTCCAGATTAATCGATAGCTGAGATTTAAAGAGCTGCCGATTTGGGCCGACAGTGACCCGTTCGTGAACGACTCCTTCCATAGAACTGCCCGCTATCTCTTTGTAAACAGAGGCCACGTGTTCTCAAGGACCGCTGACTGGTCCGCAGCTGTTAACTAGTCCGATTTATAGACAATAGGAAAACTTTACTTTGGCTCAGTCTTATCGGTAATGATGAGATTCGGGATAGAGTGAAACCTCAGACGTAAAATTACCTAACATTATTAATTTTATAAATTTCAATACCATGGGTAGAAACAATAATTGAATTTCGGCCTAGTAATAAAAGAAATGTTTTAAAATTAATAAAATCCTATTTCGAACGAACAGTGCTTCAGCAATAAAATCCAACTGAAAAGAGCATAAAAAACTATTATTGTATAAAAACAGATCAAAAATAATTTTTTCTCTACTGGATGAGGTTACTCAGAAATAGGCTGATTAAACAGCTCCGAACCTTTTTAAACACAGCGCCACATTGAGCTGAGCAGGTATATCATAATTTATGACTTGAATACAAGTCTTAAGACGCTTTAAAAAGTACTGCCGCTCTACTTAGTATTATAGGATAATGAACATAGTTACATAGGGTACATAACCTGGGCGAGAGAGGAATTTTGTTTTTGTTATTACTTAGTTCTTGTTAGTTATTGAAATAATTAAGCAATAACTAGTAACAATTTAAATGCCTAGGGTTGGGATGAGGCCCGAAAAAAAAAAATGTTTATCAAGAGGGAATCCGCGGACTACATTAGTTTCAAAGCCCCTGTGTTAGAATATTACAGATCACAACAAGACAGAGTTCAATAATATCAATATTACTTGTTCAAATAACTTGAAGAGGTATAGTAAACAGGCAAATTTTAATTTTATTTATTTTTTTGCTAGGTTATGCAAAATAATGTGACTGAGTCAAAAAAAATTAATTTAAACAATATCTTCTGTGTATTTAAGTATATTTAAGTCATAGTTCTAAGTCGTGTAATTATTTATTTTCCTGAACTCTCAACTCAAATTATCTTCTACGAATAGAATCAACATGGAAACAACTTTACATCGATACGGAATATACTAGCGCTCATATAAATAGCGATAATTTACAAATTATCAAAAACATGTTAATCCAGCAATTGTAAAGGTTTTTCACAACAATCTAGGTTGGTACTTACAATATCTATATATTTTAAAATTAATTATTTTTCTCCAAAACTCTGTAACTAAATTTGATAAAAATCATGCTGTCATATTTAATTGAACGGGGAGGGATTTCAAAATCTCTCAGAACTTTTCGAAATTGAATTTGATTGGTTAAAAAATAAATGAAAAAAAATATATATACACTTTACATATGCCATAGATAGTGAATGGAGGTGGCTCGCAACAACTGGGTTACACCCGCGGGTTCAGGCTGGCCTCAGTCCAACCCGTAGGATCTAGAAAACCCCTCTCCGGTTTGTTTCCTACTATTCTGGGCTATCCCTTAAGGAAGAACTAGGTCAACCTTCGGGGTGACGGAGAAGGTACAGGAGAACATCTGGGACAGTTTTAGAGCCCCTTGACACGTTAATTGGAAACGGCATTTCTTTGATGAAGATACAAGAGGAAGAGATGTTTTCCTTCAATCGGCCTGTTAATCTTCCGACAAGCCACGGTGAGTGCGAAACCATTTAGTCCGAGGACAGCTGTACGCAATGCAGCGCGATATATGAGAGACTGACACTACAAAGAGCAACCAAAGGAATACTATTTGTGACGGTCATTATTAGAAAGGCACTCATTAACTAAGATTCATTTAAAATTACAATAGCAATATAAACAAGAAATAAAAAAATATATAATAAAAACAAAGTGACTCGAAATCTACTGAAAGTCTGCCGAAAACGTATACATTTATATAATTCTGCCACAAAAAAATATATTGTCATAGACCGATCGTAGAGTAGATTACTCATGAAACGAGCTGTTTAATAATATACAAGATGTATACATAATTCAGAGCTCGTAGTCTTTGTTTGTTTACAATAAATTTTATTAATGGTCGATTCAAAAGAAAATAAATAAACTATTGAATACACTGGGGAACAAAAAAATATTTTGGATTGAATTTAGGTACATTAATTTAATAAGTTTTTTTTCGAATTGCCTTTTTTTTTTAATAAAAAAAATAAGGTTCTCATTTAATTAATTATTTTAACTGTCATTCATAATTCTGTTCTTATACTAAAATAAAAGTTTTTGTATATTTTAATAAATAAAGAACAAATTTTGAGCTTTCTAACTTATATTTCAATTTTATTAAAACTTGCCAGTCGTTTTCCTTATCAGGAAAACGTTCTAAATAAACAAATAATAACAGTATTTTAGTTTAAATGATTCTGTCACAAAAAAAAAAAAATTTTGTTTTCTTGAAATATAAGAACATGAATTGCATTTATTTCACAAACTGGGGTCAATTTGGAAAATCTGATATTTTTCTCGTATTTAGAAGACTCTAGCATTATCCGTATTGGACTTTGAAACCATCCGCCTCATAAGTTGCCCCGTGATATTTCAGTTTTAATTCCGACTCAGTTTAATATTTCTTCTCTTTTTTTTTTTTTTTTTTTCTGTACGACATGCATTACTGAATTTATTTCCAGCATTTTTTTAGTTACGAATTTTGCAACAAAATCTAAATATTGTAGAAGTAATATGTTTTCGGTAATTTTTAAATAATCACAGCTGACACAAATGGTATCATATTTTATGTAAATTTCTAGATTTTTTCAAGGTGAATTCGTCCATTAGAAATTATTGAAGCTGACGACAGTTCAAGGGATAAAATTAAAACACGATTTACAATATATATATATATATATATATATATATATATATATATATATATATATATATATATTAATTGCGGGTTTTATTTTTTATAGATATATTTTGTTTGGAAATTCGATGAGGATCAAACCAAGAACTACCAAAGATGATAAAGTTCATGGAAATACTAAAACAAACATAACTCCAAAAGCCATTTGAGATAGATTTTGATTTATTCCGGTAATCTTTAAGGACTCTCACTTTGATTGCCCATTAATTTTCTCGGAATGTTTTTTCTCGAAATATTTGCGTTCATCACGAATTAAGATTAAAATTACGATGATAACGAATTATAAAATAATTACGAAAATCCTTTTGAAAGGTAACAAAGTTAGAACCTCATTAACAGCGAAATATGATTGTCAAAATCGCAGCCTGATGTTCATACAATAAAACAGACCTGAATTGAGAATATACAGGGGAAAAAAGTGCTCTCATTATGGAAAGATAGTCTATAATAAGTAATCAAGATTTATAGCCTACCTCCCTTATCGATATTAATAGCCAATCGACAATAATCGATACGCAATGCACAACTCAAACTGGATCCAATACTACAAGAGTGTACTAAGGCGTAGGTTTGCGAACCAGTAGGTGATCGTTCAGGCCTGTCAACTCAATGGACGTGGATTGCACAAGCCTTGGCACATTGAATGAAGTCAACGCCTTAGAGATTGTGCAAAAGGGTGATTAATCCTTTCTCGGATCAATTAGCGCATAATGCAATCCATCCCAAAAATCGATTTAATATGGAAACTGTCTATGGAACAGCGGCAGAGTACAGCAGAGAATTGTGGCGCTCAATGCTCAATCAATTGGTAACACTCTTGTAACCGTTCTTTGGTAGAATGTCCCGCGGCCTTCTTCATTTCAGATCCAAATAATGGAGAATTAGAGGTGACCGATTAAGAAATAAGAATGGAAAAAATTGGAGTATATGTATATTGGAGTATATGTATTGGAGTGTATGTATGTGTATGTAAAATTGGAGTATAGGTACATACTCAGACATATTTCTTTTAAAGACAGATGAAGGAACATTAAATGATATTTTAGATGTCCAAAGCTGAAATAAGTATCTCCTTATAGGTTTTAATAGCAAAACCTTTTAAAATAAATTTGTAATTATAGTAACGTAGTTCTTGTAATGAATTGAAAGTTTAGCTAGTAGATTCAGTAAATGCCGAAGAAATGTTTTGAGGATTTCGTGTTAATCAGTTATCCCGATAAAGAGGTAAATGTATATTAAATGAGAAATATCAAACCTCAAAATGCAGTGTCGGCAGAACCATCTGCTCTGATATGTTAGCGCATTTTATTTTAATATAACCCGAAATAATATCTACTTCCTACTCATCTGTTTGGAATGGTAAATTTAGGTCAGGAATTAACGCGCTCCAAATGATAATTACTGAAAATTAAGTTCAGAACTTCTAACAATTGTACTTAGAATTCTGAAATTGGAAATGTCATCAGACAAGATAACGGCCGCAGTCATTTTCTTACGTCAAACTGTCTAAATGTATCCAACTACCTACAGTTTAATTATTAAGACCATTATCAAAAGTACATCTGGGCTTCCATCAAAGAATCCAGAAATACTGATAAAAGCTCTCTCATGCATCAGCTTGGAAAAGATGCATCAATATATCTACGTCAATATATAAGATACAATGATCACATTATTCACGACCAACGACAGGCCGAAGACAACACGACTCGAGGCGAGAATCGGGTCAATGTCTCACCACTTTCACCTCTGTTGGTTCACTGACTCACCTGCAACGTATCCCCCCCGCGGCCCAAGGTTGGTACCCCCTGTTTACGAGTGCCATCTGGTTTAGAAGATGTTCAAGTACCGGCCTGCAGAGTGTGCTATAATGCCTGTTAGCCAAATATAACAGTTGAGATGGGATCGTGATTAGTTATGCTATTTGCAAGGAATATGACGTACATATGTTAATGTTGAGGGAGGCTCACTTCGCCTACTGGCTGGGTATTACATCGATTACAAGTTTGAATCCTCGGATTCGATTAAACATCGATTAGAAAAAATGTATTAATAAACAGAAAATTTCACTACAAGCTAAAAGAGTATTGGGTTCAGTACTTGGAAGTACTATTTCTCGACTTAAAATTCTACAAAGTGTTCAGTATTACGCTCAACCGCCAGTTTTCCCCTCAACCCCATGAAGACAAATTTTCCACGACTATTTTCACCGAGTCAATTAAGTATTCCATCTTATCATAAATAGTATTTGGGCGGTTATATGTTATCCATAAGACAAATTACTAAATATAAACACGTCCTGAGAGCCATCGAACCAAAACACAGCACCCTGAGGCTTGCAGAAGAGCAGTAAGGACCCAGGTGCGAAGATGAGAAGGCGCAGCTCTAGAACGAGAGCAGACAAACCTTGACACGATAGCGGTGTAAACATCACCCAACCTAACATCATCTCGTAGTTAGTTTTACTTTCCTGTTTATTATCTCGGTGGAAAACGGATTTTAATAATTATGCTGCTGATATGTCCAAGTACTTGATTATTCCATGGAATTCTCAGAATGCATTGTGCGATTCGCTAAGCCCTTTATGGTATTCCAGTATTCCCACTGAAATACTTTTATCAAAGAAACATTTCAGATCAACTTTCTCAAGAAAAAATTGCGTTTCCCATTCGACATAAATGGAGGTCGTTGATACATCGAAAGTATTTTTTTAATGTTGTAAATATTTTGATTTGTCTCCTTCTCTTTCAGTTGTAACAGTGATTAATAAGATTGTTTGAGGAATTTCATAAAATGTTTACAATAGAAAAAATATATATAATAAATGACAGGATTTTAAAATGGTATTTTAAATAGAGGTCCGTTACTCTAGTATCATCGAATTGGATTAATTTTAATATATTTTGATTTATTTTATCAATGCATCCAATGAGCGGAATTCTCGAAAAAGGTTTATTACTTAAATACAATAATATACCGGGCGCGCTAAGTTGGATTAGATAAATAAAGCATTACCAAAATGATAATCATATCCGAAATGGGGGATAAACGCCCGTGGAAGGGGATAGACCGAAAAGTAGATGGGATGATTGCGCCAGGTCTTTTCTTCTGGACTCAGATTTTTCTCGTAGGGAAATATGCGGATGGTTGTTGATTTTAGCAACAAACATTCGTTCGATTATTATTCATCTTTCTGCATATAAGTAACGTTACTTTTTCTACTCCCATATCATTTGTAATGCAATATATTCAGTTACAAAACCTTAAGGCACTAACAGTAAGAGGATATACGGATTGAGAGAGGGGTCAAGGAAGAACAAACGATGCATTTGAACCCCAAACCATTTACCAAACCGACAGATGACTCACGCATTTCCAACAAAATAAGTGACCATTTGTATCAGTAAGATTTATATAGTGGAGTCCAGTGGAGCCCTATTTGGGGAAGGGTACGGCCAGTTGTTTACCAGAGATCAATTGGTTCCGAATAATCGATTGAAGCATGCAAGGGCAGAATCACTGCCAAATTTTCAATAAAAAATATCGATAAAATATTGTCCGATTTTTCATAATCAACAAATATTTGTAAATTCATTAAATGATGAGAATTTTGAAGAATAGGAGAGCTGCCATCATTTGTGAACATTGTGACCTTTCTCTTAAGCTGCTGACTGGGAATCAAAAAGTTGAAGCTTTTCCTACCAAGCCTAACAAAGGCTAACAAACTGGAACGAAGCTCTAAGCAAACCTAAGGAAAGAAGACTTTCAGGAAGAAGAAAGAGCTGGTAGGCATGAATGAAAATAAGGCACACAGCTTTTTATTTTTCATGGGTATTTGTTGAAAAGTCTACAGATTCAGCACTTAGTGATAGTTTATCGACAACAATAGTATTAATACAAAGAATTCTGATATAATATTAAAAAATATAAGGACGGCAAATTCATACACCTTCATCTTAGGTACAGTAAAATGTAGATAGACCTATAGAAGGGTTTAACAAGATCAGGACTTAAATCCGATATTTCAGTCATTCTAAATATAATTAATTATGAAGCTAAAATAAAATCAATATTAAATTTTCCGAAGATAAATAACACAATGAATAAAATTTTTACATATGTACTTCTTTTTTAAAGATTTTTTTTCGGCTTCGGAGATAAACAAAAACGAAGAAGAGGCGTTGATGACATTAGGGTTTTACGTCTTAAAGCAAACAAGACAACGGAAATGCTGTAAACAGTAAAAAAGTATAAATACAGTTACTTTAAAAACGCGTTATCGTTACCTCATTGATACAACTGGTCACTTATTTTGTTGGTGATGCGTGAGCCATCTGTTGGTTTGGGGTTCAAATGCATCGTTTGTTCTACCTTGGCCCCTCAATCAATCCGTATATTCTCTTTCCATTTTTTGGTTACTGTTACAACGTTTTCCAATAAATACTATTACTACTATTAAATTGAATATAAAGGCCGTATAAAAGTGGATGCGGGCTTACTTAACACACTATATGTAAATGAAAACAGCGGGAGGCCGCAATTGACAGTCCTTAGAGATTGGATATTAGCACACTGCCTCTATTGACATTCCTCACTGATTAGAAAATCGACGATAAAACCTAGAGGCGGGCGGTCACAGATATAAATAGTAGCGACGTAAATAACCCCGTTATCGGCAGGGAGACCTCACCGACCCAGTTGCTGCAGCGGTAGGCTATCGCAACGATGGATTAGTGTATACAACCTGCCTTCCTGGGAAGTACATCCCAGATATCATAGCGATATGGCATCAACGTTAGCTATAAAATTACTTCTTCTTTTTTTTTTTTAATTATTATTACAACACAAAATATATGTTAATATAGTAAGTTGCCATCTGTAAAAGTTGATAACTAAGTAAATCTCATGGCTACCGCCTCGAAAATCGTCGGAGTGGGATGTATGGATCCATGGTGGATTTCAGTGGATTTTCTCAACTATATATAGCAATATGGTAATACGGCAGTTGGAATAATTCTGAAATTATTATAACACTGGAAGCCAAAAAACCTCCAGCCTCTAAATTCTTATCGCCCTGTTATTCCCCTTACCTTCCAAAAAAATCTGTCCTCAAAAAGGCAGTCCGTGTTACTTATTTATTTTGAAAGTCCATACGAAAGTAACAATAAATAACGACCAGATAAATTAATTTAAATTTTTAAAAACCTATTTTCTTTTTTTGACCCAAATATTTAAGTATCTCAATAAATTTCGTTTAAAAATTTCTATGAGATAATTATCATATAAGTTTTTATCAAAAACTAAAAAAAATCTTCAAAATTTTTAAGGTTCTGATATCGGCTGTTTGTTAAAAATAAAACCAAGATTTTTCATTAAATACAGTGCGGTTAAAAAATAAATAATTAAAAGGTAAGACTTTCATGGCCAAATCAATAACTTTGAAGAAATACACACGCTTTCTGTTTTATAATGCGTCAATCTAAAACTGGCAATAATTTTTTGTAATTATATAGTTAAGTAATAAATCTAAATAAGGTTAGTATAATAATGTAATAAGTAAATCACAGAAAAAAAAAAAAAAAAAAAAACACAAGCCCTTTCAGTTCGATTTAGGCTTACTCAAGTTATCGTTAGACAATCGACTAATATTATAAAGCCTATTCTAAAAAATAATTTAATTACATAGCTACTACACGTACCTATTAAAATCTATAACAAACAAAACGCAAATAAATCTAAATAAAACAATAATATTAAGTAACAAAAAGTCTTACAGACGATTTAAGAATCCACACCATATCTTTAGAGATCACATCATGAATTCGAGAGCTTACCTGCAACATAGAAAGATAATATATTATTACTAATTTCATAATATAAATATTTTACAAAATAGAACAAACATTTCTATTCATAATTATATACGACTGTTCATGAGTTTATTAAGATTTTGAAAATTGACTATTAAGCTATCTAATATCTTAATGAACCTGTTAAAAAACTTCATAAAAATATCAATATAGGCACTTAGCCAGTTGATTTCGATAGTTTTACAAATCAGTTAGGAACGATAAATATACCAGTAGAAATAAATAAGCAATGGCTATAAAATGAATCTATTGTAGTCCAATGATCCGGCTATTGTAGTCCAATGATCCGGCTATTGTAGTCCAATGATCCAGCTATTGTAGTCCAATGATCCGGCTATTGTAGTCCAATGATCCGGCTATTGTAGTCCAATGATCCGGCTATTGTAGTCCAATGATCCGGCTATTGTAGTCCAATGATCCGGCATTGTAGTCCAATGATCCGGCTATTTTACGACATGACCTATGTTTAGGAGGAGCTATCTTTGCGAACAGATTGGTTCAGCCACTGTATATTTCACTAGAATATTTCGTCTGCAAAGCTCCACCATCTGTCATCCCCAGTATTTTATAGATATTAGTGTATCTACGTGTAGAGTACGGTGGTACGCTTCAAAATTTAAGAGAGTATGCTCAACTTAAAAATCATTAAAGTTGGACGAGCTGCTTAAACGCGGAAACAAAAAGAACTAGTGGGTGTTCGGGAAATATGGTTATCCCAAGAGAAGTGTTAAATGTGAAAGTGAATAGGTAGATCATATGTATATTAATAGGCAAGCATTTTTTTTGTCCTATATACATTGTAGGGACAAAATAGATAAATCATTAGATAGGTATTGTAGTGTAGATCTCCACAAAACAAAAGTCATCGAAATCGTACCATTATTAAAACATGTTTTATATGGACTGTAGCGCCAAAGCGGTTCAAATGATTTTGATAAAACATACATAAATTCTTTTACTTAAAGCTCTTTAACTGTCTATACATATAGACATATTGCATCGTATATACCCTGGAAAACGATGGAAAAAATGTTAAAACGAAACTAAATTCCTTACTAAAAAAAAATAAATATCAAAATCAGAACATTATTAGCAAATAATGGATACAGCGTATTGATATTGGTGGCCATGCTTTTACTTTCCCACTTTAGGAAAGTATTGATATCGGGTCAAGTGTTCGATGTGCAGTTTCCAAAATATCTATGCTCCTCGCAGACAAGGGAGTACACGATGTTACTGTCGCTGATTTTGATCAATTATTTTGGGGTGATTTTACATTGGAGTTAGTAAGAACGTTAAAACCCAAATAAAATAAAATTAACAAGTTGGCCGTTATGGATAATTAAATAAAATAAAAAAAGGTTTTCTGGTCATTTTAATTTTATAAATAACTAAAATAATAGATTTTCTGGTCGAATTTCCACCACTGGACGATTCTAGAAAAATTAATAATCATGTATAGAATTCACCTATTGAATTTAAGGCGTTCCTCCGACTGTAGTAATTTTGATTCATGTTGGAGGGAAACTAAATTACGAAAAATCGCCAATAAAATTTACATAGTGAACAGTTGCAGGGAGAAGGACATGTCAGATTAAGATTGGTTAGGCAGATGTCTCTATGTGGCGCCTCTTCTCCAGTGAGAGCCACGACACATGACTAATGGCACCAGCAGTTGCGGCAATCGACTCCTTGACCTGGAGCTACTAACAAACTGCTAACTAGCACGACACTGCTCTCCAGCAACTCTTTAGCTACAGCCGGAGAAATTAAACATTTAACAGGTCTATTATAGAGTAATTTTATCCTAATATATGATTAATAAATATTTTATTTTATGGTTATAGCGAGAAAATTACTAATGTTTTAAGGTAAAAACTAGAGGAAGTTCAGAGATAGGCAGACTTCTTATTTGTAGAGAATTATATTATTTTTGACAGATAACTAATGAATGAAACTAATAATGAACAGACAACTATAAAAAAGAAAACAAGGATAAAATAAACATTCTGATGATGAATCATCTTTGGTCTAAAGGAATGAGTACTAGACTTAATAACTTTGGCAAGAAAATGTTGGTAGCATGTAAATAATATGTCCCATCATCAAGATGGAGTGTATAAAAACATAAAACCTAATAAAAATTAACAACTATACTAGCTGTCATGAAATTAGGAGCTTGGGACCCGAACGATTATGTTCAGAATAGCCTGAGAGAATTTCTATTTTTTTTTTTTTTTTTTTGTTTTACAATAGAGGAGTCAGAAATCTCATATCATATTATCATCAACGTAGTCAAATAATATTATTGATTTTAGCACTTAAATATTTTTACAAAATCATTGTAGCAAATTATTATAGTTATTGTAGCCAACTCTTATCTGTATGGGGCATACCCCGAAAGCTAATAAAATATTCATTCATTCATTCATATTACACAATTAAAACGTTCTCCGAGGTTGCAAGGGATGTCAAAGAAGGATTTAGGAAGCCTAATTAACTTATAAACAAGATATTAACTTATACTATACCTATAGCTTATTATATACTTATATGTTAAAAAGATTAAATCAAACTTAATAAATTAAATTGTCCTATTGAATCAGTTCGGCAGTAAAAGAAATTAGCGTAAATTACATAATAATTCTCAAGTTGAAATCCATGTTCCTCAGCATTCTACAAACATTAAACCACTAAGTATCTATAGAACAAAATGTTAAAAAAAAATGTTGTTTCTAAGAATTTTTATAATTACACTTCAATTTGAAAGAAGTGTTTATATTTAGATAGAAAATAATTACATAATAAAACTATATTCATTATTTTTCCTGTTTATATTTCGTTGTGAATTTGTTTAAGTATTCGTTGTGAATTTGTTTAAGTAACGTGTTGGAACGTTCCTCACACACCTATTCAAACTCTGATATAGTAAGTTCCCAGTACTAACATATCCCACTCCCACTCCTACTAGGCTATCGATCGATATATAAGCTGGATACAGGTCAGAAGTCTAGGACCCGAGGGATATCCCTCAGACACGAAGATCGTGACTCGATTTCAGGGTCAGCTGTCAGGACAATGCAGTACCGAAGCAGACAGACATTCTAGTTCATAGGCGATGGGTGGTAGACTGAGGTTAATAGGACGATATATACTTCCAGGCACCAAAACAAATCCAAGGCCGATTCTAAATACAAGCAATGGTTAAGATAACAATAGTACATCACGCGGTAAGATCAACTGTAGGTCTATAGTTGTAACTGGTTTTCGATTTTTTCGATCTTGACATTGCTAATAGCTATTTTTAAGCCATCTGTTCCGTTTCCACAATTAGCAAGTTAGATTAAACAGAAAAAGAAAAGAGAGAAAGCTGATGAAGGTTATGTGAAGTGTAGAGTTTTAATCAGATCCAATTCATGCTACTTACAATAGTTTATGATTAAAAAAAAAAAAATACTATAAATATAAAGTCATAATATACAAGTAAATGCCATATTATAGCATTCAAATTGTTATTGTGTGAAGTATTAAGATTGGACTCTTTAGTTGAAGTGATCATCCAGGTACTATGATGTAAATAAAGTCAGTGAGTTTTGATCTTTATATTAATTAAAATTGAAGTTATAAATCTACGTACGACTCACTAACTTAATGATATTTTACGAATTCCAAGATAACTCGATTTTTTAAAAATCGCTCAGAACTTTCATAAAACTAATTCTATAGAAGGAAGTTGAAGGAGAAGACATCATAACCTTCACGCTTGGACACGGAACTTATCTTCTAATTTATCTTGACAATATACAGATAACGCAGACAGACACTGTAAAATATCTTGGTCTAGCAAGTCATATACGAATCACATATCAATAAGGAAAGTTTTAAAATCAAAAATTACGATATAAGTACTCGATTTTTGCATTATATTTTAGCATTCTAAATTTTAAACTTGAATAGAAACTAAACATCTACATCCAACTTAAAACCATTTTGGCCTCTATGTGTAGATTCAGATACACCAGCTACATTTTTTTAATTCAAAACGTTTTGCAAAATCAATCTAACTTATATAATCACTTAAATATGTCAATAGATATTAGACGATTACAAAACGATTCCATCACTAAATACAAGGAGTTAGTAACAGGCTTATACCTGTCACTGCCACTATCAACATACCAGGCAATACCCGAAAAAGAAGTTGGATGAGTGACCCCTTAGCAGAAGAAAGAATATTATCTAGCAGTTAGGAGTGGATACTGTTCTTCCTTACGCCACCCGTGTAATATATTCATGTCTTTACGTTTAACGACATTAAAAAAAAAAAATACAGAAAAAAATAAACATTTAATTTAAAGGGAATGGATAAGATTTCTAAAACATAATTCCTTTTCTTCACAAATCATTTAAAGGGATTAAAATAGAAAACACGAACAGTTTCTTAGCAAAGAAGTAAAAGATTCAGTGCAGAGCATACGGTGCTTAACCTATCCTAACATCTTAAATCTCAAATATAAAACGAAAGGAAAATAGGTACCTTCAACTGCATAAGATAACATGATGGTTTCAAATGTCTTCTGTTACTTTTCTAAAATAGCAAAAGTATACGACTCCTATTGCACCTAATGAATTAAAGAAGGTTTATTAAAATTGTCCATTCAGCACCTTCCGTATCACGGAATAACTAAGTTGATAGATAAGTAGCGATAAATCAAAAACTGAATCAAAGATTGAGTGAAATTAAGAATGGAAGATGTTATAAATAATTCACTGATACATTTTCCGACCCTGAAGGCGAACTAGACAACAATGTTCGCAATTGAAATCATCTTTCCTGTCAGATTCCAAAAAAAAATCCCCTCCCCCCATGTGTCGTAAGTCACGTATCACATTTGCTCTATCTACTTCCGGAGAAAGCGTCCGCTGAATGAGAATTCTTCGAAAATCTTTAGCAAAAATAAAACTGACGAATCAAAGTGACACCCCGCGGGCCAACGACATAGCGAATAGCATTGCCGGCCAGAGGAAGCTACAAACAGCGGGGACGAGGCAATAAACACTCTACTCTATTCCAACATATTATAGTGTCCTCTATACTCTTCCGGTCCTTCAGAACATCAGCAAGTCTTCAGATTTAGTCCATGTAGGATTGAGAAATGAAATAAATAAATTCATTATTCCTTTCATTAATAGATATAATAAAAAACAAAATATATTAATATTACAGGGCTTTGGAAGGTATATATCGTCTTTAAATATGCAATGACAAAATATGAAATATAAAAACATTTCAATACGAAGTTTAAAAAAATTTTGACTTAGAATTATCGATCAGATTTGGATTTTGGCGAAATTTCAACCATCTCTCTAATAAATCTACATCTATCTGTGTAAAAACATATATATCATACTCATTATCTATATCAATATATATGCATAAATACATACATACATACATAATAACTCTATATCTATCTCTGTATATATACATAGATACATGCATACATACTCTATAAAATTTATACATGAGGGGAGAGAATATTATAAATAAAAAATGCATACATACATCAATTTTAATTCATTTGCATGAAATAAAAATTTTGAGATTCATGCTGGCATGAAAAAGTTCAATTTTTGATCTGGTAATCTTGATCGGGCTTGGTTTTGGCAAAATTCCAGCTAACATCTCTCTATAGAAACGTTATCCTATTTCAGATATTCACAATAAGTAATTTTAAAATCAAATTTAAATTTCGTCGCCAAACGGTAAAATAAGAAACATATGAAAATATTTCTTCTAAGGTCAGATACTGAGTAAAAGTAGGTCACCACCTCCAAGTCAGCGATCATTCATAATCTTAAATGCAGCTGATCGCTGTATATATAGGTCAGGCTATTGTATATAATATATTATAATCTCAAAATACTTTTATAATTTATAACTTTTTTTTAATTTGCTCTAAAGATAGTTAATTTAATTCTATTGATGTGCATTTAATAGGTTCGTCAACTATAAATTCAATGCCGATTTCTTAAAGCAGACTGTAGTGTTGCCAGCGAGTACCTAATGTTAGAACTACAACTTCTAGAAAAAACGTTTGACTTATCCAGGTCTGAGGCGCTTACTCGAAGATTGCCAAATTTTCACCAAACTTCGAAAAAAAAAACAGAAATGGATAATAAGGTTAAAGACATCCTACAAGATGATGAACAGAATATGCCAAACCTCGTGTCTTTGTTGAAGCAAACAGGATATGATCATAGAATATAGCCATTTTCATATGCGCCTAAGATATTTATGGACAGAAATAAGTATACAAATAAATAAATAGGATCTAATGATAATAAATAAATATATTTACGATATATTTATAAATATATTAAGATTCAGTTGATGCTCGGTTGCATGCCTCTCTGCACTGATGATGATCTAAAACTTAGGCCGAAACGTTGGCACGAAATAAATAAGTCATACTTATTAGTGTGTTGGTATTTGACCGCACCCCTTAACCAACTTCTTCCTTTATAAATAAATATACCTCTTTTACTTTTACGATGGCTCGTAAAATAGGAAAAACTACCTATTTCTTAAATACGACCTAAGTTAAAATTATAAACTTTGATAAATTGATCATTAAGTTTCAGATGAAAAAATCAAATAAATAAAACGCCAGAACAATGAATGTTGTCGGCATAAATTTATTCTTGTCTAATGAATATAAGATTTTTTAAAAGTTCTCAAAACAGTTAAATAGCAAGCAAGCAGTCATGTTCTATGATACAAAAAGTCGTGAAAAATTTCAAACTATAAAGCTCTTTTGACTTAAGGTGTACAAATTTCAAACTATACAGCTCTTTTGACACTTGAGGTGTACAAAACCCAAGGGAATAATTAACGTTTTGCTAATTCATGCATCAGATAAGTGATATTGTAAATGCAGACAAAACGGAGCACATCTCGCATTAACAGTCCAAAAAAGAGTCATCAACTAGAGACTGAGTTATCTCAATACATACGTCAAATGGGTAGGGCGACAGGTGCGGTCGTACTGGGCGCCGCCTTCAGAGGAACGCATAGATCGGGGACCAAAATTAAAGCCAATGTAATATTATTTTTTAATAATTAAAAATGCAACAAGCCGGTTAGATATTTCGAAATTTATCGACCAATGGAAGAAGGGCAAAGATATAAAACAAGAAAAGAGGCAACTTCTCGATTTTTAAGGGCGCGTCTAGCAAAATATCGCCCCGGACGCCTAAAACCCACGCGACGGCACTGGGCATACTGATACATTTTATCAATTTTTAGTATACTTCAGAACCACTCGGAATGTTGAGTTGTTTATTGTTACATGGGTAAATACCGTAGTTAATTTTTGCGCAGTTGCTCTAGCTAAGCAATACTGCCTGTTTATTGTGTACAGCTTCTAGAACTGGTACTGAGAACTATTATCATTGTTTATAATGCACAACAGTTAGGCTAAATCGCACTAACTAACAGCGCAATCCCGGATGATTCATTTGAATGGATTTAGAAGGCAATGCCGAATTCTTTCTGCATCTATTAGAGCAGGGAAACTTAAAAAAAAAACAAAAAAAGGAAACTTAAAATTTTGTTTTTCTTACAACGATTAAAGACCTCACACATATTAACAAAATTTAAAATATTAATATTTTTGACTTATGCTGCCAGATGGTAGCAGTCAGCCAGCTAGCTGAGTCAATGTTGTTTATTCGGCGGGTGAAAGGGTGAAATTCGGTGTCCGCCAAAATGTTGGGCCAGCAGTAACGCCAGCTGTTCCTAATAGCAGCGCCTTCTTTAAATTCAGTTTTTCTTTCGGAAATAGTTAGTCAAATTTGGTATCACAAACTGTTGTTTTTTTTACATTTGAACCAAAATTACAGGTCCCCAGGAGGATCCTCGGAATTCGACATCACCTGCCGATAAGAGGTTTTATTCGCCCATATCTCGGATATTTAAGATGACAGAGGAAAACAAAATCATGAACCAAAGTCACTAATAAAAAAAAAAAAAATCTGATTCCGAAAAACTTTTACATTGTTTATTAGGGTATTACATTATTTGTATATAATGAACCCTTGTGTAATAATTTGTAGCGTTTTTTATTTCACTAAGCAATCAGTGATGGTTACGACAGAGAAATTGGGAGACACAGAAATACTACTTTCACGTAACTGCAGTGAACAGTGTAATATTGATTTCATGTTCCAAGGTCGAAAGTTCAAAATTTAAAAGAAATAAAAAGCTTTGTTGTAATTCCTGCACTTGTACCTAACACATTAGAAAACGAATAACTATGCAATATTGAATTATCGTCTTAGAATGGATTCGACCAGGTTTCTTCCAAACTACGATGCGAAGGCCAACTCTTAGCAGAGGAGTCAGCGTGGTCCTTAGGCAAAAACGTTTGGAAACCTCAGGGTTTAGACCAAGATTGCTTATAAACCTGTCATAGAAGATTTTTCTTGGAAATAGATAAAATTGAAACATGCTATGCATAGGTTTTTATGATGGTATGTTTATATTTTAAAACAGCTATACAATTTTACACAATCTTAACCCTCTCAGTATAAGCACCCTTCTTCACATCTAAAACCATTAAAGGGAAGGCGGGTTCCCTAAATTATTACATGTTAACGTAAGGAACATTATCTCAAAATCCTTTTGATCAAATAATTTCAATTTTTAGTCGTATTTTCCCCGAAAGAAGACTATTGCAGTGGGTCGAAGGTCGGCGGTGAGGGGCGGGACTGCGTTTTATATCGTTTCATAACTCCTAGACCACGATTATGGAAGTTTTGGAGATGTCTGATATATATATTATATATATATATACATATATATATATATATATATATATATATATATATATATATATCTTTTTTTTCCCCGCTACATTTGAGCACTTCCAGCGGCCCCCTTTGGGTCAAATGAGCTGAAATTCGGTATGCAGGACTTTTTGTATCGAAGGTCAGCGAAGAGGCAGAACCATATAATTAAAGTATGGATAAATTTCGGTATGTTAGGGAACTGTCTTTTGTGGGTCAACTTTTTTTTTAATATACTTTTTTAATGAGAAAATTCAACTTTAGTGACGGAGTTCTGCTGCTCACAAACTATTTTTTTTAAACAATATTGACTCTTCGTGCATAACCCGAGTTTTCTGTAAAAAAAAAAAATCTATATTAAATTTTTCTTATTAATTCGTGTTTACAAATTTTTTAACTTAGGCACCTATTTATTTTTTTAAGTAAGTAAATATGACAAGTAAATTTCAACAAATTCAGACAATTACTTTCTATTTAAAAAATGTTCCTTATTTGCCAAAAATATAAACATTCGGAAAAACGAAAAAAAACAATCAAGTTTACAGCTTACAGATTTGTAAACATTATTTTAGTGAATGTGTATCAGAAAGACCTTTTGAAAATTAGTTTAATAGTATTTATTATAGCTTCTGAAATACGATTATTATGTAAAAATATTTTTATTTGACTATAAATTATTATGTATTATAATACACCCCTAAATTATCTAGAAAATGTTAGCGCAGAGATACTTTATGTATATATTTTTTTATAATTAAATATTCATATAAAGTTTGAATATTATATAACATTTATTTTTACATCATCCAATGTAGCAAAATATTTGTCTTCCATCAGGTTTGTATCCAATAGTCAGCCCGGAAATAATGTATCAATCTTGATAACCTATCAAATAGTGAAATATAAATGAAATAATAATAAAGTTTGGTTGCAATGAGCAGAAGGGCAGGAGAGGAGAAACTGAATAGACCGGTCGGGGCGTGAGTCACTCTAACATATGTTCCAGGTGGCGCCACCTATTAACCAGCTGACATTTAAAGGCTCGCACTTCGTGCAGTTAATATATTTATTGCTTTTTAAAATTTGGTTTAGCTTATCTACTCCAAGGGCGGGACATATTTAAATTAACGACCATTTCTAATAAGACAGATCGTCACGATTTACTATTTGGGGACGACATGAGATAAATGTCAAAACTGAAAGCCAGAATAAAACAACCAATTATCTCTTACAAACTAATGCGAACTTATAAGCAACAGTACTTTGGTGGATGATTTTTGAAAACGTTAGCGATCCCAGATTAGAGAAACGCATTTCAATGTGATCCAATTTTGCGAATTCATCTGTTCTTTCCATGGATCAAATTAATATGACTCGACCGTAATCATATTTAATGCTGACGAAGATTTGACGTCGTTCCCAACTTTAGAATGGTTATTGTTATGGTGAAACAAGAGTCTAAAATTAACCCTCATCTGGCAGCCGTTGCGTAAGGCCACTTTCTCCGGACGATGTCAACGCTATAACGGAAACAGGAATTAAAGCTCCAACCCCTCCTAAATCTGTGTTATCGTCGCGACGATCGAGTGGGCGGTGGCGTATACAGTCGAGCGTAGGAAGGTACATGTTCAACAGGCAAAAACCATTCTTACGAACGTAGTACGAGCATTATCACTAACTCAGTAACTATCAGTAACAGAACCAGTTGTTGCTGAAGAATGAATCAATCGTCCTTATGCTTTAAATGGCAAAGTTGCTTTAATTTATTTATTGGCATGACATTAGAAAAAATAGAATTGATGTGATCCAATTTAATTAATTAATCAGCCAGGGTACCTCAGTGGATAAGGCACTGGACTCCTAGCTCCCTGGTCCGAGTTCGATTCGAGATCGATTCGATAAATAAATAATTCATTTATTTTGATATATTTGATCGACTCAAAGGTCGGGAGACCCCTCCTGGGACAAACTCAGTCCCTATAAAGTTGAAACCTGGTCCTCTATTGCGTTGGGGGATAAAACTAGCAGTTAAGTATAGATGCTGACCACATGACTTACCTGTATAATCGTTGGCGAAGTTATAATACTTCCTTACCATATTACTGAACCCAGAAAATTTCATAGGATGTAGGAGATTATTTTTATTTTTAATAAAAAAAATAGCCCAATGCTTCTTCATACAATTACTTTTTCATAAGCTGAATCAAAAAAGGAAAATAATTCCAAGAGGGAATTTCTTGTTCCATCATTAATTCTGAACAGTTTTTTTTTTAATAAACAATGTTATGAACTATAAACTGGAGAACTTTAAATTTTAAGTCTTGGTAAATCTCAAAACCGATAACCATTAATTCTGTAGAAACATTGACCCTTAATTTAAACATTAAACTTCTAATATAATTATTAATTACTCATATCGCACATCCGTCGTAGAATAAAGGTACCTATTGCAGTGGGTCGAAGGTCGGCGGTGAGGGGCGGGACTGCGTTTTATATCGTTTCATAACTCCTAGACCACGATTATGGAAGTTTTGGAGATGTCTGATATATATTATATATATATATATATATATATATATATATATATATATATATATCTTTTTTTTTCCCGCTACATTTGAGCACTTCCAGCGGCCCCCTTTGGGTCAAATGAGCTGAAATTCAGTATGCAGGACTTTTTGTATCGAAGGTCAGCGAAGAGGCAGAACCATATAATTAAAGTATGGATAAATTTCGGTATGTTAGGGAACTGTCTTTTGTGGGTCAACTTTTTTTTTAATATACTTTTTTAATGAGAAAATTCAACTTTAGTGACGGAGTTCTGCTGCTCACAAACTATTTTTTTTAAACACCTACAACCCAATTGGGTTACCTACAACCCAAAATTGAAATTCTTGGGAAATCATGTTTTAAGTTTTTGCTCTACACTTTTGAATACCTCCTTATTAAAAAATACCAAACATTCTTAACACCCTACGAACGTGTATTACGAATGTCCAGTGTCTTAATGATGAGGTATTGAAAAGTGTACAGCAAAAACTTTAAATAATTTCACAAAAATGTCGATTTTTGAGTTGTATCTTTATTCTACGACGGGTGCGACACGTAGCTAACTTACTTGTCATTCAATCATATCATTCTAAAATTCATATAAACTCATCAAGGCAGGAAATCGATGATTATTGGGTGAGGAGCAAGGATTGAAGGATACTAAACCAGTGCTGCCTGGAACGATAGCTGTAGCACACCGTACAATAACCTGCCCTCAATATATTTGTGATACAAATACGCCTAGGCGTATTTGTAAAACGATTTGTCATAGAGAGATGCTTGTTTTGAAGCTTGTCTCCTGCAGGCAGCTGTCCAGGGGTATTCATGCACACCTCCGTGCAAATGATCAGTTCGACAAGCGGCTAAGGCGTAAATTTACTTTCCACTTAATACTACCGAACTGAATTTGATGAAAATTCGTCAGGTCATTATATAAATATAACAATCTATATAATAATTCTTAAATTTAAACTGAAAACTTTTTAAGGATTTTAAATGGTTTCTTCACATAGAAAACATATTAATAATAAATTAGATTAAGATAAAAAAATCATTAATAAAAAATAGTTGGGTCAAAGGAACCAGCGTTTTTTAACTATCATTTCATTAAAAAAATGAAAACCGTCCGTCAGGCATTTACGTTTTTTTTTTCTGAAACTATTGGGCCATAGTTTTTTTTTGGGCATCAAAGTCAGAGGTCATCCAAGAATGATCCTCGGAACTTAACATTGCCATCCGCAATTTTGTTTCAAAATAGTGGCTGATTAGCGGTTTCATACACCCATGTGAATCCTATCAAAGCCTATTAATATTAAATAATATTTTTTTTTTTGACTTCTTATAATGATTCCGAAACACATTAATAATGCTAACAATTAATACTACATTTAATAGATAAATAACAATAGACTATTGTTTAGTAATTTGCAGAGTTTTATATATTATTATTCATTAAGGAGATATATTAGTTGAATGTTAATTAACTATTAGGTGATATAAGGTTAGTAACGCCAGAGATTGGTGATGACCAGAGTGGACCAGACAACACTGGAACGACACTTGAGGACTCCCGGTCAGTGCACCTTATTGTGCAGTAATCCAGTGTAACCCACTCCTCTTTGTGCCCGTCTGCTCTTATGTATATGGCACCGGTCTTAGGTGTCAAGGCAAGTCAGCTTCTTAGCTTCCTAAATAGCTGTCGTTGCTTGTAATTAAAAACATATGTCAGAAAATGCCTTGATCTCAGGATGTTTAATCTATATTTTATTGCTCAAAATATATACACGAAGGGAACTTCGTATTTTTTGTCGAATTTCCTGCGTATTATTCTGTTAGAGTGCCCTTGATTGCACAAACACCCAATGCATTGGCAGATTACGATAGGCCGATAATGGCCCCTTGATGAAGTGCTAAGTGGAACGGGGCTATCGGCGGGACAATTAAATCGTTAGTATAATCGATTGCAATTGCCATCTATCGATTTTTGGTCTCAAACGGAAACCTGTTCCGTAGGTGGCAGTGCATTAGTATGTTAACGATACACGCAGTTTCCATTAAAGCCAACAATTAGTGATCTAAGGGGAGTAGTTCGGTAAATTACTTAGTAATAGTTAATTATCTGATTTATTATTAAGCAAGCTGTCCATTACCCCTTCTATGAATTAAATAACCTCAGCGATTTATAATGTGACATATTTATATGCTGATCGGTGTACCTTGATACTGAAGGTATGCGGAATGGTGTAACTGCCACGCCTGATATTGGCACTGTAGTCAATATTCATTATCCTGACGCCTCATTAAATAGCTGTCGAACTTAATAAGAAGTGCTTCCAATGAATTTTTTCTCTCTCCCAGTTTCAAATATACTGTTTCACCATTCTTCGTTTATTTTTTATATATTTCGGACAACTATAATTAAATTTTTTTGAACCAACAGTTTGTTTCTCGATGCCATAGGAGAATGGATACCCAACACAGTTCATTAGGAGACTCTACGGTAAACTTTCACAATAACTATTTGTTCAAGGCCACATAGTTATGCTAAGATTAATACATTATTTAGTAGTACTTACAAAAAATAATCGTTTTTTACTAAATAAAAATAAAAAAAGAGAAGAATTGTCATATTAATGACAATCTCAGCTATTTCTCGGGTAAGGCTATGAACCGTACTCAGTGTAATAATCAAATTTTAAAAATATATGAACTAAAGATAGAAAATAGGAAGTTACGATTTGAAACGAACTAAAAGATTACCGTTTTCGAACAACGAGAGAGAAGCCCGAACAAGTGTACCTTTTAGAGTATCTTCTTCTTCAGCGTGTCAATTACATCTACAGCCCCTTTGTAACTCAGGATCTGTGAAACTTCTGACAGAACAACTGGCTAATGAGAGGAACGGATTGGGGTTCAACCTTTGAAGGCTTATCGTATAGCAAAGTCTGCGACGCATCTTGTTAAGCTTAGCAAGTATTTTAAATGGAGGCAGGGGCGTAGGAAATAGTTTATAAGCAATGTCCTCAAAGGGAAAGATTAATGGTGTAATATTTCATACATGAGAATATCATTAGGTAAAACAAGTTACGTAATTACGAATAGAACAAGTTATGTAATTAGAAAATCATGGAAATTTACAAGCGGATTTCGATAATATTCTCTCTGAATCGTTGCAATGGAGCACCTATTCAGATAAAACAAATTTATCCTACCGTTAATATCGCCTGACAGATGATGACTATCAATTACTATAATTTACAACAACAACAATCAAGACCTACAGACGACAAGGATAATAAACTACAAGACGAGGCCTGGGACACAATGCAGGCAGGATGAGTCCATATCCTGCATATCCTGTAGGGGGGCCCTGTCCCACGGTAGGCTCTTCCTAACCCCCCTCCGTCTTCCTCTTCTCCCTCCAACACCGACAACTATCTCTTGAATATATAATATATATGGACATAGTTCAATAAATAATTTCATATTTAATTGAAATTATATGTGAGGATGTTTTATCTGTAATTTGAGAAAAAAAAGTTTTAAGGTAAAGTTTTTTAATATAAAAAAGTGTTTAGTATTTATTGCAGTTTACTATAAATTTTACATTTTATAAAATGTTTAAATGAAATATATTATTGAATATATATTATATTGAAAATATATTAATGAATGAAATATTTTATTGATTTTTTGTTTAACTTATTGTGATGAAACACTTATTTGTGGCACTGCAAGGTCTCTATTACTTTAATTTTAGTTTATTTATCTTTATAATAGGTACTTTCTGTTCCGTCTTAATCACATTTTTATAACATTATTTTCTTGATTGCCTTCAATTTCTTTATCAGTTGACATCCTCATGATGGTATAGAAGGATCAATCCCTAATTCAATTTCTTTATATATTTTTCTCTAATTTTTTTTTATTCTTTGTTCGATATTTGTCTTCTTTAATAATAATAATAAAATATATATATATATATATATATATATATATATATATATATATATATATATATATATATATATTCCAAAAACAAAGCCTGAAGTCTCTTCAACCGCAGTAAATAACTAAGCAGTCAACGTTTCGCCAATTCTGGCATCACCGGGCCAGAAAAAGATAAGATCACATAAAAGCAGACCAGAGACAGCACATCTCGTAAATCATAACTTTTCTTAATGATGATTTTTACTCATGATGCCTGAATTGGCGAAACATTGACTGATTAGTTATTTATTGCAATTTGTGAAACTTATGTCTTTGTTTCTAGAATCTTCCGATAATTTTTTTTTTTTTATTAATTTTTTGTCAGTTTTATTGAAACTCTTTATTAAAACCCTTTCACCAGAAATACCAGCGTCACAAAGATACGGTATTAGAAAATGGAACGGTATAATCGCACACGTTTTATGTTAGGCGAGCAATTAACGGCCATACGTAATGAGGTTCTGTCATTACAGTAATGCTTTCTTATATTAAAATGCTTCGTGTCCCATAAATGAAGAATACAGTAAAGAACAAGGAAGGTTACGCCAAATTGTCAAGTTGTAACTTCAGAACATAAAAAGTTATAATTATAAAAGTACTTAAACCACTAGTAACCCAAGAACCCAAGTTTGAAGTTGAATCAAAGCCTAGCTGCCTTATTTTCACAATTTAATTAACCAAGTGGCCATCAAAGGAGCAGCATCCACTGCCGGTGCATTTATTTACCTTATCAAGAGGATTACAAAAATCAAACAAGTCAAACATTATAAATAACAAATGACTATTTAACTGGATTTCTTAAATAATATTTTTTGCTGTACATTATCTTAAATATGAAAAATGTTCAAGATTGAAACACACCAACATAAAATAAGAAGGATGTATATTTTTTAAATATAAAATAAGTCAGCCTTTTGTTTATTTCCTCATATGTTCATAAATTTCGTTATTGTATGTACATATTTATTTTAATTTTTTTCCTAAGCAATCTTCCAACTTAATGGATTTGAACGAAACTGCTTCATTATATACCATTTTCAATTTATTTTATTTTATATATTTTTTACTTCTGGCTCAATTAATCTCCAACCTGTTTCTCATTATATCCCCCCTCCTCTTCAAACCATTCGTAATATTTCACCCGTTTTCATAAAAGGTTCACTAAATTATTTAGATTTAGAATTTAGATCGTCTTCAGCTACATATATATATATGAAGCAGTAGACCAATAAAGTTACTTCTATAACATAATAATTATATAACAGTACAGCGGGAATGATCCATCCCCACGGGGCCTGCCATGCCAGGAACCAACTTACAAACAATAAACCAGAGGACAGACAAGACAATGGTATAGGAGATAGAGAGGAGCAAAGAGGACAGGTGTCCCAGCAGATGTAGCACTTTCCCTCAAGTTTGCCAACACCTTCGACCTTCTTCAGGCTTGGCATTTCGTCCGAGCAGCCTTCACTCACAGACCTGACGTGATTCAGTTTGCAGATTGGGGTCATTAATTCTCTGCTTAATTTCGAATTCGCGAATCGGCCACAAAGTCGTTAGCCTGCGTATCCAACCAATTTTTCATCGACTGTCATGTATCGATCATAGAACAGCTTTGCTCCTAATTCTGATAATTCGTGAACCTTTTATGGTTATTATGAACCTTTTATTACGAATGATTTGAAGAGGAGGAGGAATGAAATAAGAAAAGGCTGATGAGAAGAATATATATATATATATATATATATATATATATATATATAAATTGGAAATGGCATATTATGAAGTTTTGAAGCTTTATTGTTCAAATCCTTCTTCAAGCTCTATTCTACAAAGTTAGAAAAAATGTTTAGGCTCTAGCTATCTTCATAATAAACCGAAATAAGGCTTAATCAAACCCCAATCCGGCCGCTATCATGAAACAATATAGCAGATGGTAATGCCGAGTTCCGAGGATCTTTCTGGAGTGGCCTATGACTTTGGAGCTAAATTAATAAAAAAAAAAAATCGGCCTATTAGTCAGGGAAAAAAGTCGCGGGCGGATTGATTTATTTGTATTTATTATTATTAGAATTTTGGATTGTACGAATCTTGAAATGTAAAATCTCAAATTTTGAAGGGGGATTAAATTTATTTTTCTAGGTCGATTAAAAATGTTCATTATTGAAAATAATAAACCAAATACCAAATAATCTAACTAGTCAAAAACTGTCCGTGTTAGATAAACATAAAAAACAGTCGAACTTTTTTTAAGTTAAATTTTATATTTTTTTTTAATTGCAATTTTTCGTTCGATATACAGAATTTTTTTTCTAATAAAAATTCTAGGTTCCAAAAAAAATTCGATGTAAAGAGATTTTCGATATATGGAAGTTCGATAAAGGGTTAATACAGAGATTCGACTGTATTAACTTTTGATAGAAAACTCCTCATTTAATTTATTAATAAACAGTTTAGCTCCATCATGAAAAAACTTTGTCTCAATGCATCGTAAAAGGAGAATGGATAATTATGAGAAACGAAATTGTTTAATTTTCTATTGAATGTTTCGAAATTTGTAATCATAATGGTGAAAGAAAATGAAGATATCAGATCTAAACTCCATGTTTTCAAAATTAACAATAAGTTTCTAAAGATTTCTGGTTTTTGCTAGGGACCTTGTTCTTGTTGTTATTAGTGAGCATCCTAAAATGATATTGTTGTATAAATATTATCTATTGTTTTAGAAGGTAGTTGAATATGCTAATTTAGACCGCGTAGCCTACATTAGATATCTGGCAGTTGGAGGTGGAGCTATGATGTATGGGCCCAATTAGTGCAGCCATCTTAACATGTAGCCCATACATTCACACTCAAGCTCCCGCACAGTCTCTGTGCAATTATACTAATTATATGCTTAGTGAATAAATAGTGTAATTGGATTACTGTGATTACTCTTGCCTCTCCCTTATAGTACAGCTGTCGTTATTATTATTGTTATTATCATGTAGTCTGTTGCTGATTTTCAACTTTGAACTTTAACAATCGGGCAATAAACTGCAATTTATCTCAAGCTTATCTACATTCCTGATTGTGTAAATACTGCATTGGTTAATTGAACAGATAAATATCGTTGCATTTAATTAATTGATTATCTTTGTATATTTTAATTTTGCACAAAATAATTATAATTTTGATTTTTACATACTGATCAGTAAGTAGCAGCTGCAATTCCATTCCATTTGTAATTAATAACAGTATTGAAAGTCATTTCTTGATATTAGGTCCCTTTAATATTAATATGTCATCATCTATATTTTAAATAAAATTATATATACATTACTGTTGACGAAATCTACAAAAGTTATTATTATAACACAAAGAATTTTAATATTCTATACTAAATTTTTGATCCGGAAACGACTTTGTAACAAATTTGTTATAGATTTAAGCCGATTAAATAAATTTCTTATCCAGTCCCTTAATTATACTGGAGAATTCCAGAGCTTCTGATAAAAGTTTCTTGTAAGTCTTTGGTGTTTGTTTTTTTAAAGGTTGTTTGAAATTTGTCTTTCTATTTTCTTTTTTTATTAGCTGACAGTATCCAAGTCCTTTTGTATGTGTGGTAGGTTTCTGATGTGGAACGGTTCTTCCATTGTTTTACCCTGTAAGTTTGACCAAAAGGACTTAATGTTTTTATGTTTGACATTTTAGTAGGGCACTATAGTTCCATTGCCGTGCGTCCATAATGGTTTCGGTAATATTTTGTGAAAAGTAGCTTTGTTGACTACTAATTTTGTGTTTTTATCGAGTATAATAATCCTATGTTAATGTGAGTTCTCCATATATGTTTCTTGTCAAGGTAAACTACCAAATAACATATTCTTTTAGATGGAATGTAGCTACCTTATTAAAATAAAGAGGAGGGCAATAACTATAAAAAAATAGTTTTGGAGTTACGATGCCTCCGTGTGACGCCGAAGGACTCAGTTATGTGTTTCGAAAATTAATTCTTAGTAGTATGTTATAACATGTAAATAGAAAATAAAATAAAAAAATATCAAAGTGAAAAGATATATCAGGGAGATAAAACATATATCAATAAATTCCAAATAAGTCAAAAATTACCATTAACAAACGTCAAATAGTCTATTTCACAATATGCAAACTAATTTTTGAGGTTAAAGAAAAACAAAACTGAACAAACACAATGAACAATTGTACAAATGACCTCTGCGATTGCAGATTTTTTTACAAATGTACATTTATAATTTAATAAGGACATGCATTAAAAATATGCACATATACAAAAAAAATAATTTATATTTGTTTTCGCGCCAAATAGCTTCTAATGTCTGTTGTGTAATTCATCACCGAAGTCATCTTTAGGAGTAATGTTCACAACAAGAAAGGCAAAGTTAAACTGAATTTAAAATGAAAATTTCACTTGGTCTTAGGAGAGAGATTCAGAGAATATAGGTAGGTACTCCTGTGCTTCTTCTGAAACATGATCTTCCCTGAATGTCCATTGCATATGCTTATTTATAGTCATTAAAAAGCTATGAAAGTGCTGCATATATATTTCTGTTTAAATTTTTTGTTTTAGTTTTCATATTATGATTTCAGGATGTCACTGAATTTTACCCTTGCAAACAAAATAAATAAATAATTGGGGGAGAAAGTCTGCTTTAATAACTTATAAATATTATCAAATCTCCTCTTAAAAAAAAAAAAAAAATTCAAAACTAGTTAAATATAATAGTTAAAGTTGGCGACTGATCACAATATTCTATGTAAAATAATTATTTTTAAGGGGAAAAAACACCAAGTTTTACCAGTAAAAATATTTTACCGACTGACCTGTTGGAACCGATAAATCAAATCAACTCTATTGGCAGGATATATTGAATGATACAACTTTATTAACACATCTTATCGACTAGAAAGTATTAACAACTTGCATTTTCAAAGAAAATATTATTGATTCTACCACTCTATTTTAATATAATTTATTTTGAAGCTGATAATCATTTTGGAAACAAATAAACATTGATAAGGATAAGATGGCGTCAATTTGAAGAGATAGCCGATAGGAGCATCTGTTGATAGGATTAGTGTTATTGCTTGTTAGGTTGTTGATGCTGACCTGGATAGTGGAGGAGAGGCAGAGCCGCCGACACAGGACCGACGGATGTCCTGACATGTCCTGAGGGAAGGATACCAGCCAGCTCTAGGGGAAGGGCACAGGACACATAGCACAGGCAGTCACCAGCATCACACTGATCCAGCCTTCTTCTCCCACCAGTCTGCTACCGTCGCCTCTGGAGGACGTGGGAGGGCTAGAGTCGGGGGAGGAGTGTAGCCATTCCAGTCGTCAGATGGATTTGCATTTAAATTAATTTTTTATTTTTACTATATAAAAAATATTTTAATGCCTATCGTAGCTACAACGTTTCTATCCAATAAAGAGAAAGATAATCACGACTCAAAAAGGATGCTATGAGTGAAGTTAGTAGCATATTGAGGACAACTGGAATCTGTTCTGGAATTGTAACTTCCAGTGCTAGTTATTAGGCAGCCCTAAGAAGTGTATAATTTTATAACCAAGTTGGTAAAGATTGTATGGGATGAAAAGGCTGCTACTCAAATATTAGAAGAAAGAGAAGTTTTTGAATTGCCACAGTGTCCGCTTGATAGGTGCCTATTTAAAAACCTCATGATATGCACACATACTTTTATGACATTAATAAGAGATCTTTAACATTTACTTAATATTGCTGCATTATTTAAAGCTAAAAATTATCAATTGTTCTAAATAAATTGTGTTCCCAGCTACAGAAACATCTACAAGTAAAAAACAACAGTCCCTACTAAATAATGGTAAAATTTAAGGAAGCCAGATATAAAACCAAAACGTAATATATAACTCTGAAATTATGGGAACAAAAAAACAAAAACTAAGCAACAGAGGGGAAATTAATACAACAAAACTCCTTTATCAACAAATTCCTTAAGTTTCTATTAAATTACACAAAATAAAAAACTATATTTTATTGTTATTTCATTAAATAACATGACAACCTCGATGACAAGCATATCGATGGACAACCTCATAGATGTTGTTACGTGCAAATTTTATAGTTTCGAGTAAAAAATATTTATAATTTTTAACCGCATCCTGTAATTCCTTATTCATTAAATTATTTTTGTTTTTTGTATACTCGGCTACTTTGATTAATTGGAGAGCACTAGTTTCAAACAGATATGTAATGTAGATTATACAGTTCCCAACTCAAAGTGCTGTAATTACCAAATTGGTACATCTGTGATGTTGACCATCCATATTTTAGCACCCCTACATTCGTTTAATAAGGAAAATGAAGTAATAAGGAAAGGAAAATTAATTAAACTAAAGCTTAACCTACCCAACTCCACATTTCATATTTCAGATACACCTCAATAGGGAAGCATGTTAAATATGCTCCTCCATTGAGATGCTTGTGAAATTTTGACGAGTCGCTTATTTCCGTAATCGAAATAAGTTTTCCAAAAAATATTTTAAATCAAACAATTAATCGTATTTCATTGAACATTATAAAATTTGGTAGAAGCTATTTATTACAGACAATTGATATAGAAATCGCTAAACAGTTAATACTGTTAATACAGCTAATACTGCAAGGACGTAATATCTACAGTAAAATCCAAAATCATCAATACGATGTTGTTCAAAATATTTTAACGAAGTTTATTTCATTCATTTTTTTGGTTTTAACTTTTAAAACAGAAAATCATATGGCCTGATATTATGAGAGTTAGGACCGTAAATTCCATGACAGTGCATCACAAATCAACAGTCCCTCGGTCATAACTGGTATATTCTGTATATCTCAGGGTAAATTACTCACTCCTTCAGTAATAATCTTCAGGAATAAAGAGAATCGAACCTAGTAACGTATGCCTGAACAAACAGAAGGATGTCATCGAGTCCCAAAATAACGTTATCCTAACGAGATTCAGCAACCATTAAGATTAAAACATATCTAAATGATATAATAAACAATTTCGTAACAAGTTGATAATAGATAATATATGGGGGAGGAATTGTGCCAAAAATGCGAAAGAATAAACATCATCATTACCCGTCCAATAGCGCGCCATGTTGGCACCAGCTCCGGTACGGCCTAACAATAACTATCGCCACGAGGAAAAATTATCCGTCATAAAAATAACAAATTGTTGACGAGAGTTAAGAGTAAAGAGAAGAGACTAGGCATTAAGTACAAGCAATATCTAGGAACACATCCAGGCGGAGGCTAATCCTGATATAATTGTGTTATAGCCAAGGGCGTCGGCTCCAATGACATTCTCATCAACTCAACTTTCAGCGGCTCAAGATGCTTAGATATAGAATAGATTAATGTATTATAATTTAAGTTCCCAATCTCTTTATTATTAATTACTATAATTGATCTACAGTATTGTTATTTATATTAAATAATGTAGAGTAAAACTGAAAATAATTCAATCAATTTAACGTCCTCACTCGGCCTCCACTGGCTATCAATACTAGCGACGTGTTTGAGAAAGAAGCGCATGGATCATCCGGAGTCTTGCTTTATCCTCCAAGTGGGAGGACATAAAGCTTGGTGTTCCTTGTTTCCCAAGCTGAGTCTAAAAATTGAAGATTAGTATGAATGTTTTTAAGAAATGTTATTTTATTTTAACGTTAATTTTTATTATTTATATATTTTTTTCCTTCGAAAAAGGGAGGACCACGCAACAATCCTTCCTTGTTGTTTTCTGTTTCGTTCTTTCCAATATTTCTTCATCATTCCTGCATGCCACATTTTCCTTTCCTCAGAAAAACTAAGGACCGAGTCTTTTTAGATTTTAGTTCTTTATTTATTTTGCTTTTATGTTTTTGTTTCTATCTTTTGTTCAGAACAAGCGTTTTGTTTTTCCACGTACACTTTTAATTTTGAGAGCTCTTCAATGGTAAATCACATCTTTATAATTTTCCATATTATACTGTAGATTGACGAAGGATCGTGGAGGTATAATATTAAATGAGCTTTGAGGTGAGATACCTGAAATCCGTCCCGTCGCTTATACAACCTAGATTATTTTACACTTCTCTTATATTTCAACTTTTAATTTCAGTTTTATATTATTTCCACGAATATTCTGATTTTAAGAAATTCATGTAAATTACATCGATATCTCAACCTGCTGGAATATCTCATACATCGATACCTTATATAGCTGGAAGAGTATCATTTAAAAACATATTAGATTATTTAAAAATATATGTGGTGAACAAACATTGTAATTTTGTTTGTAAATTGGTAAATACACAAGATAGTATTTAGTCTGAAAAGAATAAATAAAATTACAATGTTTGTTCACCACATACATATCATTTTTACATACATTTTACAAAGTGTAACCTTCCTCTCATACTTGTTTAAATAATACCCTTCCAGCTGTATGAGATATCGATGTATGAGATATTCCAGGTTGAGATATCGATGTAATTTACATTCATACACGTACACATTTCTCCGATTCAGTTTAGTCTTTAAAATTCATTTCACAAATTCAAATACATTTCAAATTGTACAAAATAGGTATAAAGGTATAATAAAATAGGTATATAGGTATAAACATAGCACCATTACCTACTGCCCTTAATTGTCTGATAACTAATAAAAACTGCATATCTCTATATTAAAAAAATCCATATAGGAGAGGGAATAGCTTGAGCACAAATTCAATATAAATAAAATAAAAAAATTAAATGATAAAAAAAATGATTCCAGTATATCTTAAACGATACGAGGAATAATAAAAACAGATAAATACAAGATTTTTGGCAAGAGAGTAGTCTCACTTGTTTTCTTGGCAAGACGTCAAGAAGCACCAAGTTCGTTTCGACTGGAATTATCTCTTGTGCGCCCTGCTGGGCCGATGAATTAAATATATTCATTGGATAAGTGAATAAATAATAAGTGTAAAGATAGGAAGAGGTGATGGTCTTGGCTAGTCGTAGAACAGCTTCTTAGAGCCTACCATTAGTGAGAGTAGAAACACGCGGTGGTTTTATTTCTCATGAAAATGAAAATCATAGGGACAGGCACGAATCACGGATCAGAAGGAACAAATTACTCAGATAATATTAAAATATATTATGTATTAAATTTAATTTTTAACTACATATTTCATAAAACATAAACTTATCATTTTTGGAACATGCAAAATTAGTAGAATCTAGAATCATCTAAATTAGTAGAAAAATACGCTAAATATTTCTCGAGAAATAGTTTATGCTGAGACTTAAATAGCCCATGGAAAAAGTCATGTAGAGAAAAAAGTGAATGATAATAAATAAATTATAAAGTAGGAGGAGATTGATTTTGGTGTATTCCAAGTATAGCTTTCCAAACAATTGTTGGTTTATATCTTCATCAATCTCGATTTTAGCTTTTCCTGAATTGACCCATAATGTACATTTTAAAACCCACTTTCTGGAACCCTGGAGAACTTGGAATGGATAAATTGTGAGAGAAATTTTTTTTTTTATTCTGACACATAAAAATACGATTGTCTATGTTGGGAACAGAGGTTTTACCTTTTACCGCCACTTATGATTAAACAAAAAAAAAATATTTTTTGCATGTATATTTATAAAGTAGTGCTTGTAGAGACATCCTCTAGAGAAAGAAAATTAAAGCGATCATGAGGCAATCTGATTTACCCCGACTCAGGATATATGCCGGCCATTGGAACATAAGATAGAACAAACTGGCACGGGGTCCCAGGCAGCTGCCAACCGCTGCCATCTATCGGTCAGGATGGGCAACACTATAGCCAATAATTAGCTTTCTCCATGCCTTCTCCGTTATTAATTCGATGCACTCCAAAGCCAACATAGAATAAGAGCTAGTTCGGGATAATTGACCAAATAAATTGAATTGTTCTTCACAAATAGAATTATATAAACCAAAAGGAAAGGATAAAAAAATTCATAAAAAAATCATTAATACATTCTTTCAAAGTCAATAAAAGTGCTTTGCGCTAAGACTTTTGTAAGAACCTATTGTTATAACGACTCAAAGTAAATAACATTATTTTAGAAAGTGGAATTATCAATTAAAAAGTTGTTCACGGTAGTAGTAGAATGGAGAACTAATTAACCTACTTTGATCAATGCCCTCGTCCGGCTTTCAAGACAACAGACCCCAACGAGACTGTGAGTTCATAATAAACTATTGTTGTAAGAACCCAATGAAGTTTAGACCACCAACAGTAATGAAGATGCCGCTATAATATTGATGATATGGGATGGGTACTTAGTGGACGGCACGTGGACAGTATTCAGTACATATACGAGCTGTAGTTGATGACCTGTTGGTAGCCAACATACACTGTCCCAAGGCCTATCTCATCACAAGGAACAAAGCCAGTGGGAACCAATCAGAGATGGTATTACATCGGGGACAGGTGTACATGACTGCACTGGGAGAGAGGAGAGGGAAGGGAGGGACTTAATTCATCGCCAACAATCGATGGTAATAATGTAGTCATCATTTTATCATTAGTATCACTACAAAATATATCCAAATTTGATTAATAACAAAAAAAAAATGTTCATGTTTCTATCCCTCTCTAAACATACCGAAAGGCATTATATCATCGTAAACTACAGTGCACACCTACGATAATAGGTCCATTTATAGACGAACCATTAAGAGATACGAAAATAACAACAAACAACTATCCAGAAGGCAGAGGAGTCCGATATGGGACGTAGGTGCGGTGGAACGCGAGGTATTGCACAAGGCACCACATCGCCGCCCCCTCTATACTCTACCATATATATGGCACAACGGGACATCGCCTACCTGTTGATCCAATAACATCGATTGTATCTTCTCTGTTCGATGGTTTTTAATACTGATAAGTGTAATAGAATTCAGAAGAGGGATTATAAAAAAAAATAGATAAAGTTTACGTCCAACCTTTGTAATATTCCGGATATCAGATTGATAGTGAATGTCTCCATGAAAGGTTACAGAAGTCCCAAAGCATTGAATCCGTTGAAATTAAATACCTACTTAGTTTTTATTTATTTAATTTAACGGGTTAAATCAAATTCATTAAATTTAAGTGGTTAGATCATATGAATTGCCAATTTTTTTTTTTTTGGGGGGGGGGGGGAGAATTAACAAAACAAGAATGGATATAATCTCATTTTATCTAATTATTAAAAGTAAGCTCAAAAATAAACAGTTTTAAGGAACTGGTTTTTTTAATTTCCTATTCATAAAAGTATCTGTTATCAGATGCAAAACAAATTCCTGTAAGGCATCGACAGGAATAATAACTCCGCTTTTTAAAAAAAGAATAGTATAGAGGATGCTGGAGAAGTTTAATTTTAAATTGATCAATGCGTAAACTTAAAGACTAGAACGTATAGGGACGATTTGTCGGCGGATTTAAAAATGTACCAAGTCATAAGGTGGATTGTAAAAAAAAAAAAAAAAAAAAAAAAAAAAAAAAAAAAAAAAAAAAAAAAAAAAAAAAAAAAAAAAAAAAAAAAAAAATGATGGGGGGTACCTATTATTTTAAACCTGATTTATAACTTTCTATTTAACAACTTATTATTTATAGCGATCGAGAAAATTTCAAACCAGAGATTTCAACGAAAAAACACGTTTTGAGGTCTCCTGAGTCCAAATAACCACGTCTTGCAAAAACTTACGAACGTGAAAATCACTACTTTTCAGGAGAACAAAAAATCTGTTACATTCTTCTGTGTTCAAGGGCCGATTTAGATTATGTTAAAGTTTTTTGTTGGTGTTGTATTTCTTTTATCTCGCAGTTTCATATGTAATTATTTTTTGACCTTTATAAAAAATACTTATATTCCTTACTTTAACATGGAAGCTTCAGACTTGAAGATTTTTTTCGTAAAAATGCAATGCCAATTTCAGCACTTTCTAGTGCCGTAACAGATTCGTAACTTTACTGGAAGCTGTATCAAATGAAATACTACCGAAAAATAACAAAAACAAAAAATCGAATTTTTCAAATTTGTATATTTAACATGGGACCGACGATATGTGCCCGTGTGTTTGTATGTGAAGAGCATAGCTTAATAACAAAAAGTTGTACCAAACTGAAATTAGGTATTTAAGATAGGTATATCCCAGAGACCATAAATGTTTTCGACAAAATAGACTTATCGGGAGTGCCACTTTATATAATAGATTTCACATATTTTTATAATTTCCTCGAAAAAGGCTCTAACGATTTTGGCTAAACCCATTATGTCAATGTACAGTTAAATGGTCTTTAAAACCAGCTAGGTCATATCTTCATAGAAATAGTCTGACAGTGCTTAAATGCCGAATTTTCAGAATGAGTTCCTCTAAAGCTGATACCTATAATTTTGTTGTTAATTAACCGTCCCTCGCTTGTTGTTAGCCGTAATAAAAATGGATGAATATAAAGGATGAAAGAATTATTAAACTAATTAACTAAAGGAGAAATATTTTTCTAGGTTAAAAACAAATTTCAAGAAATAAGGATAGTAATATATTTCACATATATATGTGTAATGTGTGATGCGCGCACCGCACCTGATTTACGTTCCATTTTTTCCCAAGAAATTATCAAAAAATTACTTGAATTTTTTGTGTTTGACGAAAATCCCAGCCTATTCTCTGACTTTATCAGACTAATGAAATTCCCTAAATTTTGCAGGTTTTCCTGTCTGTGGACACCGCAGTTGCCTTTGTTAAAGTATTCATCATAACAGCTGTTCTTTTAGTGTGGTGTTCTACATCTGCTGTTTTTCCAATTGCCACCAGGTTTCCTGTAAGCGTTAATACAAGATAATGTCACACTGTGTCACTGTCGTAAAAGTACAACCGCGACAGAGACCGTATTGCCACCGTATAAAGGAGACTTTAGTTAATCAAGTTAGAAAATAACTTCTAGGGCATAAGATTTGATCCTAAAAATTTTATTTTCTATTGACGAGTTGGGAAATCATCTTTGTAAATATAGGCTCTTAGTTAAAGATTAAAAAAAAAAAAAACTTGGAGCGATTGGAGAAGGATGAGAGCTGTTGCAGTCCATTAGGACCCTACTCAAGAACAATCCTATCAATTAGTACTATCCTCATCTTGAATTCCTTGACCCAGATACTTCTCTTCCACAGTCTTCGGTATTCAAAAAGAATTCAAACAACTGTCATGTTATAATAATATAATTATTATAGTATCTGCTTTATGGTTTATTATTATTAGCAAAAACCTGAGAAAATAATACAATTCCAGAAAGAAACTCGCACCAGGGACAATAATCAAGAATATAGTTACAAAGCACATGCCTTCCTATCTGCTCAATAAGAATTTCTGAGAATGGCTGAAGGATCTGAAATTAAAAACGAAGGTCCTTATCTAGATAGTCAAGGAAATTACATAAAACGAAAAAAATAAAATAATAAAATTTAAAATATCCTAAGATAAATCATGATTATTTTCCAAACAAAATACAAAAAAAAATAGTTTGTTTTACATATTTGTATAAATTCCAATCATGAAAAATAAAATAATTTGCATCTGATATTCATAAAACCTAAATATAAAAAAAATCATACGCTATAAACCCTTTAACACATACAATACGTACTAAAACACAATCGTAGTGAGGAAATAAATGAACAAAATAAAAAAACAATATACGAACTATGTAAAAAAAGATGAATATACTTATTAAACAAATTAAATGCACATTCAACCCCTTAAATTCAAGAACAGCACGAGACTTTTTCGACAAGTGATGAATTGGAGCAGGGATCTCCTAAATTGATTGCAAATTGTAATTTCTTACGGAGAGATATCATTGGCTGGTTCTAATACATTTTTTATTTACAGTTGTGAAATTAATAAGATAATATTTAATAACAGATTATGTAATATCACGAATAAGTTAACACAACAAAAATATTTTATAACAAGGTTACGACGTTATGAAGTAATTCTTCGTCATCAAGTTATATGCTTTCTACAATACAACATCAACTATTAATTACACAAACATTAATATCTTAATTTACAAAATATTTATTTACTATTTTATATTGTAAATTAAGATATTAATATTTGTGTAATTAATAGTAGATGTTGTATTGTAGAAAGCATAAATCCTGATGACGAAGAAGTACTTCGAAATGACGTAACCATATTATAAAAATGTTAATTTTTAAAAAATATAAAGTTAAAGATCAAAGGGAAAGTGTCATTCACAAATTGATTTATTATAATATATAAACTTTCCTATAAATTAGAAATTATTTATATTTACTCATTCTTACGTGACATTGGTCACTGTTTGGAGATGATGTTGACATAGTAACCTGATGAACTGATATTTTTTACGCTAGTTATTAAATGTTTATTATTGTTGCAGCCAAATCTATTTGTATGGAGCTTTCCGCGAAAACAAATAAAAATATTGTATTAAATTATACAGAAACTGTGTTGGACGGTAGACTAAAAACATAACAGTAAGCGAAATTTATTTCTCAGCCAATCACAGAAAGGATTCTCAACTGACAGTCCATTATTAAAGTGCAAATGTAACCTTCCCTTCCTACAATCTAGCGATGACTAACAACACATTAAAGACAGATTTAGTAGCGACGCGGGGAAAATATGAAGGCGGAGAGATAATATAATCGCCAAGTGAGCAGTTTGATATATTTTTACCTCGCTGCCCCATTCCTGCATAAACAAGATGCTAATGTGCACCAGAGCTCCTGCGTCATTCATCTTCCGGATGTGAGCCGATGCCAGCCAGCGAAGAACATTGTATTGGCTACATGGCTCTTGTTATTGGCTTACTTAGAGATAGGGTGAGAAGCATTTCCTCGCTATATCACAACGCTACATTGTCACGCTACACAACAAGCCAAATTTTTATTTTTAGTAAGTTATTAAAGGCATGCAACGTTGATGAAAGCTGATAAAGAGGTTGGCCTCAAAATAGATATGGGCGACAAAATATAAGGTTAGCGACAGAAACAGCGGCGATTTTTATGGTATAGATATAGGAGGGAATAGGTTTGAATAGGTTGAGAAATTTAAGCATTTGGGGTCTATAATTACTAGAAAAAACGAAATTCAAGAGGAAATAAAGACGCGGTTAAATGCGGGAAAGCTTATTATTTTTCAGTATCAACATTAGTGAGGTCGCGTATTTTGTCCAGAAACTTAAAAGTTAGAATATACAAAACTATTATCTTGCCTACAGTTCTGTACGGGTGTGAAACGTTGCCGCTAACGTTGAAGGACGAACAACGCCTTAAGGTCTTCGAGAATAAGGTATTGCGTAAAATATAGGACCGAAAAATAATGAGTCAACTGGAGAATTTAGGAGGTTACACAACGAGGAATTGCGGAGCAAGCATCCTGTTAATATGATATAAGTGATAGTATCGCAACGGTTGAAATGGGCTTGTAAGTAACGAACGAATTCCTAAAAAGTTAATAAACGTTGAGCCGACTGGTAAACGTCCAAGGGTTAGAACAAAACGTAGGTAGGAGAATTGTGTTAAGGGTGATCTAATGGATTTGGGTTTGAACGGTAGTCGATGGACCGAGGTTTGTAGACAGCAATTGGTGGTATGGGCATCGAACCTTCCGGTTCGCTAAGTCTTTTATTATTATTATAGAAGGTATGAAGTTCATTTGTAGAAGAGAAATTCTAGGACCTACCTGAAACATGCATTAATGAAACACATTGCCTTTTAAGGCATTTGGTAAAAAAAAACACACACACACAAAGACTTCAAAATTCTTCTAATCTTTAAAAAACAATAATGAACATATTCAATAAATAATTTAAACTAATTAAATCTCACCCAGGATTGAACCACAATTTAATTGTATGCTGGAGTAAACTTAGATATGACTTTTGTCACAATTACTTTTTTGGGGAAAATAATGTTAATTGTGACTCACTCTATGGGAAAGTTAAGGATTAAGTTCTTAAGCTAACCGCCTATAGTGTACTAACTAAACAAGACAGTGCCCATCGATTAGTCTTCTAAAACTCAACTTTCCCATTGAGTGAGTCACAGGAAACGATATTCCACCAAATCAATAATTTGTGAAAAAGGTCATATCGAGCGTCGCTCCAGCCACCAATGAGGTACTTCTCCATTAATCGAAAAGTAACATATTCAAGTAAATAATAAAACCATGGTATGTCTTAGTCCTTGCAACTTTTTTAACATAGAAGATGCTAACGAATCGTGAACAAATCAATAATTTCACAATAAAAACTTTTTTTTTTTTACTTTTACATTTACAAGATATTTTAATCAAATTTCAGATATAAATTTTGATCGAAAATTTCTGACTATTTATTCAAAATATGTATTAATAGTACCTGCCCGACGGAGTCTATTTTGAAAATAATTATACTTATGTATATATTTCTCAGGATACAAACCGATGAGCTTCTGAACCGAGTTATGAGATTGAAATTTCTCAATAATGATAACTTTAATATTTTTAAACAATTTTTCATACTTCTCATGGTTCTGATATTTGTATTTTACTAAAAAAATAATGAACGAGGTTTTGTCGAGTTTAGTTCATCAGATGTAGAAAAATTGGACGTTTTGAGATTATTTTTTCAAAAAGTTAACTATTGTAGAAAAAATTCAGTTTTCAAAACGTCTTTATTATTTATATTTTTTTTTTCTATAATAATCAAAATTATTAAAGTTAGCATATTTCATATTGAGTTAATAATTTTACCAAATCTTAACAGTTTATTTCATTCATTGACTTAAGATGTCATTGGCTGAAAGCCTTTTTTTTTCTTTTATGTCTCAAAATTATACGAATTCTAAGACTTCATTCTGTCATTCTGTAAATGTTACTTACATCGCTCAGAGAAAATCGAAAAATCAAAAAGATTGTCGTTTTATCAATAAACTATTACTGATAATTTTAACTTGATGAAAACAAAGAAAAGAAATACACTTCTAAGATCAAAAAGTGTTATATCATTAGTGCTGTACATATCTCTACATGGAATTTGCATTTGAGCAACAATATTTGAATAAATTTCTATCGCTTCTTGGCAAGGAAAATAAATCATTTTTAAATGCTTGTTTAAGTTATTGTATTTATTGAACCTAGACAATATTGTTCCCTGACTTGATCAGAACTAGTGTCCGAGTTAATATCCAAGCTAAGACAAACTAAAATTATTATACCGCTGCTTCCTGCAGTGTTTGGTCCATTGCTACTATTACTATTGTCCATTACTACACCCGACACCGACGACCGGCGGTTCTCCTCCGGTGTAATGTTACAGTTTATTGCCCATCGATCCGGTAAGACGACACCGCCACAGTTCTAGGCCAGTCACCTTTCGCCTATAGTTAATATCGATTAGCACACTTTTATTTATTCTATTCGATTGGTCTATTCGACAGATAATGGAGATATTTAAAATCTAATTTAAAAGTGACAGTTTGCTTTTGGTACCTCTCTTTTTAGAGCAGTACTGATAAATATGATACCCTATATTGGAAATGTTCGCTTTGAAGAGCAAATCGCCATCAGCTATAGCCTAGCCTTCGAATGGACATAGATAGGGACAGGACGCAGATGGAAATAACACATCAAAAGGACATAACTCAAGTTGCACGGGCTAAGAAATAAATCATTATCAAGTGATATAACTTCTCAAAAGATATTAAAATTTAAATACGCAGAGTAATTACGGCGATTGATAAGACATCAGTGGCAAAATGAAAGGCGCCGAGAGACTTTTCAATATTCTAGTCCAGTATCGACTGGACATTCTCCTGCATTCTTGGCTGACGACGAAGGTGTCTTGAGAGAGTTAGGGCAAGGTGTACAGCTATAGTCTAGATCATCTTCTACCTTCTACTACTCCGGTACTAATGTACATGTTGCCCTTCACATTGCCGGCTGGAAAGTTTTTTTTTCTACATATGACATTGTTTGTTCAGACAAGATTTGAAATTCCTCTGAATTCAGGCCATATTCCACAGACTACACTAAACAGTTCAAACTGTAGAGAATGATTTAGAAAGTTTATATATATCGACTCATCGATTCTGCACCGATGGTACGATGCATTAACACGCCAGCAGTGTTGACAATTTATTTAGTTATTTATTATTTTTTTGGGGGTAGGTAGGTTTTTTTTTTAGAGAGGGTGATATGAACCTCGTTGAAGGTGACCTTGATCACAGAATCAAAAAGAGGCATGGAACTATTGGGTCTGAGGTGGGTTCAAATGAGAGAAAATTATAATCTATACTATAAGGATTCACGTTTATAAATGAGTAAATTTTCAATTTTTTATTACAAACATAAAAAATGCTAACTTTGTTTGAAGCAAAGATGCCGGTAGTGGGCTCTACTTCAGCAAATGTGAAAATAAAGCAGTTGGGCTTTAATTCTGCTTCAAATTTGGAGTAAATGGAATGCATTTTTAAGTACTTTTATAAAAATAAGTTTTTCTGTTCTTACAAAGTTACAATTTTCTTTGTTTTTCCTTTTATTCTTAATTTATAAACCTAAGCATTCTAAAATAAGAAATCATTAGATTATTGTGTTTAAAGTAATACAAAATTAGACTTTAATCTGAGAAAAAATTCTTAAAATATTTGTCCACCACTAATGCAATGAGCTGATTTCCGAGCACTGGATCAAATTTGATGTTTTGGAAAAATAAGAAAAAACGTACTAATTAAAACTTTATTCGCCGCGAATTCAAAGAATAGCTGGAGCAATCAGTACATAAGTTTTAAATCTCCAAAGTACCCAGAGAAACCATTGGGTCAGAAAAACAAAATTTCCTAAAATGTGTCCACTATTGGTACATTTACTTTATACCATTTGAAGAAAGTTATTGTGTAAAGCAATCCAGTCGACTTCAGTTATCCTTTGTGCCCTTCAAATGTCGAATACAACTCATAGACCCCTGACAAGCTCTATAAACAAACAGGGAAGTGGCCAAAGTAGATGTTTTTTTTTTTACTGCCCACGGTGACTAAAAGAGCCAGACATATAGGCAGCCTGACAAATGAATATTGTTTTGGCAAAAATATTGTATATTTTTGATTTGGGGCCAGGTAGGGTATAGGTTCTAATGGCCCCTGACTGGGGGTCTCAGGTGCTATTACTGAGTTTAAACAAGCACTCAATATATACTAACAGTTAAGTGATGAGAATATGCTATGATTTTAAGATAATTATTAATAAATAACAAAAAAAGTATTCCAAAACTGATTCAGTTTGTAAGGATGAGGATGAAAGATATAAGTATTTAATTATTGTACCATTAACTCAAAACAGTATCAAGTTTAATCTTGTTCTTTGCCTTGTATATATATTCTATTGTATATATATTCTAGCCGTTCCGTATGAACAGTTAATCCAGTAGTGTATAGGCAAATAACTTATGGGAAAACCTTGTGGGCGAAACAAAGGTCAGGAGTTTAAGCTAGAAGAGAAGTATTTATAAAGAGGGGGAAGGCTTCCCCCCTTCATAACTTTAGACAGCTACCTTGTTTATCCGCCATCTTGAATTTATTAAAAACATTTTATGTTTATTCTTTCAAACTCATAAGTTGATAGTTATTTCAATAACAAAAGTTATTGTTAGGCGCATGCGAAATAAAAGGTTCTTCCTTAAGTTGTTTACCAATAGTCGGGTGCAATATAACAAAAATTAAATAATAATTTATAAAATAATAAATTTATTTCAAACTAATATTGATTATTTTATAATGTATTGTTTAATTGATTAATTCATGACAATAATAAGTAAATCAATCATTTAAAAAAAAAATCTGTTAGAAATTACTTTACAATTGGGTAGTATACAATATACTATGGTGGATCGTATTCATTAATCTGTGTGAATGTTTATTAGTGTCTCCGTAAGCATTTGTAAAAAACACGAACACGCGTAAACACTTCAGTCAAGAACTATAGAAGATAGGTTGGATAAACAGCCAAACGTATGATTTTAACTGTAATGTCACTGAAACACATACGACAAAATTTCCAATTGTATTCCGGATTTTGTAGGATTCTGATTCAATGATCCCAGAAACTCCTAAAAACTGTACGCTTCCACGAAATAGGATTTTAAGGCAATTTTTACGATTGGAATCATCATTTTAAATTGTTGAAATTTCATAATATTAAAATAAGAACAGAAATGTCACAAAAAAATAAAAAAAGGAAACTTATAAAAAAATCTTAAAGATGAATATCGACAATGTAATCAAATGCATATATTGTATATTGCAGCTAAACATACCTCAACCATAAGGAAACTTGCATTAACTCTCCATTGGTAATATAAAACAAAACGTACCTGCAACAAAAAATAATTATTAAGACTATTAAAAAATAACTAATAGATTTTAAATAATATAAAATTAAATGTAATGAATGTAAAGTAATGATAGAGTTAATAAACAAGATCATTATAGTATAAGAAACATGATGTGTAGGTATAGTTTCCGTCGTCACTCAGTTCCTACCTACAATATTAAGGAAACAGTAAAAAAATTAACAGTAATAAAGAAAATGTTATATTAAATCGGAAAGCTAGACAATTTAGATCAATAGATGACAGAATGCGTGATCTTGTCAAATAGGGATTTTACAAGGAAGGGCCTCTATCTTTTATTTAGTACTGATGCAATGAAACATTAATTAATGCAAATAATCAATTATGTTTTTATCGGCATTTATTTTTTACAGTTTAATTTTATCTTCACCTAATTGATAAAATGAAATGCATAAACGGTTTTAAAAACCCTTATATATATGATTACTCTTGCAAAAACTTAACATATGCAAGGTAAATAAAATTTAATAAATGTAATCAATTATTATAGTGATATATAGATTCATAAATTAACTACTAAAGTAATACAACATATTAATTTAATTTAAATAACTATGCTGTTAACTAATTGTATATAGGATGCATATTATATGTTATAGATATGAAGACTTTGATAATTGACAATTAGTCCGAAACTTAAAACTTATCGTTAAATAAGAAAGGTGTGAGAAGCTTTCTATATATTTGTATCTCTAGGAACTATCCCTTCAATTCAAGGAAACACCAGCCAAATAACTACTTATCAAACTAACCTTCAGCTGACAGGATCTACTCTCCAAAGATAAGATAGAATAGTAGAAAAAATTAAATTATTCGTTTCCAATACAACTTCGGAGTGATTTTAAACAGAGAATTTCAGAAGGAAGCTACAGGTGGGTGGCATCGGACAGCGCCCTCAATTTAACGTTATACAAAACCGCCTGTCACATGAGTGTTGTAGAATAGTATCTCAACGCCACCTTAGAATCTATCAGAGCAGGCATTCACTGCAGGAGATTCCAATTGTCTGGCATTTCTCTGATTTAATGCGATAATTTTAGAGAAATTTAGAAAAGAAATGATTTAAAAATCAATGTATATAATAAAAAAAATACTACTGAATAAGTAACTCCCATTAAAGGTACCTTTCCACTGATAGAATCGGTCTTTGTGTATAGAGATCTAGTTTTGACTTTTTAACTGCTTAAAAAACTAATCTCATTTTGATCAAAAATTAATGCTCAATCATTCTGGAAGATTTTTGCTGTTACAGAATTCAGCAAGTTTTTTTTTCTGCCTTGGCTGTAAATTTTAAAACTAAAATCTTGAGAAAGATACCAATCTGTAAAAAGGAAATATGAACAAAAAATAGTAGAAGCAAAAATACAACAGATAATAAAGAAAGTGAAGGATGCACAACGTAAAACGATCATTTCCCTTTCTTAATTTGTTAGAAATGAGTATAAGATTTGAATAGAAACATCTCAAAGATAGTATGAAAAATACTGTGCATTTTCCCTTTTTGTTTTTTAACAGTACTTTGTAAATAAAAATAACAGTGCTTATAAAATGTTTTTCATTCCATACGGATTGTATGACTGATTTTAAATTTAGTTTATGATTATACACATTCCTCATGTTAGACAACACCCAAAGCTGAAGCTGAAGGAAAGCTGAGAAAAAGCTGGAAGAAACTCCTTGCCTAACAAGAAACCAGAAAGAGCTTCTATGCAATATTACTCGACTATTAGTATTACTGCAATATTAGAGCGATATTATCAAATTCATTTGTAATCAGTATATGTTTTTGACAGATGTGAATAAAGAAATGAAGTTAAAAAACGAAAGTTAATAAAGATTACATGAAAGTTTTTAGTGATTTTATTCAAACTGAGGAAGTAATTCGGATGTCATGAAATTCCAGAAATTTTGCAATATTATTAAGCGATTTAGTTAAGGAGTTTTGGTTATTGCTGAGTTTGCTGGTTTAGTTAAATAAATACGAAATTATGGCCTATATTTTAAGGATTAAGCTTACCGAATACTGTATTTTTTTAAATATAGAGGTAAAAGCGCTTCTGTTCGCTGAATTATTAGCGACCAGGGTTTCGTTCTGTATATGATGATCCAAATCTGCCTAGGTCTTAGCCTGGAAAAGTTAAAACTAAACATCGTCCTATAGAGGATAGAGCTGCCAAAGGTGCCACGACACTATTTCAGTCTGTACTCCGGCACTGGGTGACTAATTGCAGGGCCCCAGGGCTGCCAACTGTGATCTGGGGCACGGCCTCACCTGACTCGGGACTAGGGGCTCTGGTACTGTCGTTTGAGGACCGGCAGCAAGGCCGGGACAAGGTAATATCTCTACAAAACTATATTAAATACACTATACCTAGTCCTAGCCAAAGGTTTTCCTGATCGATAATTCGACAATAACAAAACCGATAGCTATAGCATTCCACTGATATCCAATATATCAGATCCAGAGCGAATCATTTGAGCTGAAGAAGTACAGAAACAAATTACTAACTAAACTTTTCTGCTAACATGTTTCGAAAAAACCCGAAAGAAAATCTATATAACAAAATGTCAAAAGTGAAGAACCGCAAAAAAAAAAAAAAAAAATTTGAACTTAATTAAATTATATAATAAAACACTATATAAATAATTATTAAAATAATTAATAAAATTAAATTATTAAATTAAATTATAAAATTATTAAAATAATTATTTATAGTGTTTTATTATATAATTAAATTAAGTTCCAATAATACGGCCAAACAAGTGCTTCTTAAGTTGTGCATACTTGTAATTCTTAGAGGATTGCGTGTCCCAAAATAAAGATTAATTTTTTATTCATTCAGACATGTATCATAAATGTCTTTCAACATATGATTTTTTTTTAATGATCACGTAACAACTAGAAACTGTTGGTTATTGCCCATGGTAATCGAATGAGCGATCCTTGTACCCGCATTCCTTCACATATCTCTCATTATCTTATGAGTCTTTGGCCTTTTATTGCAGCAATTCTTCTTTAGCAAAATAATTAATAAATTTACCAGATTGCATTTCCATTATTGACATGTAGCAACCATTGATAAGAGAATCGATGGGCACCGCTCACATCGTATGTAAGGTTTAACCTCATCTTCTGTAAACTTTAAACTCATCTTAAAATTTATTAGGTTTCGGCTGAAATTTATTTCATCCTATTTCTTTTTTTTTTATTATTATTTTTTTTTTTTTTTGCGGATCTTCACTTTTGACATTTTGTTATATTTGTTATATAGATTTTTTTTCATTTTTTTTTTTCGAAACATGTTAGCAAAAAAGTTTAGCTAGTAATTTTTTCCTGTACTTCTTCAGCTCAAATGATTCGCTCTGGATCTGATATATTGGATATCAGTGCAGTGCTATAGTTATCGGCTGTATTATAAAATAAACAATGCATTATGTTACCTATTTTTAATAATAAAAAAATTCCATACTCCATACAACCAGAAGTTGGCGAACCTGCATTTCATGTTCAAACTGCCTACCCTCTTCGAAAATGCAAAGATTGGCTCTTCTTAGCCACTCTTCGCTGGTGCTTAGTACGATGTACTGAGAAGAGACCGTTCGACAAGCAGTTTCTACTGCTTGCTGCATTTCTTCAATTGATGTTGCAGGGTTATTATTGGCATAAACGCTGTTTTTCCATAACATACAATAAAATATCCAGTTCCACTTCGAAATTGCGCTGCCGGGTTCTTGGTGGACCCGCAACTGATCCAAATCTCCTCATATTGTGAGCAACACGAATAAATGTTTTGTGGTTCACCTGGGGACGATCGGGAAATTTCCGGGAGTACAACAGGACGGCACGGCGAGCAATACCACCACTTTCAATAAAGCAATTGTACATATCAGCTTTTTGCTGACGGGAAAACTACACTCTTCGGTTTATATTGACTCGTTGGTTAATAGTGAATGCAAGGAAGTAGGAATTGTTGTAAAAGTTGTTTATTTTCAGGAATTTATTCGCTATCATAAGACCATTTGGGTAAACAATGACACTGAATGTAAACGGCAACAACGTTTCACAAAACGTACAGTTGCTTATTTCTGTTTCTTCACTACATTTTTAAAACAAACCATTATTATGAATTACAGCTAAAAAGATAAAAACACAATGTGACCCAATTAATTCCTGTGTAACATAAAAAAAAATGTAAAGGCAATTTAAAAGAATTAATACAGAAACAAACAAAATGTATTGTTTTTTAAACTTTGTACCATAACTTTGTAATTTATTGACGAATTTAAAATCTGGTTTCACCATTGATTTCAGTTTCAAAAATCCGTTAAAATGATGTACTGGAAGGCATAGGTTCCTATTTGAAAATTTAAAGTTGTACTGGGTCTGAGAGACCCCGTATATTTTATTTTCAAAAACAAGTCGAAATTTTAAACTAGATTGAAAAATATTAAATACGTATTTTTATTTTTTTTATAACGTTAGGGAGCGGAGTAGCTCAGTGGTAAGGCACTAAGTTACAATGCTTCCGGTCTCGGGTTCGAGACCGGCTGTGGCAGATAATTATTTATTCTGTTATCAGCCGTGGATCGACCCTGTGGGATCGGGAGACCCTCCTGGGGACCACCCAGCCTCTATAAAATGGGTACCCTTAATTGGGGGAAAAACCTGGCGGTAGAGCGTGATCTCGGCCAAATCACCTCCTTGCACAACCGTTGGCCTAGAGACAGTACGGTCCTTAACAAGTACTGAACCCGAGACCCTTCATGGGTTGTAGTGATACAGGTTTTTTTTTTTTTTATAACGTTATCGGTTCAAGAGAAATTCAGCCGTGCCATCTGAAAAGGATATCCTCTATATATATATATATATATATATATATATATATATATATATATATATATATATATATATATATATATATATATAAGTTAAGATAGCGGGTAGCACAATATCACACGTAATCCTATATCACAAATGTAAATAGACCTTAAGACTATATATAGGAGATTATGAGAAAGAATAAAGCAGTCTTTGTACAATACTCGAGAGTGTCGTTTGTTCCCTTATTTCCGTTTTTTTTATTGTAAAGTTTAGACCGGGCGTAAGTGGTGCCGAAACCCGGGAACGTTTTAATAAGTAATAACAGAGAGCAGAAAAAGTTTTTTTTTTCTTTCGTCTCTTCTGTTAAGCTGTGACCAGCTCTCGCATTTGGTACGGTCGTGGTTCTAGCGTATTATTATTTGTTTTTCTTCTCTGTCTTTTCTTTCTTTCGAAAGAATAAATAAATCAAAATGCCAGAGGAGATATTACGACCGCCCACGTTAGTACTGCAGGGTGAAATTCCACAGCTGCCGACGGAGACCTTGGCGGCGGCGCACGCAAATTTGGCGGCAGCCCAGGCCAATAATTTGGAGTGGCTGAAGGTAAGAACAGCTACGTCGCAAGATCTAAGGAGAGCAGTCTCGGACCTGGAAAGGTTCGATGGAGAAACAGGAGAACTGAATCATTTCCTCAAAGGAGGGGATCGGATCATGGCGAGGATCCAATTCAAAGAAACAAACGACCTGATAGACCCCAGTGACGCAGGAGCATTGAGAGCGGCATTGGCATGCCGAATTAAGAGGAAAATATTAAATCTCATCCAAGCTGACGAAGATACTCCGTGGATCATCGTGAAAGATCGATTGAAGAAAGCATTCGGAGGTGGTCGATGGGCTCCGGAAGAAGACATATTCAGGATGTTTAGGGAAACGAAACAGCTGCACCAGTCCAGCGGGCAGTATGCAGGCTCACTGTTGGCCCGTTTTAATAACATAACGGAAAAGATGCGAGAAACATTAGGAGCAGCAGAAGTAGAGGGGAGAATGGCGTTTCTGGCGACGATACTAAAGGTACAGCTCGCGAAGGAAACGGGCAAGAAAGAAGGATTACCAAGAGACAAATCTTTTATGGAATGTGCTCAGGAAATGATAGATTCTAGCGCCAGAGAGGAAGAGGCCCGACAGGGAGAAGAGATAGACGCGGGCTGGAGTAGGGTAGTTTACAGGAGGAATGAGGCGAACAGAAGCAGAGTCAGACCAGAGGCATGGAGAGAGAGGGAGACAGACAGAAGAGGAAAGGAGAGAACGAGGATGAATGAGAGAAGACCAGGGAAGGAAAGAAAAGGGTGGAAGAAGGAAGATAGGAGATGCCATGGATGTGGAAGAGTGGGACACTTGATAGCCCAGTGTCCTCAAACGAAATGTTTTGAATGCGGAACGGAAGGACACATAGCACGACAGTGTCCGTACATAAGCAGACGCCGAGAATCGAACCGGGGAGAACCCATGGAGGTAAATACTCACAGAATATGGAGAAGAAGCAGACCACGCTCAGAATCCTCGAGATCATCAGAGGAATCAGAGACGGAAGAGGAGGAGAGCGAGTCGGGAAAGAGAGGAGGCGAAGCCAGAAGGAACGGAGGACGGAAGGTGGAGGCAGAGCGGAGAACACGGGACGAGGAATGAGGAGAGTGCTGGCGGAGAGGCAACCAGGCAGTAATAAACAACATAGAAGGTGAGTGCAGTGGTTTGCCTATTATCCGAGTCACGAGTGGAGTGCGATGTTTAGTAGATACGGGAAGTTCTAGTACCATAATGTGTAGAGAAGCAATAAAGCGGTTATGTAAAGGAAAGAGGATACCTCAGGTACAGACATGCGGGTGTAAGTTAATTACGTTGGGAGGCCCATACGGGGTAGAAGGGGAAGTGGGAATAGATATGCGTAGATGGGCTAGCAGGGGAGAGGAGCTAAGGGTGCATGTTGTGGAAAAGATGCCGCGGGAATACGAAGGAATCATAGGGTGTGATCTGTTAGAAAAAATAGGGGCACGGATACGGAATAGGGACGGACGGTGGGACATCAAGATAGGACGGAGGAGGTACAAATGCAAAGGGGTACAGAAAGAGGGCAAAGTTAGTGTAGGGGCGATCAGCCAGATAGAAGATTGGAGACAAAGTTTAAGGAACGAATACCCGGAAGTTTTCTTTAGGGAAGGGGAGCCAATGGGTGCGACAGGAAGAACGGTGCACGAAATTCCGCTAAAACAAGACCGTGTTACTTATGTTAAGGAGAGGCGGTACCCTCAGGCATTGCGCCAACACATTCGAGAAGAACTGAGACACCTTCACGAACAAGGAATTATAATTGATAGTACCTCACCATACAATAGTCCTCTGTGGGCGGTGAAAAAGAAGACAGCGGAAGGGGAAAGCGGGGAGAAGTATAGGATTGTGGTGGACTTCAGAAAACTTAATGAGAACACCCTGGACGAGAAGTACCCCATACCCCGGTTTGAGGATATATTGGATAGGCTGAGTGGCGCAACAATTTTTAGCACATTAGACCTGAAAGCCGGATATCATCAGATAAAGATGCACCCCCGAGACCAACACAAAACGGCATTCTCATTTGAAAGGGGACATTTCGAGTTCACGAGGATGCCGTTCGGGTTAAAAAACGCGCCCATCACATTTCAGAAGCTGATGGACGAATTCTTGAGAGGGTTAGACGAGTCATTTTGTCAGATTTACATGGATGACCTCTTAATATTCAGCAAAAATCAACCACAGCACAAAAAACATTTACGGAGCGTCTTTGATAGGCTGAAACAATTCGGGCTTAAACTATCAGACGAGAAATCGACCCTGGGCAGGGACGAAATCAACTTCTTAGGACATACAATATCAAGGGAAGGAGTGAAGCCGGACGCCCGAAAGGTGGAAGCCATAACCAAGATGGCGATGCCGAACGACGTCAAAAGCATCAGAAGGTTATTAGGAACCCTTAATTACTATCGGCGGTTCGTACCAGAGATGGCAAGATATTTGGTGCCGCTCAACAATTTATTAAAGAAAGGTCAGAGAGTAATAATAACCCCCGAAATAGAGGACAATATCAGGCAATGCATGGGGTACTTACAGAAGGAACCGATATTAGCATTTCCGGACTTCAACAAAATATTTACAATTACGACTGATGCAAGCGAGTACGCCATAGGAGCAGTCCTGTCACAGGAAGGAAGCAACGGGGAACGTCCGATAGCATATGCAAGCAGGAGGCTCACCGAGACAGAATCACGATACAGTGCGTTGGAGCGCGAACTTCTGGGCATCATATGGGCAGTAGACCACTTCAGACCCTATGTGTTTGGGCGGAAATTTAAAATTCAGACGGACCATCGCCCGTTAATGTGGGTGGGCAAGCTAAAGGAGTCTTCGGCTAGGATAACCCGGTGGAAAGAGCTTCTAAGCCAATATAACTTTGAGATAAGTTACAAGCCAGGAAGAGAAAATGTCGTGGCAGATTGGCTGTCGCGAGCATTGCAAGTGAATGTAATGAATGCGATAGAAGAAGAACGGGGTGAACATTCAAAAGATCTGAGACAATTCATTAGTGAGTGGACACCAGAGGGGGAAGGAGAACAGGGAGTACCGGGCGAGGAAGAAGATCAGGGAGTACCGGGCGAGGAAGAAGATACCGAATCACGAGAGAGCGACAGTTCGGAAGAGGAAAGGTCTAGGGAAATGGAGGAAAGGGAGGACATCATTAACGACAAATACAGGCAGATCATATGGAAGACTAGAACTTCGGGCCTCATGAAGATTGAGTACGGGAAATACGCTAAAGGCCGAATCCATACAATCTGGTCTCAACCGGGAGTGCAAGAGGAGCAAATTTGTAAAGCACTCAAAGACGCGTCCAGGCCGGGAAAAACACACTATATTTACGTGGGGAATGCGGTAATATGGGAGAAAATAAAGTATCTGTGGCGCTCGGAAAAGATCGGGGCCGATCGAACGTTTATAAGGTGCAAATTGATGGTGGAAACGGTGCGTGACCCGGAGCAGCAGCATGATGTAACTGTTGCGTACCACCAAGGTAAGACCAATCACAGGGGAGTGGGGGAAACGTTGCAAGCCCTGAAGAGAAAATACTTCTGGTGGGGGATGAAGAGGACTATAGAAGATGTAGTCGGGAGTTGTGATATCTGCAGGTCACTAAATACGACCGCCACCCACCAAAAGCAAAACAGGAGGAGACCCCGACACCAATCACTCCTTTAACGGACTTACAAATCGACACGTTTACGTGGAAAGGACGCAAATGGGTTACGATAATCGACATCTTTAGTAAGGCCGCGATGGCGTACGCGGTTCAGGACCGGACTTCCGTAGCGGCAATAGAGGCGTTGAAAGCATGGTTTCAGTATTATGGGATGCCTTACAGGATATCATCGGATGGCGGACGAGAATTCGATAACAACAGCATCAGAAAGGAAATGAAGACGCTAAACATAAGGTGGCACGTCAATACTCCGGGACACCCGAAAAGTAGAGGCTGTATTGAGCGTCTACACAGCACGCTGGGGGACCACCTGCGTGTGTATCATGTAGAAAAGGGATGGAAACCGGAGGAGGCAATGCCGAGAGCCGTAGCAGCCTACAATCATTCCATTCATATGGGGACAGGCTTTGCTCCATTCGAAATGCTCTTCGGGATGCGTGAACACAGAAGAGATTGCAGGGACACCGCAGTGGATGAAGACATAACGGAAGCCGTCATAAACAACCGAATCGCATTGTCGAACATATGGAAAAAAGCACGCTCAAGGATGGAAAAAGAGAAAAGCAGGAGAGTGGCAAGGGCGAACACCGGACTAAAAGATAGAATGGAGGACATAAGAATAGGAACGGTGGTTTACCGAAAACTAGGGTCAAACAGGAACAAGGAGGTGACGCGATATGAAGGGCCGTTTAAAGTCATTGGGATTCGGGAACATAACGTCGTAGTGATACAAAGCATCAGGGAGCCTCGGAAACGTAGAACGGTACACGTGGAACAGCTGAAATTTCCGGTGGGGAACCATACGTTCACTGAATAAAATATAGGTGTCCTCTTCTCCTCAATACTAAGATTTTTATCCCAGAGAATAGATTTAAGTTCAAGTATAATAGCAAGTACAGATATATGTTATGTTTGTTGTAATATATAAGAACATTTGACTGAGGACAGGAGTGTAATAGGAGAAAGTTTGTTTACTTTTTGTATGATAGTGTATTTCTGTATAGTATATTTCTTTTTATAATGTATTTCTTTTTGTTGTTCTTTTAATTTTGTTTGCTCAGTTTTAAGTTTATGAGGAGTAGTCATAAACTGGCAGGGGGGAGTTAAGATAGCGGGTAGCACAATATCACACGTAATCCTATATCACAAATGTAAATAGACCTTAAGACTATATATAGGAGATTATGAGAAAGAATAAAGCAGTCTTTGTACAATACTCGAGAGTGTCGTTTGTTCCCTTATTTCCTTTTTTTTTATTGTAAAGTTTAGACCGGGCGTAAGTTATATATATATATATATATATATATATATATATATATATATATATAGAGAGAGAGAGAGAGAGAGAGAGAGAGAGAGAGAGAGGGACTGATGGACAAAGTTAGTGGAAGAAGGATTTTTCTAGCTTTCATGGGATTAGAGATGGTAAGAGGAACAACTAAATCAACGTTCTTATCAATATTTTAACAACTTGTTGATTAGCACTGATGAAAAAAATGGAATTATTAGACTAAACACTAAAACTTCCCGATGACTGGCTATTTTCCAAGCGTAATTCCCTATTTTTTCCCGACCCGAAAAATTCAAACATGATTTCCAATCTTTAAGGAAATCGAGGCTGCTGGACACCGTGTATATTGTTTTTTCTCCAAGCAGAAATCATTGTCATAAAAAGTTCACTAACTGGACTTAGTGACTTTTGCTTGAACTTCGAAGACATATGAATTCTGCGTGTATATACGAGTACGTACATTTAAGTTGTGGTTGGATACAAAATAAATCTTGAACAAAGCAGGACACTGAAGAACTTTGAAGACAGTGATAATTTATAATTTGGTTTTAGGAACTAAACCAACTTTTTTCACTGGGAGAGAGATCGGCTGATCCGGTAAAAAGAGCGCAGCTCAGGGAATGAATCCAAGTGAATTGAGAGATCACTATCTAGCTGAACGATCAGTCAAGATTTCCACCAACCAAAGTTGATTTGAATTTCTCTTCTTTAGAGGGGAATCATTCAATGCGGACAAAAATCTAATGCACATTCTAATGGTATTATGTAACAATATTTTGACAAAAAGTTTTCTATTAAAAAACCGGAATGGAATCAGTTTTAAAGAGGAATCAATATTTTCGATTAGCGGGGAATGAGAATGACAAATATAGATTAAAGGGAAATAACTGGACTCTTTTAAATAAAAAAGAAAGAAAAGGAGGGACGAGGTCAAAGTTGGCCGGCATTGGCAGCATTGCCACCGGTGCACTTTTTAAATTGCATCTATATTTAAAGCAACTCCATTCAGCTTCAGCTAAAGGTCACTCCCTAGTAAAAAAAAAAAAGTCTTTGCAGAATGTATTTACTCATTAAAGAATGAGTAAATACGTCCGTGCAAAGGTACGTAATGCATTTATATACATGAAACAACAAGTTTTTTAAACGTATTTAAAAAAGTAATAGCTTAAACATCTAAGATATGGAGGGCGAGGGGAGAGGAGGGTAAGATAATTTGATCAAAAAACCTGAAAAAATCAAAAATCCAGATTTGAATTTATTTATATGTATTGGGACTCCTGAATCGAAATTTTAGAAAAAATACTACTTACTATATTTTTTTTGTTATTATCTAGTATAATTGAATGGCGTTTATAAAAATAAAAATATAAATAAATATATATATTTGATGAAAAAGAAAATTTTTATTGTTAAAATATGAACAAACATACAAATAAAAAAACTTGCAATTACCCAATGCTTTATTATTTCCAAATCATTATATATAAAAAATAAATAATTATATATCATCTGATTTTTTTTTTATTAGCCTAAGATAAAATGATTCAAAAATGCTTTATATTTTTCCTCTACCTTCAGAAATGAATAAGATATAGACATATGCAACATCTAATCGACCGTTAATTTGGAACAAAACGGCTGATATTTATGTTTATTTCCAAGGATCATACTGAGGTAAGCTGTGACTTAGGTGCTAAATTTGGAAATAAATAGGCCTATTAGTTTCGGAATTACAAAACGGAAATCCGCCAACGGCGGACGGAATATTTTTTTGATTCAACGTATCTTGAAACGTAAAACCTCAAATTTTGAGGGGAGGAGAGGTATTCTTTTTCTTTTTTCTTGGTCGATTACAAAGATTCATTATTGAAAAAAATAAACCAGTAACCAACCACCGTCATGTTTTTCAATTAGTAACCAACAAAATTTTAAAAAATAACGATAAAAATAAAAATTATAACCCGTGAAGGATTTGGTTACAGTATTCCGTACAAAAGAACGTCTTCATGAACAACGCTATAAGAGTACAAGGAGGCTGATGTGATTAGAACCCATACCTAAACGCCAGCTTTTCCTCGCAACCCACAGAAGGATAAGAATTCCACTTTAAGCGGCTGCGCGTGATAGGACAGAAAATGAATTTTCGAATACAGACGGACTAGAGGTCCACGAAGCTATTCAAAATAAATAAAAATTGCACTTAAATTTAAATGTCTGCCGAGCTACTATCACTGCAGCATCAGATCATCTATCATAAGAAAAAAATATTAATCGAAGACTTTATTTAAGCTTCCCTCTCGTCCTGGAGCTGCAGATCCCAAAGCCGACCGATTGAGAAGGCCTTGTGGCGATACCAATCCATGGGTTTGTTGTTCCTTCACAGTCCACTTGCAGCCAAGGATCCACGATTCGACAAGCCAGTTGGTTCCTTGTGCTTATTATTGCGGTCTGTAATCGGCACAATTCCTGCAGAACTCTTAATATCTTCCCGAAAACACGATGCTATTTTTCAATCCAGTATACAATAAACTTTGAGTGACTAATATTAAAGAAATAGTTTCATCTCTACAAATTGTATAAGACGATTAAGAATAGTCAAAAGGTTTAAGACTACTAAGAATTACTGAAAATTTAAAGATTATAATCTAATACACAACAACTGCATATAGTTTAAAAACTGTTAAAACCAAATCACCTTATTGTAACATGCAAAACGTAATTATACTATAACTTATAAATATGTCTTGAGGGAGCCAAAAAATCATTCCGATGATTGCTACTTTTACAGTGTCAATATTACTGCTCATAACACAAAAAACAAGAAGGTAATAAGCTACCCTAACCTTCCGTCCGCCATCCGACGGATGTAAGGGGTACGATGTAGATTTACCGGTCCCTGAACCACAAGATGATTTAAATTCAATTCCAACGGAAGTATTTTAAGATGAACAAGATGATGAAGAATTCCAATGTTTTACAGAAAATGTAGAGTCTAAACTGTTTACTCAAACCGAACTTAACGACTTGGTTAGGGATCTTGGCTTAACGAGAAAAAAAAACTGAATTGCTTGGCTCTAGACTAAAAGAAAATAACTAATTGGCGATTGGAACCAGCATTCATGTGTACAGGAAGAGAGAGCAACAATTTTCCAAGTTTTTTGAACAAGAAGGTGATTTAGTGTACTGCTCAGATATTCCCGGTGTGATGAATGAGTTTTGTATTGCACACAAAAAGGAAGACTGGAGGTTGTTTATTGATTCATCGAAATCTAGTTTAAAGGCTGTTTTATTACACAATGGTAACATGTACGCATCTATTGCTGTTGGTCATTCTGTATATATGAAAGAAAACTATGAAAACCTAGAAACAGTGTTAAATCCTATAGGATATTCTGCTCATGGCTGGTTGGTATGTGGTGATTTAAAAATAACATGCATGCTCCTTGGTCAGCAAGGTGGTTTTACCAAATTTCCATGTGAAGTTCAACTCATCGTAGAAAAAGCTACACAAGAAGCTTAAAAAAAAAAGAGAAAGAAAGTATAGACCAATTCCAGTTGACAAGTGAAACCTGTATTACCACATTATATCACTGTTATAAGTAGCCACTGTAAATACAAACCATGCTTATGATGTAACATAGTGTTTCATTAATTCCCCCGTATACCGTATAGGGGTTTAGATAGGGGTTTATACTATATAATACAAAGCATATTTCTGGTAAATTATGGGTGATACAAAAAAACTAAGGCCACATTTAGATTCAGCACATAAAAATCTATAAAGATCAACTATAAAAGTTAAAAAAGTTTTCAAAAAAATTGTTTTTGTTGGCCTGTGCAATTCATTAACCAATCATGGAATTCTCTGTTTTATGTTTAGGAAAGCACGCAAATACATGTATACACAGACAATTCTACTTTTCTGCAACTTTAAAATATATAAATAAAATGAAAATTTATTACTTTAAGCATAAGGTCACAATTCGAATTCAAAATTCAATTTTGTCTATTCAAGATACAAAAAGGAACTAAATGAAAATTTTTCGAAATCGAAATTTAAGTTTCTTTAGTTTAAAAGTTCCATTTCTCTCTCTCTCTCTCTATGGTTATATCAAAGTATTACGAAAAACAAACATCTTAAATTTGAAGCAATATTATAGAAAATAATGGCAATTTTATTCAAAAATTATTCAACTTACTATTTTATAATACAAAAATATTACAAGTTTTGGTTAAAATAACATTTAATTGTACGGATTTTGTAATTTAATAAGATTTAAAGCCTTAAGTACATTTTTTTAAAAGCATAAGGTGGTAATGCAGTTTTTAACAGTAGGAAAAACACAAAAACAAATCTACATAATAGCAAAAATAATAAATAAAGAATATATATATATTTATTTAATCGCGACAAAGGCCAGCTAAGGACCACGCGTATATCACTTCATGGCTTTCATCTTTCTTTCAGCCCACCTATCATATATATATACACACATATAATCGCTAGTTAGTGGTGCCCCGGCAAAACATAAAGTAGGTGCCTGTGGAATAAACTTCCCTCTACTATCAAGTATATCTAGTGCATTGAGACTAAAGTATTGAAATAAAATTCCTTTTTTTCAATACCTATATATTTTATATTTCAATGTTAATATACATTAATAATTATGTATAAAATTTGAAGAAAGAAATACCAGTCCTAGTTTCAGAAAGCAACAAATCCGATCAGGCACGATTTTCACAAAATCTCCAATTAGGATATTTTGATAAAGGCAGCACCAGTTTGGATATAATCATTTGTATAATTAAGTATTAGATTTGGCAAATATACGAACTACCAAATAAATAAACAAATGAAACCAAATAAAGAAAAATATGAAAATTGATTCCTTATGTTAAATCCATGACCGTTATATTATGATCTATTTAACTTTGTAAAGGTAAATTTTAAAATACTAAATGATTTTTGTATTAAGAAATTAAACTTTAAATATTAAAGTAAACTATAAAGATTATTTCCTTTCTTTTAATAAATTGGCAATATACATGCCAATATGGTTTAAGTAGAGGTAAAATGTTTTTGCAATTATTGTATCGTTAAAACCTTAATTCCTCAAAACCTAATTTGCTTGATATATTTTCGATCACCATTGCGATTTACTGGTATTATATTCTTAGTAGCTGTTGCCCGCAGATATTTCATTTCTGTCATTTCATTTTAATTTACATACGCTTATGGTAAGAATAATATATTATATATGTAAATATATATATATATATATATATATATATATATATATATATATATATATATATATAAATCAACAAATGAGAAAGTAAGATAAGAATCAAAGGATTTATATACATATTTACATATATACATACAGTTTAGGGTACATAAATAGACAACATGTAAGGAGGAAGAAGACAATAGAAAAGGCAGGTAAGGCTACGAGGAAGGAAGCGTATTTGTGCGAGGGAAGAGAGTGCCAACGCATTCCCAGACACGGCCCATCGCTCTCCCTAAAGACCAAAAATAACACAACTAGTCTCCTGATGAAGGGGAACTCCTTGTTGGCGAAATGTCACTCCTCCTATAATAGTTTTACTGACTCCATCGGAAGCCATCCTTCGGCGAACTGGAGGAATCCACGGAGCGGCCGCGGTTATAACAATTACCGAAAGAAAATATGAGTAACTTCAGCAAATCGAAGCTGACTCTTCTTCGCAATCCTTAATTTATCGACAACATGATGACTTTCATCAGGATCCAGGAGCCACAAGATTTGATCGACGGCCAAGATATCCCTCACACGCTTCGTTCACCAGAACATAAATAAGAGAGGGCATTGCCAGCCAAAACAAATATATAAGTGTGTGTATATGTATATATATCTAGATAGGAACAATCAAATATAAAAAGGACCGCACTAGATGCACTGACCGTAGCAGGATATGACCTATTTGGCAGTGAGCATCTATCTGGCTAGCTGACCTATATGTAGTCTTCTTCTGACAGCCTCTGATTTTTTAAAATGACTTCTTAGATTCATCTTTCGGAAAGACGGTCGGGGGAGACCCAGGAATAGAAATCCTGTCATGGGTCTGCTAAACAAGTATGGATAATATATACAAGTGTGTGTGTGTGTATATATGTGTGTATATATATGTATATATATATATATATATATATATATATATATATATATATATGTATATATATATATATATATATAGTGTGAAAGAAAATCTTATGTTACAAAAATTTCAATCACGGAAAAATTGAACTTAATGATTTTGTATTGCTCTTTTTGATGTACTCAAGGAAGTTCATTCATGTATAACAGACAGAGTAAGGATAATACACCTCAATGAGTTTCCTTACATGATCCAGTCAGGAATGGCAATGAAAAATTATTAAATTAAATTTGTCTCCGATCCAATTATTTGTAACATGAAATGTTCTTCTATTCAGCTCTTGAGCATTAGTAGCCAGCAAATATAAATGTGAATTCATGCAACCCATCGAACATGGCACCTTCATACCGTCATCAAAACATTCTCGATTTTTTAGTCTCAACATCAGCTGTCAAATAAGTTGATTGGCGTAGATGTCACGTTGGCAATTAAATCCATTTCCACTGATACAATAGACACACCATTCGTTACTCACTTATATTACTGAATGGAAACATCCATTGGGAACTTATAAATAAAACGCTCAACAGAAATTAAGACAGAAACGTAACGGACAGACAGTCTGACAGATCTTATTTAAAGCCACTAACGGGGGAAGCTATAAATTAATTACCGATAACACTGTTCCCTCAACGGATTTATATCGAAGCCAGGAAAGGATCAGCCGTGCCTTGATATACCGCCTACTGCCTCGTGGGCGGGCAATATATTTTTAACCGGCTAATATATATATATATATATATTTATATATAGGAGGCATATTTTCTTCAGCTGCTCTCTCTATCGATTATTTACATTTACTTGGTAGAATCGACATTTCGGCCATATCCAATCGAAGTTCCGCTGAAGATGGGCTGGAGTCAGAGAAAGGGTAGGGTACGGGTACCAAGTCACTTGTGGTATGAACGTTTTCCTCTCCGACAGCGAATTTTGGAAACAGTTTTGATTCCATAAAGCCCTTGTAGATTTTTTCTAAAGTATAAATAAAGCTCATGAATTCAACCCAGTAGTTAACGAGCTATGTAATTTGCCTTAGTATAATTTGCTATGCATGAGAGAACAGTTTCTATACAAGATTTATATGCAATATATTCAGCGGAAAAACGAGAAACCTGCTCTGTTCTAAAAACCAGAAAACATAACTTTTATTTTCACCAAATTTTCCATGAATATTATCACCGTGTAATAAGTATACAATGGCGGTGCGTGTTGTGAAAGAAAGTATGGGCATTCTGTAAGCTGCGCCGGTCTGGAAGGGCTAACTTTAATGTTTTGACGGGCTCAACTCTAAACATGGTATCCTATATAACAGGACAGGGGTTGTACCAGAAGGTACACGAGGATATTCCAGGTGGAACGTGAACAAGGAAACAAGTCACAGATAAGATAATGTTTTAAACACGTTCAACAAGAGATAACATTATTTTGATCTAACTCGTATTGAATACACCTATTCTAAGATGAAAAAACAAGATCAACAATTAATAAAAAAATTCAGGATGGTTACCGTAGTAAAGACGAAAGCACTCGGTGCTGAAGACTTAAGAATCAAGTTGAGCTCCATCAATCCTAACATTGATGCTCTGATTGTAACTAAAGAACATGATTCGAAATGAAAGATATTGATGCTTTTATTCACAATATCACTTTCTTACAAATGATGGGCACACTTTTACTTGCAGAGTTTTTGGTGTTGCTATGTGAAATTGATAAACATTTGATTTTTGAAGTTTATTTTCAAATTATAATTTCCTTAAACAAATTTACAATAATGAATGAATGAAAATAAATTTTATTCTGGGAATTTCAGTCCCCTTAGAATAACAGAAATGTTCAGTATTTGTACATTTGTCTAGCTTACAGTGAATAATTAAGAAAAAGTAAAATTATAAAATAATAAACTGAAATACAGGAGTAAGTAATAATTGTAGACATTTAAATCATAATTAAATACCAAAGTATACCTATATACACTAGCAAACAATAAACAGTTAAAATGAACTTTATATATATATATATATATATATATATATATATATATATATATATATATATATATATATATATATATAAGTTCATTTTATATATATATATATATATATATATATATATATATATATATATATATATATATATATATATATAAGCAGTTGACATACGTTTGATGGTTAGAAAGAATCAATCGAATTAGGGCTTAATAAATTTTATCAATCCCTAATTATACATATATAACTTTAATACATACTTAAATGCGAAAAAATTATAGCTAAGGTGGAGAAATAATTGATACTTGAAGGAGTTTAATGACGAGGATTTGCGAATGGAGTTTGTTAAGGAATTCCAAAATGAAGTAACACGAAAGGTAAAGGATTTTTTGAAGGAGGCAGTTCTATGAAAGTGTACATACACGTTTGTAGGTTGGGATCTGTTGTTTAAAGAGTACACAGAGGAACGTGGAATTTACAATATTAAGAATATAAGGAGACTTTGTGTTTTGAGGGTTCGCAAAAGATAAGACAGCTAGGAAGTATTTCCTTCGGAAAACAGGGTGAAGCAACTTCAACTCGGCATACCAACTGGAGATATGGGAGCGCATGGGGATTCCGAAGATGAATCTAATGAAACAATGCATTAGTCTCTTTAGTTTCATCTAAAGCCTGCCAGACAGTCCGCGTACACCAGGCAGCCATAGGATACTAGGAGCTCACGGGTTTTAGGAGGTATAGAATCTTGAAATCTTAGGAGCTGTTAAGGGTAGTAATGGACGAATGATTTGGAAAATGTGATTATTCCAGGACAGGTGTTGATCGTAAATTACACCTAAGTTTCTGACAGTGGTGGGACAATGGTATATAGCGATATAATATGTACTGTTTTTTTTTATTTGTTTTTTTATAAACTTTTATAAATTAGTTTGCATTTTTTTATGAAGACGAATCTTAAATACTAAATATCATAAAATGAAGTAATAGTACGCCCAATCATCTGAAAAGTGGAAGTGGTAGGGAGTGACATATTGGTAACCCCAGAATAAGGGTCTGAAATCCTTTGATTATTTTTTTATACCATGCATTGTTATATCATCACACCCGCGTCGTCGTCTAAAAATAGATTCCCTGAGTCAATCAATATATTTAACTTATTCAAACGCTATTATAGCAAGCTGACAAACTTTCTAGGCCCGCCTCTATCAATTAGCCGCTAATAGTTAAATACAATACGTGGAATTATTAACATCATATAAAAATTGTACTTTAATCTTATATTGATTAGAAAAAGGAAAGCGCACTCTTCTAACAAAAACTATAAAATAAAGTAATGATTTTATACAAGGTTATTCCAAACATCTTTATACATGAACGCAACCCTTAATTCCAACTCTCATGATTATCCTATTAGAATGTTTTTGTTCCTATTATTTATGCCAATGTTTACTTTGACTAATCCGTTAATTCCTTGTGACTTGAGGAGTTGCCTTTATGGGGCCATTTACATTTTTAAAACGCATGTCAGACGAAAAAATCGTGATTCGCGGTCTTTTGAGACCTTACTGGAAAAAATGTTTAAGCGCAAACGCAACCGCCGAAGAAATTTGTGCTATAGAAGGAGAGTCAATTATCCACCGAAATACTACCGCACAACCCAAATCAGGACGTCCATCGGTCGTTGATGATGACGTTCTTCTTGAATGTGTGAACAAGGACCCACAGACAATTACTCCTGATTTATAGGCCCTAGTAGTGACTCAAACCTTTACTGTGAAGAGGAACCAAGCCATTTTGCAACACGACAATGCCTCTGCACATCATTCCCGTTTGACCAAGGAAAAATTATCGGAGCTGCAAGGAGTAAACGTTTTGCATCATCCTGCGAATAGCCCAGATATTGCACCATCAGATTATGGTATGTTTAGATCAATGGCTCATTTTTTAAAAGGTCGGATCTTTGATAATTACGAGGACGTAAATATTGGATGTGAAGAGTTCTTTGCCTCAAAGCCAAAGGAGTGGTACACGCATCAAATCCAATGGCAGGAAGATGGGTGAAAGTAGTAGAAAACGATGGACTTCACTTTGAAGAATCATGAACATTCAATAATGTTCCCAGGAGTTGAAACCGCTACAACTTTTTCTTCGAAGCACTTTATTAATAAATTTAATATGGTTGGAAGCGATGGGCAGGGAACAACAATAGCAATAGCCATTAGTACAATAGCATTATCCATTAGTGTAATAGCCTGGGCAGGAGAAGCTAAATGACCTGCATTAATAGCCATTATTGGCAGCCCCGGTGTCCTAATGTCATAGCCATCCTGGCTCTATCATGAAGACCAATTTTACCTGTACATATTAGATTTTACGGCTTTCAAAAAAAAAAAAAAAAAAAAAATGTTAAGCCATATATTTAATAAAAATGAACAAAACAAGAAATTTAAGTAGAGAATCGAGCAATTAACAAATAGGTGGAGATATAAATGTGCGATTACAAGACAAAATATATATCATATTGCGAAAACAAGATATGAAGCCGGTTATAAAATAATAAAAAGGACAAAATTGGATATCAATGTATAATCCAAACAAATAAGAATAAGTTTTACAGCGTGCAATCTTTCTACAAACTGCACATATCGCCTTAAAGTCAGTGAGATAGATCGACACTGGAAAGATCGGTAACATGAACAGAAAACATCAAAAGAAAATCAAATAATGCAAAAAGGATATACTTATTATTAAGCAAGTATACGGACATATCGGAATGAACAATAAGCATACATAACAAGATAAGCGAATAAAAAAGATATGTAAAATAATTTCTACGCAGTTACTACTGGTCTTATCAGCGAAGAGTTGAAATATCACTTTTAGGTCCTGTTTGTTTATACAAATCTAAATCTCAAGGGAATGCATAAATACAAGCAGCTGTCTCTAAACACTGCATCTTGCCTGCCCTCATTATCCTCGTTATTTGTACCAGTTTATCTAATGGTGCTATAAAATCTAAAAATGGAAACATATAGCAGATAGAAAGTATATGAAAAAATTTCACCAAGATTCTTTATACAAAACAGGTAACAAATTTTAACAAATATTTTCCTAAGATGGTTGGCATTCCAGGAAAATTAAAAATAATGTATAATCGTTTATAGTGTTTATATTATCAGAATTATTATGCTGTTCATTATCCATAATTAACAACATGAAATCCTCCCATCTATGACTCACTCAGCTCCTGGAGCATTTAGTTCAGTTCAGCGATGACCAGCTCATCTAGCACAACAGCTATCCATTTCTTGCTATAACTGTCATTTTGTTTTCATGTTAAATATCCGGCAATTCCGTTTTTTGTATCCTTCTAATTTTTCCAGTTAATCCAAATAATATAAGCAATTATTTATTTATTTTTTTCCTTTTCCGAAAATCTAAACACGTTGCTCTTCCCTCACCGTCTTCTCTTCGCATGAGCAAAGAACACAGGAATTTGTAATAGTTTTATAATTTTCTTGCTTTCAGTTTTCTGGACAGAGATAAAACAAGCATTTCAACAGTATATCTGCCAAATCTCGTAAGTGCTGATATAATTTTTCAGAAGAAAACACAACTTCAACCACTCCAAACCCTTCTCAATTTACAGATTATTACAACTGATCATAGACAAGTGATAACGCTGATAATGCTAATAACGTAAAATTGACGCGCAACATTCAATCCGGAACCTCTTGTTTTGTTACTGAGATACAAAACTTTTATTTAAAAAAAAAATTGGGTACACGAGGTTTTGCAGTTATACCGTCGATTGTCTGCTCTGAACCTTGTATAAGAGTTTAAAAGGCATTATAAACCTCAAATACTTGAACATGTACATCAAGAATATTCCTACAAATATCTACATGAGTAGAGTTGCTACTAGGTTCAATTAGATTCAGCCAAATCCGATGTATGCCTTACTAAAGAGACAGAAAAATGCGGTTCGATAAAGTTATCATAACAAAGATGCAAATGGTTTTGTGTAATATATGAATATCATACTTATACTTTAGCTAAGATACTTTTATATACAATCTTTAGGATTCAATACGATAACACAGTATTATTCGAGAAAGTTGTTGATCTACTCCACTATGCTACAATACATTATTGACTAACTAAGCTGCACTATCCTAGACCATACTCTAGTTCTGTTCCGCGGCAGGTAGGAGGAAGACAGGCAAGGTCGAGGAGTGTACTAATAATAGCTGAAACACACCTGTCATCCTGGCCCCGATACACTTATAGGCTGTCCAGCACAGCTCTACCGCTCCTCTACGGTACATCTCTATGACTCTAAGGTTCATCATGAGATATTAATTACCATCGTACTCATGACGACTTAATCAACATTAACATAATTGAAAAATAACTATATTTCTACTATTTAATAAATATTTATTATTTATTCACCGCCTCCTTAAAAATAAACAAATAAAATATTGGATCACACTTGCATTGGATCTGATCTGAACTAGGAACTCGTATTACCTCTACTATTATTTTTTTTTTACCTCCTACAAAAATGCCATCCGGGGTTTTCGGCAGCGGCAGAGTGCTGTATTATACGCATGCCACAGCAGCAAATAATTAAATCTTTATTTATTCTCCCTGGTCTGTCCCAGTCCTGGACTTCTGGTCTTCTTCCTCGGATAGTGGCTCGGCGATGTAAGGTGGTCAAGCCCTTCCAAGTTTGAAATCACCTCCTTCCACCTCTATACGAATTCCTTGATTCTCTTCCTCCATCAGACGGGCGAGATCGCGATATTTTTGGATACCCTGGCTCGGTGACCCTCCATTGAAGTGCAAAACACTATGACGTGTTCAGCAATCTCAAGGACTCCACATGTGGGGCACCGCGGGGCAATGTCTTTCCAATGTTCAAATAACTTCCTCCGAAAACCTCTGTGTTCTGTAAAAACCCGGCTTATTAAACATCAATTACTAAACCGGTAACCATCTTGATGGTAGTGCACAACTAAAAAAAATAACCCACAAACTTTTTCCTAATTCAGTCCAGCTTAGTGAAAAGTCAAACACTACTGCATACTCATTACACAAAAATCTCTTCTACTGACTTCAAGATATTGTACAATATTTTGATAGAATGAAAGTCCGAAATATTTCATTGAGTCCAAATTGGTACATGTTACTCTCGAGAAGTTAGATTTCCATTAATGTTGTTTAAATCAGAGTGTTTTCATTTAATTTTTATAGAAGTTTGCTAGAACGAGAGGCCCTTAGTGATGGTGACGAAGAGAAGTGAAAAACACTTTTTAAAAATATGAATATCCTAAAACATGTTAAGTCAATGTATCTTGAAAAAAAAAAAAATATGACCACCTCCTCTACTTTAGGCCATTGATGAAATATGACTAAAGCTACTTTTTTATTATATTATTAATAATATATATTTTATATTCTTTCAAAAAACATATAAAATTTATGATATATGTAAATGCCTAGATATATACATTGAAATATATATAGTTGTATATTTTTTTTAAATTAATTTAATTTTGTTTATTTTATGAAGTACATAATAAACTTTCTAGCATATATATACACTTTATTTAATCCTGTTTATTTCCTTTTTTTAATCTTATAGTATCTCCTCGTATAAAAAACAAATTACTATTTTCCTTTTTTTTTCAGCATAAATTTCTTTATAATTATCCTTTTTAACTTTAATGTTGAGGGGAGGCCAACTCAATATTTATTAGGGGACTTATCTGAAATAAATAAAGAAATAATAACCTAAGTTACTAATGTATATGAGAGATAGGCAAGGGAATAAGCACATTGAAGACTCGCTCAAGGTTTAATACAAGTGCGGTATGGCAATGACGTACTAGACACACCTAGCTATAAGTTTGCATTAAATATGATACAGCTTTTGATGAGTAGACGAAATTATTTATGGGTATAATTATACAATAGCAATATAGAGGACCTCTGAAGAGTAAATATGATTTAAATAAGGCATAATTATGATGACATAATCTATGATCTGTAATTATTCCATTCGTTATAATTTTATTAAGTCTAATTTCGGTATATGAATATTTTTATTTGTTTATTTGTATAAGCTATTTATAGAAGACCATTCTGAGGAAGGGGGAATTTTCCCGAAACGTTGGCGGAAAAATGAAAGAGTAATGAATAAATAAATATTTGTTCCATAAATGGAAGAATAAATTTCAATGATATAAGATTATAAATATAAAAATTCTTATGGACTGGTGCAAATGTGTTAATTTCAAATAACACAGCGACCAACGAAGTAGCAGGGTTTATATTTATTATAGTTATTTATATTTGAACCAAGAAAATAAAAAAACACACTAAATCCATTATACCAAATTGTACAAGAGAGATAGAGAAAACTACTAATCGCTTGTAGAGTAATTGAGCTTTTGACTTAAAGGCATTTATAAATGGCCGCTAGAGCAGTGAAACATGATGGACTGGAGTCCATTCATGCGTTTCACACACGCAGGACCAAGAAAATAGATGTTTCCAACCATTAACTTCGGTATTTTCGATATAATATGGACTTGGTGTGTTTTTTATCACACTCCTTTAATTTTCGGCATAAAATCATTATACCGTTTAACGGACATACATAAATTCAAAGTAAAACATCAAGAAGGTTTTCAATAATAATTTTTTATCTTTTCTTATGAATATCAACCCGAGAATAAAATAGCTGAAGGTAGGTAGATAAACGCAAGACAAATATGAATCAGACGTAGAGCCACCTAAATCGCAGATAGGTTTGACAGTAAGAGGAGCGAAGACAAGAGAAGCAGCGACTCCACCTATATATACCACCACCACCTAGCCCAGGAATCCACCGCTCCCTATCATATAATATAATATAATAATATACTACTATGACGTAAGATAATATATAATACGAGCAGCTGTCCTATAAACTTCAGGGTACACGAAGAAACTTTCAAATGGCATCCATCAGCCCACCAGTTCAAATCAATACCAATAAATGTTTTAGGATGGAGTTAATAATAGCTGCAAAAAAAAGTAAACATCGTAAATCTTTGTTCTCGCCATCAGGTGCATCTTATTTGATATAGTAAAATATTATTGATGTAATTAGACTAATAATAGAAATATATATTACCTATCTATACATTAAATCCATTACTTATACCCCAATTAATGATTAACAGAATACCCTTCAAAACATAAATGGGCCTCATTCACACCCTACCCCTAAACACTTAACCCCTCCTAAATTACCGAACGTAAATGGAGTGTAGCCATTCTTGAGAATTTTTTTTATATCACTTCATTTATACATTTCAAGGCGACCGAAACTTCCGAATCTTGAAAGATTTTAAAAATAATATTAATAATAAAAATTCCATGACAATAAAAATTTATCAGAAAATTTGTAGGTATTTTTGAAAATTTAAATATTTTTTTTGAATGTAAAATACATTAAAAAAAATAGAGTAAAATAAATATTTACAAGAATCGAGGGGTTTGCAGTAATAAGGAAGCAGCGCCATTTTTGAACGTTTTTCAGACATACCGGATTTTCAGGAAAAAAAATCGCTCGTTCTAATGACGCAAAAAGTTAGTAGCTCCGACCTTTAGTTCCAACATTTTCTGCAGGATAGCAGCATCTCCACTTGACTTTATGGTACAAGGAGGATGCAGCTCCAGCAACTACCTCCTTATTGCTCCAATAAGATTAAAAAGTAACTAAGAGTATGCAGATTTTATACAAAAAAACAAACAGGATGTTCAATACCATTAATGTTGAGATAATATTTTTGTAAGCACTCTCCAAACCATCTTTTTCAAAGAACAACAAATCATTGTTGTAGGAAGTAATGTAAAAAAATTATTTGATAACCAAGTGCTAAGTATTCTTGTATAGCGGAGAATATTTTGAGCAAAGTATTCTTGAGTGCATTTCATTATCGTTATCATGGAAAGTGGAAATAATGAGAGCTCACGAAGTGAATCGTTCTACGCCGCCCATTGAGAACATTTCATCTGGGAATACCCTTCCTCTCTGCCCTTGAAAACCGGCAAATACAAAGCTGAAATGGCCCTTGCCCGCAAATACGTCGGAGCAGCCGAGATGTCCTACTACAACAATCTCAAATCTGAAACTTTATCAGCAACAGAAACAGAGAACGTTAATATGACGAAAGGTGTATATAATGTTTGGCATCAATAATCAAAAAGTTTTCCAACATTAAGTTCTGTCTATGTTTGTTTTTATTTTTTTATTTGTATGTGATATTTTGAGTGCTGGTGCAATAAGGAGGCAGTTCTAATTTTTAAGCTTCCTCCCTCCGCTCCAAGAAGAGGAGAGCGGGTTCCAGGTAAGCCCGTTCGATTTCTAGATGCTAATATGTATATTAAAAAAAAAAATTCATAAACTAAATTTGAAAATATATTTTTATTTAATTTACCACAATTTTGTAAATGGAGCTGCATCCTTATTGCTGCAGCTCCCTCAATTAACAAACTGAGGCAGACAAAGATCTAGGGCACATATGTTTAAAAAAGAAAGAAAGAATATTAAAAGAAATATTACGAATATTAAACAATCTTAACTAAATTAATTGGATGAGAAAGTTCATTTTTTAAACAATTTCTTTTTTTTAATGTCCTGTATTTTCTGTTATTAATAGTATTATTTCCGCTTAAATAAACATTTTACTTGTTCTGCCAACTCAGTACTTTCATAGTTGATGTCAAGATTATAAGAATTTTAGCTGGCGGGCAGAAATTTTTTTTTTCTTTTCGAAAAATCGTTTCTTCGAAATGAAACGGATAAATATAGGGCCCTTGTTTCCGCGATAACAATTACCAAATTCGCTTTTTATCCAGTAATAAACTGCCAAATTAGCACTAATAATAAAATGAACAAAGGAAGGAAAGTAGCCTCCAGGGGAGTAGAATTCCCCCGGGTGCACTTACAGCCTTAGCACTGCCAACAGCTCTGTCTTCGCCAACACCACCTTCCACAGAGTTTTGTTCTCATGTAATTACTATATTTGTTGGCATCAATACACTCGCGCAATTTTGGATTTGTAATTAAGTAATCTTTTTATTGTACCTTTAGTCGTCTGTGAACATAACGTCCAAAATTATTTTGACAAGGAAATGCTTCCAATTATAGCAGAACAACTGAGTCTATTCAAGAGATTCCGAAATTAGAACTTATAAATTAAGTGCAAAAAAAATTGGATAAAAAAAAATTATTAACTATATTTACTAAAAGAACGTGTCTGTAATTCTGTGATTTCTCAGCATCTTATTAAATTTAAAGATCTATTACGTCATTGGTAGGAAGCAAATTTCTTTCACTTTTATCACTAACAATTTGGAATAGATCATTATAAACATATTCTGTTTTTTAAATGAAACTGATGAATCAAAAGTTAATTTGGTGGAAGGTTATAATACTTCCACCAAATTAACTTTTACCAAAACAGAATAAAAATAAAATTGGCGAAAGGGTTTTTAATTTAAAATACATAAAATAAAATAAAAAATTCTTTTTATTTTTTACTATTGTAAGTTAAAAAAAAATAAATGATCAAAATAAAGATGTTATAATCTACCAAAAGTAACTTCAGAAAATTTAAAAAAATTATAAAAATAATCTATTAACTTTTAGACTATGATCATTTAAGGTATTAAACAGAAGATTGTTAGTTGATAATTTTCAACATTTAAAAATATATTTATTATATATTTACGCGAGTAATATTGATCCAAATATATATTAAATGCTAAAAATATAACAGAAAAAAAAATCAGAAAATAACTCATAATTTATATGTTTGCAAAGTGTATACTTATGATATTGCAAGTCAGCTGCCTCGTTTATTGTATAGAAGTGGAACGATTGTATTCAACTTTGTTGTCGAAGGCATTTTAACGAGGCGAATCGCAAACTAATATAACCAGTGGTCCAGAACCGGAGCCAATTAGAAGACATATTTACATAAATAATAGTTAATGGGAATGTACATATCTTCGCAGGAGTATTTCAGTCCCAAGGGTAGGGCGCTTATTTGTTTATTATATACAGCCGACTGTTAAAAAACTGATTCATCTCTCTACATGAACTCCACAAAAGTATTTTTAGCGTGTCGCTTGAGAGCCAAATAATCAGCTGTCTCGCAGCACCGTTAATATTTATTTAACACATTTCTCTTCTTACCCAGTCGTCCCTACTAGCAAAAAAAAAAACTGCCCAAGTACAAGGGGTCTGTAAAATTTGTTATGTCCAATATATACAGCACGCAGTAAAGTATATCCTGATAACTAATGCACATGCATATATTTATATGAATACAAACACTAAGAATTATATTAGCAAAAATTATTATTACGGCACATTTACCAGGTTTTATACATAAACATAGTAAAGAAACATAGTTAACTAAAAAAAGGTTCCGAAGAGGAACAGGTATCGAATAAAAAAATATCTGATGTGGACAACACATGACTTCCTTGCACGCCTATTAAACCATAAATCGGTGGCTCAAAAAGTGATCCTCAATTTGGTTACTAGTTTCCAAAGATTGCATTAATAACGATACTCGACGTCGCGACATCCATCTAATGACATACACATACACACAGACACATTCTTCTTTCTGGAGGTCTCATTCCGTTATTATATGTCGTTTTCCTTCAGTAGGTAACTAGTTTCCTAGAGATTTCTTCGTGTTCCGTGACAACATTAAAACTGTCTATATCACGAGATAAAGCATTGGAAATCGACAGTTTCGACATTTTAAGCGGAAAAATACACTTAACTAATATCTTATTCTCCTGCTGCAGACTTGTTGATCTCATAATAGGGAGGAAAACCAGTATTTTACATTAAATTTTAACACTTAAAACAAGTAATAAAAATGTTTAATTGGATTGTAAACCAAATCGCGTTTGTAACCTTTCTTACCGAAACATATGATTGATGTATTTAATTTAAATATAATTTTTGATGTAAGCTTATTATGACCTTCAAGTAAAATACCCTTATCGGCTCACCAATTTTAACCAAAATCTAGTAAATACATTCATATCGCTTTATAAAAGTCATATTTACCAAATTTGAGATGTTTTACAATATATTTTAATATAATTTTTTATAAAAGTCTAATATGACCTTCAAGTAAAGTACCGCTTCCGGTTTTCCAATTTAGACCAAAATCTAATATGTTATTTAAATCAATATACAAGTTCTGAATACTAAATTTGAGAAGTTTTGCATACTTTTTTTAGAGGAAAATAAATTTGCTAAGATATGAACCAGAGCTCTTTAGGCTTATTTGTTCCCAAGATGTGTTAGGGCTTTTAGAAAAAAATATATATATTTTAAAAAAAAAACGAGAAATCACTATTTTGTGAATTTGTTTTGGCAAATATAATGGAAACCACTCTTCCTGGTGTAACCATTATATGCTACATTATGATGCATTTAATTAGCTCCAATTTGAGTGGTAATAGACATTTATCTGTACGTCTTATAGTTTCCGAGATAATGTTTTTTTGAAAAACACAAAAAACAATTTTCTTTCCAGATAATGACAAATCATCATTTTGTGAATTTATTTTGGCAAATATAAAAAACGCCTTTAGATATTCTTGCCACGATCCGTGTGTCTTAATTGTTAACAATCCAAAATTTCAACCTATCTCTCCTCTCTCCTGAATTTTCCCGATGTTATGGAATGTCAACCAGTTCTCATACTTAAGTCTAACGATTCACCTAAAAATTATCTTGCTCCATTGCACATTACTGCAGCTGCAACTAGGTCAAGGAAGACGAATGAATGCCGATATGGCAAGTCCAGAGTCCGTGGACGATATCATTAACTGTTTTTACTTCCTTGTACGAAGTAAAGGAAGTATTGTAATCGCGAAAATTTTCGGATTTCGACAGAAATATCTATTTTGACCATCCCTGAATCCATTTGGACTAGTATCGTCGTGGCGTCTGTACGTACGTACGTACATTCGTATTTCGCATGACTCAAAAACTGTTTGCCGTAGAAAATTGAAATTTTGTATTTAGGATTGTTGTAAAATCTAGTTGTGAACCTCCCGTTTTGGTCACTGCATTTAACTATTTATAAATAATCATAAGGTACCCTACTTTGCCCTCGGCTCCAGGACTATCCGCGTTGTATCCAGAGAACGGTCGATTCGCAAAAAAATTTAATTTTCTACAAGTTGTATAATAACATCTAACGACGTACGACAAATAAAAAAATGAGTTATTCATAAAAAAACAAATTTTTTGCACCTTTTTTTGTCATAAGAACATCAATAATATAAGGCGCCGACACAACATTTTATGTGACTATTTAGACAACATTTTTTAAAGTCATAATAAAGGTTTGTGCAAATTTTCATCTCAGTATTTTTCATTCCGAGGTAGAATACGAACCCCTTATTTGAATGGGCAATTCGGAAGTTGGTTGTTTTTAAAAGTGTAAATAATTTATTTATATTTTTATAGACATCTCCCCTTAATTTGGTTCACCAGGAGTACTTTAATTTGATCAGAGTCCTTGTTAAGACTAGCCATTAGCAAAGAGGATAGGACACAGCGAACGATCTCGAACAAGGAGATAGCATAGAGAGAGAATTCTCTCTCTAATGCCGGAGCCAATTAACGCGGCGAGCCGTGAGGCGACTTTGAAGCTTGGCTTTGGAGAGGCTTTAATATTTAAAAATAAATATATTTGTGGGCCGCACTGAGTCATACGCGGGGCATGAATTATGGCTTCGTCTTTAGCAAATACTTGGCCCGATATCAAAATAATTATTCCAACTAGAGCCACTTTGGCCAACACTCTCAGTGGTCCCTTCTTCACCAGTTCGATAGAACTAGCCATATATTAAACAAAATAAGGAGTAAAAAACTTCATCTGTCCTAGACTATTTTAAATTATTTACATAATTTGGAAACAACTAAATGAATGCTTGCGAAGGGTCAAGGGGAAAAACAGACAAAGTAAATTTTCTTGTGAAAATGGGATACCAATGCCATCTTATGACTTGTTTCGAAACGAATCGAAGCATGAATCCATTTTGGAAGGAAAGATCTTAGTCTGTCCAAAAATGAAGGGAGAAGAAAACGTTTAACGACGCGATCAAGGACCACGCGGTGACGGAGGCTACCATCCCGCTTACTTCAAAGCAGTTAAAAGACAATAAAAATATATCAGGCAAAGATACTAGTCTCAGCCTTTCTTACCGTAATTCTCTATCACCTGAAGCAGCTTTTAATAAATCCTGAAGCTCAAGCATCCTACGGTGACACAAACCACTGAAGAAGAGATAGCATTTTCCTCAATGGCCCTCCGTTCAACGCTGAGGAGAAATTGTGATGGGAAATACTGACCAAGACCAATGGCATTTCCACGTTTTCAATTAATTTCGGAGTACTTCGGTGGTAAGGCACTGAGTTATCATGCTCCCGACCCCGGATTCAAGACCAGCTGTGGCAGATAATTATTTATTATGTTTTCAGCCGTGGATCGACCCTACAGGATCGGGAGACCCTCTTGGGGCTCCCTCAGAATCTATAAAGTGGATACCCTTTAGAAGGGAGGGAAGAAACCTGGCGGTTGAGCGTGTTCTCGGCCAAATCACCTTACACAACCGTTTTTTTTTTTTCAATTAATTTGAAGGTATAATTTAAATAAAGTTTATTTATTTTTAGAAACCCCTACTTAGCAAAGCAAATTCTTTGATCATTTCGATATAGATGGTGCATTGGGAGCTGCAATGCCAAACTGTATCTCCCGATTTCGTTATCATCGAGTTTAAGGATTACCTCTACTGCGGTAGCTGAATCATAGACATATTCACGTAAAAAAAAGAAAAGAGGTATTATCAGAATATTTTAACATCTAGATAGATATCTCAGATGAGTATATCTACATTAAGGAAGAAGTTGGTCGGGGTTGCGGTCAATGACAAACACACGAATAAGTATAACTTATTTATTCTGTGCAGACGTTTCGGCTTACATTTTAGACCATCATCAGGGCAGAGAGGCGTACAGCAGAACGCCAACAACAACGACTAATAATGCCTCTCAAAGCATATACTAATGCCTACCGGTGCCAGTACTATTGCCTTCCAGACATCGACTGTCTGGTACGCCTCTCTTCCTGATGATGGCCTAAAACTTAGGCCGAAACGTTAGCTCAGAATAAATAAGTTATACTTATTAGTGTGTTTGTCATTGACCGCGCCCCCGACCAATTTCTTCCTTAATTATATCTACAGAAATATGCGACATTCCATGCAAAGATTCAGAAAGATATTGAGAAGACGATTATAGATGTATAAAGCCGTTAGCCATATGTGGTGGGTGCGTCACGCGATCCGGTAGACTTTGCCAATTCATATAATGTCGAACCAAGGATTAATTAACAACATTAGTTAAACCTTCATTTTTGGATTGATTAGGCGATAAAAAAAAATATTTCGTGAGTCCATGCTATCAACAAGACAGTGTTGTTCTAATTTCCATCAAGGGATAGACTTGAAGTAGAGACCTTATACAACATAGCTCTCGTTGTTTAGTGGATAATAAAATTTCAACACTACACACTAGAGCTATAGGCTCTGTGATTCAGATAGAACGGCATCTGATGAAATCAACAATCTATATTTAGCGGAGCCGACCCACGCTCTAGCGGACCTCAAGAAAGTTGGCTGCACTGGACGTGCAATCATCTCCAGAGGCGAAGGGACTTTATTGCCAAAGTTGTTAATAAATAAATAAATATTGCCAATAAATAACCGGATCGAGGGGAGCCACTGCTGCTTCCCAGCTCAGCCTGCTTCATAAGAGTAGTACGAATGAGGTAGCTGTAAGTAACCGAAACGCGATCTTAAAATATTCGTGGAGACAGTGTGGTCAACACTAAGTTTAAAATAACCTAATCACTGGAGGGTCGGGTCTTGATTAAAGTCTATTGCTTAGGTATTTATAGGTGATTAAACTGTAGCTCGGAGGTATTGGTAAATTTCTATATTTACCAATTTAGAATTATTACACATTTGCATTATATGTTTTTTACTCTACGCAGAGGTATAGATAATCATGTACCTCTTAGGCCAATTTTTAGGAGAGTTTAATGGTTTTAAAAGAACACTAAGTACATTTTCATTCGCAGGAAAACGTCTGCTCAAACCTCTCCACAGTAAAGTTAGGAACATGGTGTCCTATATTTCTGAAGTACAGATAAACTAAAGTAAATTTCACAAGTTACTAAAGTTACATTGCATTGCTATAGTGTTATTTCTAGCACATATTCTTGTTGTACATTTGAAATATGGATTGCCTGTATTAATTCCAATCTTTAATAGAACTATTTCTTCTCTAATGACTTCTTAGCAATGGTTAACTTATATAAGCATGTTTAATTATTATGATTGACCATTTTCTGTCAAAGCGAGATTAAGAGACTGGATGTAATGGCTTCGAAACTCGTGACTTACAAATCCTGAACTAAAATATTAACTAACACAATTTGAAGGGGCAGCACTGGTCAAGCTTACAGGCCGGTTTGATTTCAACTGATTGTGAGAATGGATCATTTGGAGAGAGGGAAGGAGTTAAACAACATAAATACTAAAACACGACCATTTTTGGTTTAAAAACAATTAAAAAAAAAAAAAAAGACCTCAAAACAAATGAATTTCGGTACGTTTTAGCAGTTATGTTTATTGCCAAGCATATCGACGTCGTTTTTTTGTAACAGGCTCAAGTGCCAAAAATTTGAAATTTAGGTTTCAATTTATTATGGGACGTAAACATAACCTCTATCGATTCCCCCTCACGGTATATCGAAAAAAAATACTGGATATAGTCTAAAAATCTACTATTGAAGACGTAAGCGCCAAACACTAACGATTCTACCTCTTTTCTGTTCTTGAGCAGCGCTAGAAGTATTAAAAATATATTGAAATTATAAAAGTTTTGTCTTTTTAATAAACCTCTACTGTACACGATAAAGAATAAAATTAAAAAAAAACATATTATTATTTGGGGAAAAATCGTTGCAAGCGTTTCCTGTCAAGTTTGCTAAATGGCGCTTATGCCTTTTTCAAAAAACGACGTCGATATCTATCTCTAAAATTTATTTAGTTTGTGAGGAAAGGCACTTAAGCTCATTAATAAAATATTTACCTATAGTGAATTAAATCAATAATCATGCCAAGCAACTATAAGCTATTTGTGCCATAACTTATGAAAATAAATAAATAAATATGTTAAGTGAAGATAAAAAAATTTCTTACCAATTTATTAATAAAGAAAGATTAAAGAAATATTCAATATATTAAATAAATATATTATAATATACTATATTAAAAAATTATAGAAAATAATTTAATATACAGATAAGTCTTACCTCCTAAAATAACTCAAGTCATCAATGCATATTCAGAAAAAGTAATTTACCTAAGCAAAGAAAAAAAAAAAGTTAATGGATCGAAAAGTACATAGCGACATAATTTGAATAGACATGATAGAAAATCGAAATAAATGAATGAATACTTAAATTATTTTTTAAAAAAGGAAATGGCTAACTCGGGAGCTAAGCTAGTAAAATACACAATCCCAGCTGGGCTCTTCATATTTTGTTTTTATTTTAGAACATTTAAAACGCTACTAATTCGGATTCATATTATGAAGTTCTTCAAAAAGTTAACATGATATTAATGAGTCAAATTTTTGTGAATGGGTATCGCTCGTTCATTTATAAAGTTTCCTGTCCTGAGGAGAATCTTGGAGGCAATCTCTTTGAATGGAACTCAGAAGATATCGACTAATGCTGAGTTAATGGAGGTATACGGAGATGATGACGTAGTAACCTTTAAATTCCAACAAACTTCATTAAATTACATTATAAAAACATTCTGACGTTTCAGCCTTCTTTTTTTTTTTTTAGGTTTTTGTCCGTTTTCATAACTATGTAGTTTATGGATATACACAAAATGTTAACACCATAGCCTATAAAATAAATTAATATACACAACCCTAGGAAGTATCTGTATAATTGAATGAATTATAACCTACAATTTTTAGAGCTATTTACATAAAAGTTATAAATTTTGCCTTAATCTTAATTAAATTTTGAATAAATATTCTGTCATGAATTTTTAGATGCGCTATGAACAATTTGGCTATTTTAACATACTGGTAAAATGTTAATAGCTTTTAGTAGAAATTAAAAAAAAAAAAAAACTTTAAATGGCCAACAGACACTTTCCTAGAGTTGTACATATTAACTTATTTTAAAGACTATGTTATACAAATAAACCACTTAGCTTTGAAATTGGCAAAAAAAAAAAAAAAAAAAAAAAAAAAAAAAAAAAAAAAAAAAAACGAAACGTTCAATTTTTTATATAATGCAATTCAATAAAATTTGTTGGAATTTTATTAGTATAATTGTAATTTTTTAAGGATTTTTAGTGGTTTTATTGAAACTATTATAAATATTTTATAATCTCAATTTTGTAAAAATTAACAATCTAATAAAGGATGTAAATCATTAATAAATCTTATATAAGAGCAATAAAGATCTGAAGTAGAAAACTATTTAAATGGAATATTTCGTATATCATTGTAAGTACCAAATAGTGAGCTTGCGATAAAAGGAAATGGTATATCAGCACAGGACCCAGTTGAGATTGTATCGATAATATGGCACAACCAATAATCCAAAAGAACTCAGTCTTTTCAGAGGCTATGGCCGGCGAGAGCATCCTGCATGCAGGCAGCTATACTTAGCTGCATTATGCAACTGCGTTTTTGTCTTCCTCTCGAGGGGGCGAAAATAAATTCATGACTCCCGCCTTAATGCCTGTGACGTCAGCTCCCCCACTAGCCTAGATCCAGGAGCAGAAATAGACCTAGGTACTTGGAACATGGGCCTAACGTTTGTTCTTCACCACAACCAATATTCTCAAGCCTCTATCGCCAGCACTTCACCATCTCAATGAGGGGAGCAATAGCAAATGCAGGAATAGGATGTCAAGTGCCCAGTTCAATAACTTCCGTAGAAAAAACATAATTTCGTCCAATTCGAATTATTTATCAAACGAGACCAAGATAACATTAATTATGATAATAAATTCTTTAGAATAACAATATAGGCAATAATAGATGAACTTTAGAGACTTAGAGTAAAATAAATAAAAACAAAAGAATTAACAAATAACAGTAAAAATAAGAAATAAAAAAATATAATTATAATAGATCATAATAATGTAACTTTTAAGCCTTTAACAAAAACAAACAAGCTTTTGATATTAACACATTAAAAAAAATTAAATTAAGTAATAATAATTAAAAAGAACAGATAATGAATTAATACACATTTACGAAATTTGGCCAAAATAAGCAACATCTATTTACAATTTATTTGGAAGTGGATGGACAGCAAGTGATTGAATAAGTGGGATTTTAATGTGGGAAGGGTATTGAAAGAAGGAATATAATTCCATAGGAGTAACCCTGATCCTCAGAAAGATCTGTTTAAAGCTGCGGTTTCGTGGATATTTGCATATAAATCTGAAGACCGAGAACGGTATTGCGGGAATGGACAGAGGATTTGAATTTAAGGAGATCGGAGATGAAAGATGGACGGTAGGTTTAGGTAACTTAGCAAAGGAAGGATACAAGGAAATACTTACGACGGTAAAGCCACTACAGCTCTTCATACAATCGGGATATGAGGCGTCCCTAGGGATCCCGCACATGAATCGTACAAAATAATTCATCAAACGTTTTGATTATATTTAATATAATATATAATATTTAAATTCAAAACAAAATTGCCAATGATTTCCAATGTTTAGCTATGGAAACTCAGGCATATCGATCTATTAGAAAGATCAAATATAATTTCCTATAAAAAAATAAACGTTTTCCCTCTGTAAAACTACTCTTTCTACAATATAGCAAAATGCGCACTGGATCGGTTTACTAAAAATTTGGATATGAGAGAATATACATAATTTAAAATCCTGCAAGCAATGGGATATAATGACCATATTATTATTCACATAGTGCTTTATTATTATTATGCGAAACAAAGGAGTATATTTTGATAATCCTTTATTTGTTATTTATTATGAGTGCAAGGCAATCAAGTTAGTTCACATAGGTTTAGGAACTTACATAGATAAGATTTTGAGTCTTAATATTGTTAATTTATTGAATGAAAACGCAGCAATTACGTTATTCGGTGATCCGGCGATTAGGAATTCGTTACCGAAAAACACTAAGAGAGAATAAAAAAATACTCTATTTATGCAACTAACGGAGATGAATATATTGCTAGCATTAGGGAAGCAAGCGATGGTGCAGCTAAATCCTATGACACAATAATCTCTTGCGCTGATAGCTCTGAGCTGTCAGCTGGTCTAGCTTACCATTCATATTCTTCCAGTCTAAATATAGAATGAAAGTACAGTGGAACTTCCCCTCTAAACGGACACTTCCGATAACCATCTCTTATAACCGGACAATTTTATTTTCCCCATTTTATATACCATTTACTTTACATTGTTTTCAACTTCTGTTAACTGGACCTTCTAATAAACGGACACGGACACAGATTTAGTCAATTATGTTTCGAAATATTCTCTCTTAAGCGAACAGTAGAACAAAAAATACACAATTCCTTCAAAAGGTAGATGATTATAGCCAATAAGGCCAACTAAAGTAATATCTTAGAATTTTATTTCACAGAATGGGAGAGTGATTGTCCCTTTTTTGTATGTAAACAAATCATTGTTTTTTGTGAAACAAATGTTTCAAAGAACATTTTTCTATCCCCCTTCAGTCTGTTTTAACAATTTTTATTTAGTTGCCATGACGTTCTAACTAGGCTCGCCCTGTGTGCTAGTTTTTATAATATACAGTGTATTGTGATAACAATAATTCATATAGTGTTATTAATAATAATATAATGTCGTGTTCGATGAAACAACTGTTTCATCAATTACAAAATAGTAATTACTTACAAATATTTCAAATCTGTGTGATCAAATTTTTATTAGCTCAATGTTGCTTTTTTTTAAATTGAATTAAAAATAAAAAAAATATTAATTATTGTTTAATTTTTATTCGCTTGGGTAGTATTATTTTTTTCACTTAGCAAAAATTCATAGGTAGGTAAGAATTGGGCAAATTTCGAATATACATATATATATCTATATATATATATATATATATATATATATATATATATATATATATATATATATATATATAAATATATTTTTATTTAATTTTAGTTATTATTATCAAAATTATATTGAATACACTTCTGTGTTGGTCGAATACATCAATTTATTCAGTAAATATAAATCCATATTCTGGAAAATATATTTGTTTACTAATTAAATAAAAACATTCTTTTGGAATAAAAATATAACATCCCTGTAAATATCCTTTATTTTATATATATTGTATTCATAAATAAACTGTACATAATCTCGGAGGGAGAGAAAAAAAAAATATTGGTCACCAATAAAAATATGTTCTCGAATATTCTAAATTTTTGAATACGAAATGAAACCATAAATAAAAGCTTCTAGGAATTGATTCATTTTAACAGTATACTACAGGAATCCCAACGACAGCTGTAATCATTGGGAACGTATATAGACATCATATTAATTTATTTAGCTCTGTTTATTTATGTTCTCCCAAAATATATTTATCTACAGGTATTCTCTACACCCACCATCAGATGTTCATAAATTTACTATTGATATAACTTAGAAATAGACCCGCGGCATGCTATACGGTACCCGCAATACTGAACGGTTGTGAGGGTTTAGCGGTTATAAACGACGGACACGGCCGTACACACCTAAGGGTTTTATTATAGATTCCTTTGGACTAGGCCACATCAGGAAATCATTAACACGACAGACATTTTTTTTTTAATACCACTACCTCCAGGGTATTTGGTCAATTAAAATATGTCCTTTATCCTGAAGGGTAGGCTTAATGCCACCATGCCCTATAAATCACCGCGTTGCCTTCCCTTCTTGCTTTACTCAACCTTCCCATCCCTATTGATCAAATTATTAATCAATTTATTCAAGAAATTGCTCCTTATTTATTATAATTCTTAAATAATTAAAAATCCTAAATTTCATTATGGTTGTTTATCGAGAAATAAATTACTGGCTAGAGGTTTTTATGAAATAAAAAAATAAAATAACAAATTTGCTACACCTCAATTTTAGGCAAAAACAAACTGCGTCTTTCACATGAATACTTTGAAAAACTAACAGTATGATAATTTTTCGAATAATTAAATAGTACAGCGTTTGGTGTAGAGGCGAGAAAACAAATAAAAAATAATATAGTTCATAATTTTTGAAACATTTAATATGAACATTATTGATTATTTTCTTAAAATTAGCAAAATTAAAACAACACCGTGATCGATGAATCTATGGCTTTGTGTTTTAGTATACTGCATCAAAAGTATACGCGCCATTAAAATAATTTGTTGTGGCGGATTTGCAAAATGGAATACACGAAATATTGAACACTCCGCGGATTCTGTGTACCAATCCAATACCTCGTTCAGGTTATTCTGTTTTAGAAAAGGAATTTGTGAAAAATCTAATATTTTACATTTTGGATTATGATGTTTGTTGAAGAATCCATTTTCTGTTCCATATATTAAATCAAACGAGTCTTCGTGCAATAAATTATATTAGGTTAAAATCTCTTTTCTGATAAAATAGGCTTAAATAGATGTAATTTCACTTTTAGAAAATTCATGAAGAGGATGATATTAGTAAAGCAGAGAAACTTTATTTTTATACCTTGACATTAGTTTGTATAGAAATACCAATACACATTTTATTATTAAATGATTATATAATGTTTAAAACAGATTTATGATAATTCATGTTGGATAAAAAATAATCATGAAGACATACAAGAAAAATGCAGAATAGAAGCGGCGGAAGAGAAGGATGCTATTTGTGGCATCTTGCCAATAAAGTACGGACCGTACTCCCAGCCCTGGGAAGATTAGTATCACACATCATAGCAGCGGCGGTCCTAAAAGCTTTTAGGACTTATCGTTAAGCATGTTATCAAAATGATTAAGTATAAAATTAAAATAAAATAATAAATCTATAATAATCATGTCCAACAAAAAACGTATTGAAAAATATTTAAAAAAAAAATTAGTTTTTCAACACTTGAATGATAAATTCAATAAAGCCAATCTTATAATTTAAAGAAACGGTATCATTTATTAAGTAAAAAAAAAAAAGATAAATTGTGATAATATGTAGTGTATTGTATCCAAGGAGTGGATATTAGAACTATAATTGAGCAAACCAAGAATGAAGAGAAGTTTTGTATTCCAAGGGATCGGAACTAGTACTCCAAGGAAGATTTACAATCGGAAAGCAGAATGAAGACACGCTAACTTACAGTTAACAATTCAGCAGAGGACATGAGAGCGCCGAAGGACACCGAAAGTAGTTCTATAGATGCCATTCATTAAATTATTCAGTCTTATCTCAAGTTCATCGGAGAGTTTCCCATACACTAAGTTACCATAGTCAGGATGGGGGAAAATATGGGATGAAAGAACGGAAATTGACAGGTATTAGGGAGCATGAATTCAAGAAATTTAAGAAACTATCCTTAAGCAGTTTCTTCAGCGAAGGATATTTAGGTACTTTGTGATACATGGGATATTGCATGACAGGGATAGATCATTAGAAACTGTTGTTTTTCACAAATAACTAGAAATAAGAAGTTTGGCGAAACTTTTCGATAGTCAACAACAACCTGACAGGAAAAATCGAAGGGGATAGTATTAGCGACGACATTTTATTTTTAGACTAAACAAAAAATATTTGTCCCTGCTTTTGATTGTTTTGACCTTAATTCAGTCAATAAAATAAGAAAAAGTTTTGAGATGATATTTATTTCGAAATAATATTACCTTAAAAAATTGTTATGGAACAGTCGACCTTTATAGAGAAGGGGTGGCAAAATTATGATGCCCCTCTCCTGAAAAAAAGTACTAGTTCCGGCTCTGAATATGAAGTAAAATTACTAAACTAGGTGCATATAATTTGTCTGTAACCAGCTGCTGAGGAAATGTTGAAATAGAGAAGTAATATTTTAATTAAATTTAACATTCCAAACAAATAATTTTTGGATACTCTAAGTTGACTGAGGGCTTGCGCAATTCCCAATTCTTCTATAAAGCGAATTATAGTTTGATGTGAGAGCTCGAGCAATATCTGTATAAATTAAATGCTCATTTATTTTCAGTTATTATACTTTAATTGACAACTAATGCAATAACAGTCACTAAATAGCTTCAAGATATTATTTAATTCAATTATTTTTTTTTAATTTTCGAAACCCAATTATAGCTTAAGGGAATTGCAAGGCTCAAAAATGAAAAATTAAAATTAATTTTTTTGTTTTTATCTTAAAAACTTCTTAAGTATTAAAATTAAATGAAGACCAATTAACTGTCTTATAAAATCGTTTTCATTTTTAACAAGTTTCACAAACAAACAACAAAATATTCTAACACTTTCAACTGTTTGGGTTTGTAAAACAAAATGTAAATACAACAGTAAATCTTTGTTTTAGAAAGACTGCTCTCAGTTAAACAGCTGTTCCATACTGTCTAATCTTCATGAAACTTTTATTAGGTTAGCAATTGATCAGGTAACCATGGAGAAACAATACTTCAAACAACAACAAAGAAAAAAATCAATTTCCAAAAGCCATATTTTTTTATTATTTATGTGTACCTTTCTTTCGAAAATTAGGAAGCCAAATGAATTAAATTGTTCTATGCTTTTAAAACATCTATCTCATTATTTAAAATGTTTCGTGAAACTAAAGGAGCATTAGGACCAGAGAAAAAATATTCAAAAGTTGAAAAAAAAAAAATTCAGGCCGTAAAATAATTCCCATCGATTATTTTTATTTGAAAAACTTACAAAATGTAAAAATACTCCCCAACAGATGAGGAATGAGACGGAACCAACATTATATGTCTTCATTTCATTTAGTTGCTAAGAACAACCTCTCCTTCGTATAGGGATCTCCTTAAGTTCTGACAAGCTGGTATGAAATACAGTTTCAGGCAGATAGATATTCAAGTAGAGATAGTATAAAAATAATTTGGGGATTCTAATCTTTTTCTAGTCTACGACTATTACTAGATGTATATAAGTTATTAGAATTAGAAATGAGGAGGGAAAGCACAGTTATTGCAAGGCTTCCTGGTTCCACCCCGCGTAAATACCGACTGACGACCTACTTTTTGCAGCGTGTTTCAGAGTGTACCGTACTCCGACTTGGCCCTCCATGAATGCAACAATAATGCATCTATTCTACTTCAACCAGCAACGGATGGCATCAAGGCGGATGAGTACATTGAAGAGATATAAGTCCATAATTCTCTGGAGGTAGAGGGAGAGAGCAGTTTAAATCTTCCAAACCAGAAAACTTCATAGGTTCATAGATAAGAAGATGGAAGACTGAGTTGTTTTTTTTTTTCAACGATAGATCGGTAAGACGATGAAACAGAATAAGAATCCACCACCAAGACGGGAAGCTACGTACGACATCCTTAAAGGATTTAACAGATTCATTTATTAATATTTATTAAATATTGCGAACACAACTAAGGGAAACATTTCCAAATATACTATTTTCTTAATAAAAGAAGCTTGGACATACTAACATACTGTTTATAAAAACGGGACTTAATATTCGACTGATGAAGACAGGATTATGCCAACACCAAATTAGAAAGAAATTGCAAATTATAATTAAATATCTACGCTAAGTTTAAGTAAAAATCCATACTTTTTTCGTGTTTTTAGTATCCAATCGTCGAATTGTATACTCAGTCATTAATGACAATAACAAACTTGACAGCTATCAACTTGAATAAAATAGTTCATGGTTATTATTTTATAATAATAATAGAAGAAAAATAATACAGATAAATAAATTATAGTTGAATATATTATAAAAGATAGTTGGAAGGATTGGAATGTGAGGGAGCAGGTGTACATGTATACAAAGTGGCGCCTCCCAAACCCATCTTGACGGAATATATACAAATGTCCATTGTTATTTCTTTGGCAATTCTCATACTCATGCTGCTGTAGGATAGTAATTTAAATTTTCTTTCAGTAGTTCTAATTTGATGGTTTTACTTTCAGTCATAAATTTATGAGAGTAAACATTTTTTTTTTATATAAATGTTCTGATTAGTTAATTGATCATACGGGTGCAAAATTAATTGTTGAGCTATAGTGCCATGAGAGTGGGAGCTCCTAGCAGTATTCCCCAGTACGACTTCTGCCCGGCCCTTAGCTATATATCATATACTACTACAATATACGTATTATATACCATATAGTATGTATATATTACCTTGACAGTGTAGACAGGGGGGCGAGGAGGCCTGGTCGGGTGGTAGGGCAGAGACGGGCATGTCGCCCTCATTCCGGAGACATGGCGCACTAGCACTACCACTGCCGCACTAACACTGCCGCCGCCGAACGCCGCTAGCGCTCTCTAGCTCTAGGGCTATTTGTGTACTCTCTCACTCTCTTATCACTAGCTTCTTATCACCCCCAACCATCTCTAGGAGTTCCTATCTTATAGAGAAGAACACCGAGGCTGCATTTCGCTTATATAATAAATAAACCATCAAAGTTCAAATTCTAACGAGATACAGAAAATTTAAGAAAGGTCGTAGATAGAGTAAATTGAAAGTACCACCAATAACAGATTTGACAAGATAGGGCTTAAACTATGACCTATCAACGCTGCCTGACCCTAAGTATTACAACCACGAACTACCACTGAGTCAACCCCCTACTCAGATGTCGATGCTAAATTATTCAACGTAGAGATGCGACGTTCCTAGTAATTTAAAAGAAATATTCGGGTATCATATCGAATAAGTTAATATAATTCAGGTGATTCATTAATTACTATAGTTACAATATAGAAGATAGTCGTCGGAACGGATGTGAAGGCGGTAAAAAAAAAAAAAAAAACACGGAGTTGTGTAAGATATGCTTGGCAACGTTTCAGCCCATTTTTCAGGTATTAATGAGGACAACAAAAAAATAAATAAAACAAATACGAAAAATAAGTAAAACTCTATAAAAAATATTAAGAAGAAAAAATAAAAAAATATATTAAAAAAAAAAGAATTAAAAATCATATTCAGCAAATTATGGAAATATTTCAATTGAATAAAGTACATGCAATCCACAAATATAAAAAGTATATAAAACAACAAGGTTAATTAGAAGCACACTAAATTCTATATTTTATTTGAAAACATAAACACAGTTCCATGAGCCCACAACCAGTCTGTGTGTGTGCTGGATTAGTACCTGTTGTGAAACGCAATTCCATTGTGTTACTGTAGGTGTGAGCCACAGAAATGAGTTAAATCGCAATTTAACAGTTTTGGAGCAATATATTCAATAATTCATCTAACCATTTTGTGAAACAGACTAGAGTTTTCGTTTTCATCAATTTTTCTATTGATAGTAGATGCATTTGATCTTTTCATTTATCAAACTCCAAAGTTAGCAAAGTTCACTAACCTGTTGAGCCATGAAAAGCGAAATAGCCAGAAGGGGGTAAAAGTGCGCAGTGGCTGATAGATAATTCCAAATTAATAGTTCTCATTCAATTCTAGGTTTTAATACCAACAATATATGTACCTCTACCAAAAATTAAAATAAGAAGAAAGCGTAAACGCAAGACCTTAAAATCTGTGTTGCTGACATCAACAACAAATAAAGAACGGATAGAAGCAGAAGTAGCTGAAAAAAAAAGAAAAAAAAAAGACGTGGACAGCAGAGCTCTGTCACTAAGTTCGTATCTTATGGGATCCTTCTGCCTAACAATGGGAGTCGTTCAAATGAAGCGGGAAAAAAAAAATTATATATCAGACATCTTCCATAATCGTGTTCAAGGGGTTATGAAACTGATAGAAAATGCGCTCCCGCCCCTCTCTCGTGACCTTCGGCACAGTGCAATAGACTATCTTATTCGGGGAAAATACGAAATTTAACATTTTTTTATTACGAATTAAAACATTTTTTTTATCCTTACATATTTGTTGTTAGCATTTCATTTTCATGTACCTATTAGGCATGGTAAGGAAGCTATACAGACGTTTTTAAACTCCGATTCCAGTTTTAACAGTTAAAATATTTATGGTATTCGTTTTGATTACAAAAATAATAAATCACTGTATACAATTATTAGGCTTTTAAGGATGGTTTACAGGAGTTAGTTTTTTTTATCAAAGCTTTGATCAAAAAGCTTACTCATGTAAATCATCCATTATATGTTATTATATTCTGCAATCTTTATTAAAATTTTCTCACTGCCTTTTCCTAAGATTCAAAGCACCACTTACAACCATCCTTTTAGCTAACCACATATATAGTCATCTAGGCCACATTAAAGAGAGTCATGACTCATTTATAGTTAAAGGGAGCACATTAAATGAAAGAGGTGATATATCATCTAACTAACTGTATGATAGAAATATTTAAGATGCAATTCAACTAGTTTAATATACACTATTGTTTCCGATTAAATGTTTTGTAATCAGTTACAACTATTACAGTACTTATTTGAAGCTTTAGCGGAAACTTAAAGAATAAAGAAAAAAATATCAATAAAATCGCGAGGTTTTATAGATGGTGAAAAAAGTCCGGTCAACATTCGTAAATCACAGAGCGTCCGACAGAGGTAAACGGCAGGACCTACATGCGGAGACAGCTACACTAGGACAGTAAATGTCAACGGCTTCTCCCAGATATAAATTTCTTGAGTACTTCTCGGTTAAGCCTACTTTTCTGGTTATATAGCCAGCTGTTATAGGGCCTTTTTCTAGAAATAGGGTAGGCTATTTTAGAAAAGGTAAAAAAAAAAAAGTTATGTTTGAGGGGAATCTTCTTCAAGAATCCACGAGAAATGGAACTTTATAGGAATATGTGCCATCAATATTGATAATTTATGCATGAAGAATAATAATTTAAATTGAAAAAATAAAATGTTCCGAAATACGCACTTCTCTCTCGCTCGGCTCTGGATAAATCATTTCGATCTGTTTTATGATTCAACAAATGCATTTACATTTCGAAACAATCGAGGGAGGCCAGAAGCCACAGGGTCAAAGTGATCAAATATAAATACTGAGTTATTTTCATTTAAAAGTATTTTTACACACAAAAAAAAAAATCTTACCGTAAAATGCCTATTTTTGGTTTAACATTTTCAATATTGAACCTTTTTAATCGACTAAGAAAACAAAAATGTAACCTCCACTCAAAATTGGAGATTTTATGTTTCATGTTACTTAGACTCTAACATAGAATTTTTAAAAATCCCTCCGCGGGTTTTCTCAAGACTACTGGGCCGATTTTATTTTTTTATTTTAGCACCTAATTGACTGGTCTCCCCAGGACGATCCATGAAACTCGATATTACTCAGCGCCAGTTCGTTAGTAACAAAGTTTCCTAATATTTTGTCTATTTTTTTTTTAATGATTAAGAATGATCATTTAAGAAGAAACTTGAAATTGCAGATTATTTATTTTTACTTCCTTGTACGCAGTAAATTTAATGCATATAAATCTCCTCTAAGAAATTCTCCAAACGATAATGAAAACCGCATCAAAATCGACTGACAACTTTTCGAGTTATGAACATACGCAGGCTGAATTTATATATATATATATATATATATATATATATATATATATATATATATATATATAGATATATATATATATATATATATATATATATATATATATATATAGATAAATAACACGCTAAATATTTGTTAAAATTGGATAACCGAAAGTAGTGCTTAACTTGAAGTTGATTATATTTTTTTTGATTATATTTAGTTGATTTGATTTTTTTTTTTCATTTTCATAATAGACTTTTTAAATGGTTCTCGATCAATTTTAGAAATAAAAGTTTTAGAAAATACATCCAGAATTACGACTCAGGACATCGTTACAGGTAACCGACGCCGGCTGTCGTTTTAGAGATCTATTATCACCAAATAGTGATTCAGGATCATTTTTTGAGCCATCGATTAATAGTTTATCAGGCACGCAATATAAGGAAGTCACATATGGAGTAAGTAAGTCCATGTGGAGACCACATGGTGTCCAGATCATATTTTTTATAATTCAAAACCATTACTAAAAGTGTAAATGGAAGTGTATTTTATTTCGATTTAAAAATGTCAGCGTTTCATTGATACCTGTTTGAAGGGTACCAATAATATCCTAGTACCTATCAATATCCTTAAATAGGAGACAAGACAGTAGAATAAAATTAAAAATGATTATAATAATAATTTTTCGCGTATTATTTTTAATGCAATCGACCAAGAAAAAAATGTTTACCCTTCTAAATTTGAGGTTTAAGGTTTCAAGATACGTAAAAAAAAAAAATCCTTTTGTCCGCCTTCCGCGACTTTAGCCCTAGACTACAGGATCGATTTTTTTTAAAGCTTAGCCCCCAAGTCACACGCCACCCCAGAATGATCCTCGGAACTCAACATTGCCATCCACAATTAATTTATTAAATACTTTTCCTTATTTTTTAGGCTAGGTATAATGATTACAAAACACTTTTAGATAATCTTATTTATGATTAATATAAATTTAACAAATAAATAATTATGATTAATAATAAACCATTGTGTAATAATTTGCAACATTCTTGGACAAAGAGAACCACAAGCCGTCTAAATGATTTACGATCTTAAAAACTTTTTTCGACAGATTACCTACTTTCCATAATTAGTTAATTATATATCATATTCCACTTGACAACTATTACATTGGGCATCGATAGAGACAGAAGAAAATTGAAGAGCGGTAATTTCGTATGGAAGAAGCTATTCGGACAAAGGTCATTGACAGAGTTATACTTGTTGACATTGGCAAGAGCCAGTGCGGGGCAAGTACACAAACTGACTAAATTTAGGCCATTTCTCCTCCTTTGTAGAACAGTCACTATCGGATAAAATTTTTTTCATCAACAGATACGACTGTGAAATTCTAACATTAGTTTTATTACAGACATGCTAGGGTTTAAGAGTGTTACTATAGATTCATCAAGCTGAATTAGAGACCATTCCGATCGCCAACTACGTCAAATCGTTCTGACGTATTCTTCATATAATTCATAGGGCATTGTCTCTATAATGGTTGATCAAAGATGATCATCCAATCCAGTGGTCTCTTAATTTTATCGGTTCAAGGAACCTTAAAGGCAGTTCAAATATTTCATGGAACCGTCCAAGAAATATTACTTTCTTATAATAGTATAATTAAAAATTATCAAAAATTAAGGAAGATTATACAAAATTATAAAAGTGGCAAATAAAAGTGATTACCAATCCTTAATTAAAAATTAAGAGTACAAACATTTTCATTTAAAGAATCTGTACGACTCTATGAAACAGGTTTACCAATTTAATTTTTTAGTTCATTGTTATATGTTGTTACAACATCTACAAAAACTACTACCTATCTGAAAGAGTCAGCAAGTTAGTGTTGGAATAATAAAAATATACAGGTATGTTAAAAAAAAAAAAAAAAAAAAAAAACGGGTTTAGGATATTTTTGAGGTTAGTAAACCTTAATCGTATTTCAAATGTACAAAATTTGATAAGGCATCAACATGAATCAAAAGTTTTAGTTTATATTTAAATTATTTCAAAAAGAAAGCCTTAATCCTCTAAGGTTGCAATTGATAACTAACCGATGATAACTAAAGCCTATTCCTGAATACCTCCCTTCAGAAAGTTTATCAGTGCTACAATCCATGATATGGTAAATACTTAATAGAGACTGAAAAACTACAGATGGCACGCCTCACGCCAACGCGTCAAATTATACTTCAGTCTCAGATCACTTTCCTGGAAACAAAGCCATAGACGATTATTGCTTCTTCTTGATTATCAATATTATATTAATTAATTTTTTAAATCAATTATTATTACCAAGTCACTCAATAGCAATAAAAAGAAAAGAAGTTGTTTTGTGCCACGTTTTCACTCGTTATCTATTTAATATATATTTTTTTCTAATTTCATTTTAAAACAATGAAGGAATTTATATTTCCAAAACACGAATTGTGCTGAAAATTTACACAGAAATTCCAAAATAAAATTCTCATAAATTTTTACACTACAAATTAATGATGAAAACAGATGTTATAAGGACGACCACGAAATTGTAATTGTTTTAAAAAAATAAATGAACGTATTAAGAGATCGAAAAAATACAACTCCTTTATTTAGTTAAAATAAATATTATAACACTGTATTGTATTGTACCCCTGTATTGTATAGCCCTAAGAAAATATTTAGACTGAAAACTTAGAAAACATAGTTAGCAGATAATTAAAAGTATAGGAAATGGTGTTAATATGGAACCTTGCGGGTATTATGGAGCCTCATAATATCTTGGCGGCAGATGATAGGGTTTGCCTCAATCCGTAGTTGAGGAGCGCTAGTCTGGAGAAAAGATTGTTGGTTCAGTTGTCACGGAGTGTTCATATTGAAAAGTTCAATTTTTATCGATACATCAAAACTTTGAGAAGTAAAGAAAATAAGTTCAAACTGTTATTTTTTTTCTGCAACCAAAATAGTATGACCTTCAAGTAAAGTTCCCTTTTCGGCTCACTAATTTTAACCAAAATATATTAAATACATTCTTATCGATATAAAAGTCCTATTTACCAAATTTGAGATGTTTTACATTATATTTTAATATAAATTTTGATGAGTCTAATATGACCTTCAAGTAAAGTACCGCTTCCGGTTTTCCAATTTAAACCAAAATCTAGTATGTTATTTAAATCAATATGAAAGTTATAAATACTAAATTTGAGAAGTTTTGCATAGTATTTTAATATAATTTTTGATAAAAATCAATTATGACCTTTAAGTAAAGTACCATTTCCGGTGATCAAAAAGTGGCCAAAAAGGGAGGTTCACAACTAGATTTTACAACAATCCTAAAAACAAAATTTCAATTTCCTACGGCTTACCGTTTTTGAGTTATACAAAATACGAACGAACGAACGTACATACCGACGCCACGACCTAGTCAAAATGGATTCAGGGATAGTCAAAATGGATATTTTCATTGAAATCTGAAAACCGAAAATTTTCGCGAATGCAATACTTCCTTTACTTCCAACAAGGAAGTAAAAAAATAATTTCTTCATATAATCACTGCATTTTAAAATTAAAAAAAAAAAGCAATGAATTCTGATTAAATAGTTCTACAAAACAATAATCCAAAGAGAAAACTTTAATATTGACAATTACAATAGTTCCTCTTTTATTAAAATAAATTAATAAACAATTAATATTAACTGATTTGTAGCAATATTAATTGATTTACAGAGATAATAATTGATATTCGTGTTGATAAATTAAGACGATTGTTTAAAACTAAACCTAAAAAATTGAAGAATTTATGGCCTGAGGATAAAAATACAAGTTAAAAAGTAAAAATTCTGATAATATTTTAACGGTTGACTATAAAATCGAAAATATCCAGAAGCTGGCAAAGAACTGAGCTGGGATGTGTAATATTGAATTAGTCACTGTCCCTAGGTTCCAACATCTACCCACTCTCCCCTCCTACTTTCCCTACAATGCTCACTGTTTACTAGCACCATATTATTTATATATTTTTTTATCCTTATTCATTTATCCTATTTATATATCACATAATCCATCTTTTATTATTTATCATCTTTCCAACTATTCTGGACTTTTGTCCATGATACATTCCATACATTAATCAACGCCTATGTGTTACTAATATACATTAAAACTATGGAAATCCTTCCCTCAGAAGCACCTTGCCGTTATAAATAAAATAAATTGCTGTTGAAATATTTTGCTGGAGTATCGATGCTGGTATAATATTGCATTAATGTTAGTTGACATACGCATGATGATATAGAAGGATCAGTCTAATTAGGGATTGATAAATTATTTGCCGCTTCGATAAATTTGTTTTTATTCAAAACAAGTTTCAAATCATTTCATCTTCAGTTCTAAAAACAAAAATGTAACCAAAACAATGTAACCTATTCTGTTTGATATAATCTATTTAAATCTTAGTGAGCACCAACATGTCTTAATTAAATTCATAAATGATTTATAATACTAATTTATATTACATTTAATTTAATATGTACATATATATGTATTTCGACGACATTTAATTTACTATGTATTGATATTGGATAACATTATCCTTGATATTATATATAATAATATAACAAGCACCAGTTGCGAACAAAAGATGATACGGGACGAGCAGGTAGGTAGAAAGGTAACTGACAGACGATGACATATAGTATGTCACCACAGCTTTTACCCTCAGATATAATGAATAAGTTAATTTAAATACCTACCGAGAAGTGGACAGTGTGACAAAGGCGAGAGATGGTCCGTCTTGGAACAGTTAATCAATTTTAGGAAACCTGTCAATCTGGCATCCCGGATGGCGTACCGAAAAAACGGAGGAGGCGTGGGAAGGACAAAATTCGATTAAAGAGGGTATTAATGGATTCGAAGAGAGCGCCCCCTCCCGGACGGGAGCAAGACACTGAAATCCCAGAATTTCCTCCCTCTATAAAACTAGTCACGATGTATCGCCCATTGCCGGGGAACTAACTAGCCAACAACGTCTTCGACCCCCTCTTCGGAAGAACAAGGAAGAAAGGAGGAGAGAAGCCGAGGAGGCAGAAAAAAAGGATTTCTTGGCTGATCTCGCTGGAGTGCTGACTTCGAGGACAACGACTTCCCTCTGCCTTGATACAGAAGTCTTCATACTCCCTGACTTAAGATATGCAGGGAAACCCGATGGAGAGATCCTGAAGGACCATCAACACCAGTTATTACAGATAAAAGATTTATGTTAGAACAGTTAATGGCTAGGTCTTGTCTGAATCATTCCATGGTGAACAGTTTATTGTAACAGTTATTGTTTTCTCTTGTAACAGTTTATTATTTTAATTTTGAGGAATAAAGATAAATGTTAGGAAGGAGGTTGTTCTTTAGTAACTATGCCCATTATTCATTTGATTAGCATTATTATCAAAGTTAGAAGTAGGAGCATGGTCTTGATTAATTATTAAATAATGGTAAACACAAATCAGACCCTCGGAAAGGTATCCAATTTAGAGGATAAAGTAAGTAATTCCTATTTATTCATAAGCTTAGATAATTTTGGAATAATCATCCTCAATGATTGCCCAATGGCATCCCTATATATAGACTAATATATTATCAGCTAAATATATATCAAGCTCAACTCAACCTAGATAAAACATAGCAGTATAATATATCAAAATGTATTTTAAATTGCTGAATTTTGAATTTTTGTGTGTTTTTAGACCTGAAGATGAATGTATAATATTTGAAACTAGTTTTCAATAAAAACAAATTTATAGAAATGGCAAATAATTTATCAAATCCTAACTAAAATAATGTTATATTATATTTCTTACGGATTGAAAGGAAATTAGTACATGTAATAACCGATACTACGACTAACTACAATTATACAAATAATCAAATATTTTTCACTAAAAATGTACACTGAAAAATAAACCAGAACGTTTTCAACATTTACAAAATTATAGAACAATATCAGTACGTAATTATAAAACCAAACTGACCAATTAATTACCTGCAAGCAATAAAGCTGAACAATTCGACGGAATACCTAAAAAACCTCGTAAGTGCTACTGAAATAATAAGGACTAAGGAAGTCTTAGTTTGGTTTCTCGATAACACATGTGGTCTGATATATATATTATGCACTAATAAGTATTGAAATTTTGAATAATAACTGAACATATCGCCGCCACTACGTAAAACGAATGTGAACATAACTAGTTTTCAAGAGACCAAAAATAGCTTAATGTTTTACTTTTAAAACATTTTAAACAATATTAATTTAATTAAAACATTAATTACTTTTAACTTTCTCATTGCGAATAAGTTTTATATTTCTCGGCCTTTTTACTTCTCTGAGGCCTAGATTTGTTTTTATAAAATTTTATTTTGCAAAAATATTTCTGGCAAATTAATAAAAGTAAGTAATTCCAAAAATACGGTTTTTCACATACGTTAGTCATTATTATACTTTATTATAAATAATAGTACGTTCTTAGAGGACTCAGATGTTTGTAAATTCGTTAACTTAAAATTAGTTTTAAAGTAATAATACAATTAAAATGTTTTAGCATTCTCCTCATTGTTTAATTAAGAATATTTATTTTTAAAAACCTACAACAGCTAATCATAAATATTAAAACAGCAAGATATTAAATCATGCACTGCTGAAATTAAATGCAATATATAATAAATTCCTACCTTCATGCGACAATACAGTTCAGTCGTAAATTAGCAATTCAAAACGATAGGTGTCAAGGATGGCCTATATGGGAGAATTTATTGTTTCTTGGAAGGTTCATAGGAGTGGATCCATTAAATAATTTTTAAAACTATAATTCTGAATGTAAAGAGTAATGGATTACTTCAATATTGCTTATTTCTAGATAGATTCCTATTAGCTAAATGTTTAATAACCAACACCTCTAACCATAATTTTATCCTCAGACATTGGATATATATAAACATACATACAGACGAATGCCCCTCGTGGCGTGCTTCGGCTGACAGCGTGGGGCCGATCGATATCTTTGTCTGGGTCATCTCATGAGTCTCTCCTGCCACGTGTTGATTCCTCCCTCTAGAGGAAGAGTAGTGCCTCGTGCCTCTAATTTAATAGATCACTGCTGATTGACTGGATTCATTCAATTGGACTTATTCTCGAAATTATTAAAAGATGGAGAGTTCGGCTGGATAACGATCAATGATACATTTTTGCGAAATTGAAATTTGTAATACATATTTGATGGTTATGCTAGATTTCTGATGGACTCGCATGTTCTATTTTAAAATCTACTCTTGAATAGATTTAGATAGCATGCACTTGCATTAGGACCACCTCCATCAAACATAAAGATAAACAGAAAAGAATTAATTAAATGAATATTCCAGGATATTTATTTCTTGGATTAAAATTGTATTATTATCTTTGTTTACCCGTTTTCTTCTTTTTTTTTTAAATAAATTTACATCTCTATGCTAAATCATTTTATAAGAATCTGTGATTCCTTACCAACAAAGAACCAACAGCTTTCAGTCTCCTTTCTTAATGTCCTCCATTCTGAAGATGGTTCATTTAGTTCATAGGTGCTGTCTGGTCAGGCGCTCACATCTACCTCTGTTGATGATAGTCCAAGTTAAGATGGTTTCGTCCTGCTTTTCAACGAATTATCCTTTTGCTGATTCCTTGATGTTCTGATTCCTTCGGTCCTCTATCCATTCCTTATTGAATGTAAGATCCTAATATTATGCACCCCTTCTCATAAAACTCCTTTCATAACATCAGCTGATCTTAATGATTCTCTTCCAATTCTTTAATCATTTTTATGATTAAAATACATATACACGCATGCATACGTCTCTAACTGTGCAGGACTATGAGGCATGGCACATATAAATAAATGCAGGCTCATGTATGCTGTAAAATCAATCTCATGAGACAATATGTTTCAGATCAAAAGTTAATTTGCACTTTGAAGTTCTAGGACATGCTATCAAAGTCTGTTTCTAAGAAGCCACTCGAATTTACAGCATAATCTTCTTTTTTTCCCAAGACAGGAATGACTCCCTTCTTCTCATTTGTTATTCTGTTTAAGGTCTCTCTCCTTCAACTTTCCAAAAGCCAGCTTGGCTAATGGTTGAAGTCTTATTTCTTCCCAAACGGCTTTATCGGTAGACCCTGACCACTCGACGCAATGGCAAGAATTTCAGAGTTACGTCTGTCGCAGAAATAGATGGATGATTCTTACTAATATTTAATTGTTTGATGATTGATTAATTAACAAGGCATCGTAAGTCACAGTGTTGCAGGTTTCAATGATGAATGAAGATGATTTGCTGCTGTTTATATCAACACTCCCAGAGCACTAAAAATAAGTCCAGACATAACGTACACACATCTATCCGAAATAACGGTTGAGATATATTTGTATAATTATGTAGATGACGATAGACAAAAGTTAGAAGGCTATTAAATACTCTCTCAGATCTCGCCAGGAAGAGGATCAAAGGAGGGAGGACTGGAGAGGACAAAAAGATGGCCGCCGAGCCCCAATCAGCGACCCCTCGGCTAATCAGCGCCTCTCATTCGATTAACAGCTCGAGATTGAAAGCTGATTGGCTGAATCTCTCGGGAAATCGATTGATCGATGTACCACCATACTATCTAACTAACAAGTTAGCAGGTGTGCTTAATAAAAATTCTTCTCTATATACAAAAAAATGCTAAATATATAAATGAGCTTAAGATCGAGAATTAAGAATAACAGCGTGAGCACTAGGAGCGAAGGACTGAAATCATGACCTGGACTGAGCTAAAGTTTCTGAATAATATAGTAAAAAGAACTACAACTCAGAAAGTTCGTACCGAAATGGTTTAAATCTGGGCGGTAAGAAATCCGTTGTTGCTATATTGATCAAAACTAGTACAGATTAAGGTCTCAAAATGACCTAACAAGGAAAATGGGTGAAACGAAATAAAAAAAAAATTAATGAATAGTAGCATTATATTATAATTTATTGAAGCAAAAGAGATATAACAGGAATGCAATAGAATACTTAGAGAAGTATCGGTATCTGGAGTTGACGATACTAAAATAAATGAAATCCCAGAGTAGGGCTTTTTCAACAAATTCTATATTTTATAATTCATAAGTATGTAGGTGCCTATTATCTGTTATTTACAGAATTTCATTTTATTATTTCCAAAAAATTATCATTTATACAAAAATAGGTAGTGTCATTATTTACTTAAAATATTGTTTATCCAAACATTTTTAACGACAATTTTCCGACATTTCCGATTTTTGTCGGAAACATGAGCTAAACGATCTTTCATAGACCTTTGATAAACTCTCAATTGAAATTTTGGGCAACAATAAGAACGTATTTTACTAATTTTTAGATTCTATTTTATACTTTTCAAGAAGTATAAAATCAAAAAATCTAATTTAAAAAAAAAATCCGTCCGTCCGTCGTCCGCTGACCCAACAATTTCGAAATATGATTTAGATGCTCAAGAGAGGAACAAAAGCATCCCCGAAACGTCTACAAAAATATATATATACATTACAACTACTGAGTTTTAATTGAGCTTAGGGCTAATTTGTAAAGATAACAGTATAATATGCAAGGCCAAATATTGAAAATAATAATTTAAAAAAAAAAAAGAAGGAAGAGGTATGAGGTAATTTATGTTACACAAATCCTCTCTCCGTCCATAAGAAATATACTTTGTTGTTGTCACATACTTTCTCCATTACACTAGTATCTAGCTTAATAAGGCTCCTAAAGAGTTGCTGTAAGTACAAAAAAACAGGACAACACATACCTCCTTCATCCCTGACAATTACTCAATTTGACCAAAAATGTTACATACCTCCTTCATCCACTAACCTCTTAATTAAAATGTTTTCATCGATAATTTTCATTTCAAAACGAACATTTTAAAGAACTCTTTATAGATGCAGTTACCTAAATGGTTTGGTGAGTGTGTAAAGTATATTAAAAAAATAACAAACAAAAAACAGCCATGAAACGACCCACTTGACGTAGACTAGGCCATTAAATTATTTATAAAACAAACTCAATTAAAACTAACACATTCGTCAAGGTAAGAGAAGGCTTGCATATTTAGCCTGGCCCTGCGCCCGATATCAAACCTCAAGTCTCATCTACTCTTCCCGAAGGTAGAGCAATATATTATATAAGATTAATAATATATAGTACTTACAATATGTAGCGCTTATGGTCAATATGAACAGAGATGTGGTTTTCAATTTGTGTAATCAATATTCAGGCCATAATTACAATGTGCTAAATATACAAATTCACATAACAATCTTGCATAAAATCTGGTGCGCGCATCATGCAATATTCATTTACTTTTTTAAATAAGTAAACTTTTAAATAAAGTAAAAGATTAAATTAAATATAAATATAAATACATTTTAAAATTTGCAAGGAAATTTCATTTAATTTCCATGAAAACATTTAGGTTCCATTAAATTATATTAAAGTATAAATTATTATTTACAACAATCACTGAAGTTTATGCGTTTTTCATCATTCTCCACTACTTTCTACAACTGTGTACGTTAAATATTGATTTTTCTAAAATCATTAGCTTTCCAACGGTATATTATACACATATATATTACAAGTCTTATTACCGGAAATTTCTTCTTGATCTGGGAAAATATTTTTCCTTTTTTTTCTCCTTTAGTTAGATATCAAATTCTTTCATAGTTTATATTTATCCATTTTTCATTACTACTAACAATGAGAGAAGGTTACTTATTTCAAATTAAAAATTAAAGATATATTAGAGGAAATCTAATACTTCACTTTTGGCGTTCTAAAGTGGTATAACACAAAACTTGAAGAAATGAATCGTTTGGTAAAAAGTCCTTATTATCTCACCTAGAAAACGGCATCCCAAATCTACAATTGAGAGGATGTACTTGCCACGAAAGCAAGGAGGAAGGGGACTTGTTTGTCTGTTGAGGAACCGCAGAGAGCAAGAAAATGACTTAAAATACAGGAATAAACTGGGATGCTTCTACCATCTGGCTAAAAAAAATATATTTATTTCCTGAAACGGAAGGGTTTATTTTAGCCATCCAGAATCAGGTAGTTTCCACCAATGCTTACAGGAAATACATATGTGGAGAATAGATCAATAACCGATTTCGGTAAGAGTGCAATTGAGTCCACTTTTCGCAACCGTGAAAAACAGTCCTGTATATAAATTCTTAGTTTCAGGTGTCAACAGAAAAATCAAAAGAATTTTCCGCTATGCTTTAATTTCTTCTAGAATTTCGTTTCTTGAATCAACCTCCTTATCCTAATCAAATATGTTTTCCCATATCAACGTTTCTACAACTAGCATGTCTTTTGTTTTATCCGTTTTAATTCATAGTCTTATTCATTGCCAACACCCACTAATGGTGTAATTAATTTCATAGCTCCAATCTAAACTTTACAATACAAAATCACCACCAGAGCCAAGCAAGAGTATTTTTCCTCTAAAGAGTTGAAATTTAAAAATCAGTAGAAGTTATGTTTCTAATGACGTTTAGCAGAATTTAACTAAACAGACAGACAAATAAACAGATAAACAGACAAATTTAATAATATTGTGTAGACAAGCATATTAAAAAAAAAATTTCGTTGCAAATTATTACACTATGGTTTAATATTTCCAAATACATAATATAAAGCGGATAGTAATGTCGATTTCCGAGGATCATCCTGGGATTACCTGTGATTTGTATGCCAAATCTCAGAAATTCGACACAGTAGTATTTTTTTTCTAGGCCGATTAGAGCGATTCATAATAGAAAATAATAAACCAAAAAAAAAAAAAAAAAAAGGAACAACCTTAAACCTGTATAACAAAGCATTAGCAACCTACTTAGTCCATTTAACTGAATTGAGCACCGGTTTGCCCAACATTGTTTAACAATATCGATTCGACTATTTCTATGAATGGATATAAGCAATTATCAAAGAACTCACCAATCATAGTGTATCCTACAGAGTCAACAGCACACAGGACGCCACAACTCACTACACTAAACTACAATACACACAACAGTTCGCCCTAATCAACATGCACTGACCCCATTGTCTCCATCTTCTCAGTATATACCGACCATGACCGCTATACCAGCTTCTCAAGTATTATCATTATATATTGATATTACGTTCCATATTTTTTTTAATACAGGATGTTTATTCATATTTTTATTAAGTTTACAAGATTCTGTGAATTTTAAATATTAAATAAATCTGAATAGAAAGTTTATTAAACATCATAAAATTGCGAATTCAAGGTCATTGATCAATATTTTCAAATTATCAAATAATAAATATAATAACTAGACATCTTTATCTCAGTTAAGTACTAATAAAAACTAACTTACGAATAAGCTCCATACCTCTTCCCATTCGATCCAAGGGTTCGTTACCAACGATAGAGGCAAAGCTATACAGCGATTTTAAAAGACATACACTATCTAAATGAAAAAAAAAGCTTCGGACAAGCTCTGTCAAAGAGGATTCACGTAATACAAACTAAAAAAAATAAATTATGCCAACAATAGCAACTTGTCGCATATCCACAGCTAACTAAAATTTCATGAGATTTTTCTAGAAATGAGAATACGTAACTTCCTTCAGAGAATTCTTCACGAATTGAGGTTACAGTGAGGTCGAGGGGAATCAAGAGTTCAATCTACACGGTGCTAGTTGCTTTATAGCACTTTTTGTACCCAATGGTGCAAAATATCAAGAATTTTAATACTCCAATCCGACATTTATTGAACTATAAAAAATCGCTTGGACCTTTCGTTAAACTGATACAGGCATTAACTGATAAGACGTCAGCAGATAAATAATTATAAAAATTTGCTATATATTTCTTGTCTCATCTTCTTTTACATTAAAGCAAAGCATGCCAGTATACAAGAAGTAATATTTTTTTTTAAGTCGAAGATAACAACATCTAGAAATAGTTAGCCTTCTTGAAAGGACTCTTCTACATGCAATATATTTATAACAACATATAATAGTAACCTTGAGAGCCCTCTATAATCATGGTGCACTACAGGGTACTTAGGGCGTTCCAATTATATTCTTCTTCTAACAGCAAAGATGAGGAATACGGTCTGCTATTAGGAGTTGACCCAGTTTAGAATAAGAGGAGAGGAGGGCTAAATACAAAGAACACTATCGCAACTTGTCAACAGGGAAAACCCCTTTTTGTCCTCATTGTTCGCGATTAACAAGAAACATTCAAATTATAGCCAGAAAAATGTCACAATAGTAAAGATGATCATTAATAAAAAACATATAAAGTAATAATACATATATTAAATATATAATTTATTTTAGTTTAAACATAGATTAATTAACTATGTTTAGATATTGACGAGAGAGAAAACTTTACTATCAGAGATGAATAACATCCAACTTCAACAATCAACCAGGGCAATACAATAAAATAGTGAAAAGAAATAATAATGATTATTTATTGGAGATGAAAGATCTCCCTGGTGACGGGTATCCCTCCAGGCGAAGCGATATATTTCCTGGAGTAGCGCAGGGATCCAATAATTCAAGACACTCATTCTAAATCCGATCCACATTTTCGAAAACATAGGTTTTTTTCCACTTGGCCCGGAATCCTCACGTAAACACAAGCATCAATCAGAGACAACTTATTATAAATATCAACGCTACAGAAGGATTATAGTATGACGTAAGCTACTATTAAAAACACGTAATAAAATATGAGTTTATCGATGTATATGACATATAAATACTAATTTTTAAAAGCTGTAGATGGTAAGGAGGTATATGACCACCTATGGGTCAATCGAAAAAGATTATGTCATTCATTTAAAGAATCAACCATTATATCCAGTTTCATTTTCTTTATTGTATTACAAGAAGTAACTTTGCATATACGCATTGTACCATATTCATCTGAAATATACAATCATCGTATAGAAAAATATAAATAATTAATATAGAATTACTACAAATTTCAAAAGGAATCTGTATATCCTGCCTTCTTTATCTTTATTTGATCTCGTCTAAATTAAAAAAATATAATAAAAAAATGTCACCCCTTTTGGCGATTATGAGTCGATAATATTACTGCGGTTAAAGACATACGATTATTTAATATAAAAGAAATATTCATTAGTAATTGTACTGTTAGATGAGTAAATTAAGAGATGAATTTCAGGCAAATTAAAACTCACTGCTAAATGAGAGGGGACCTTCTTCTTCCATCTTATTCAAATGAACTCTACCTCTATTACGGGAAAGCAACCCCCTCCTGTTAACACACCACCTAGCCTACTCAGATAAATACACACTTAAACAAACATAAACACGCAGAAACTATAACTCTATGTATATCTGAATCCTCGTGTTTTAGGTAGAGTGCATTTGATCAAGACGGAAGGTCTTCCCTCATTCAACAGTGAGTTTTAATTTGGATGAAATTCATCTATTCCTTTACTGATCTAATAGTACAATTACTAATAAATATTACTTCTATTTTAAACAATCTTAGGTCTCTAGTCTCTAACCTATATTAATGACCCACAATCGCCAATAGGAAAAAATTTTTTTAGAATAATAACTTATAAGGTAGGTTCCTCAGATTCATTTTGACATTTGTAGCAATTCTATTTTCATTATATATATTTTTCTATACAATGATTGTAAATTTTAGATGACATCTATTTTTGAAGAAATAGATAGACTTTTAGGGGCAAATTATTGAAATGTTGTTTTGCAAAATAAATTTTTCAATAAATTAACTGCTACTTTTTAAGAAACGTGCGAATTGACTAGAAAATCGAAAGATGTTTTTGTTTTAGGTTGTATACCATGGGACTAACAGAACAGCAAAATAGAAAATTTCTAGAAAATAATTAAACATAAAGTATTTATTACAAACTGGTATGCCAAATGAACGTTTTATTCAAGATTTCCGTTTGGAAGTTTCAGAAAGATAAAATCAAATTAAATATGTATTATGGAAATACGAGATGAACTCCTATATTGAACCTTATATTAACGGCTGGGAGTAGAATAAAAAACATTAGAAAGGAAAGTATGTAATAATGTATTTTATATTTTTAAAAAAAATTACTTCAATCAAATTATGTGTGCAAATAGTTTGAAAAAAATAACGGACTACTGGGTCTCGTAACTTAAGAAATGTTCGAAGAAGGCGGATACCGCCTGGAGACGAAGATGCGATTACCAGCACATAACATAAACGAAGCCTGAAAAATGGTTATATAAAGACTTTCATTGGCAGCACATGTATGCTCTGCAATGTCATCGACACCCGTGTTGCTGAAAGGCAAGAAATAGTGAAATAAATAAATAAAAAGATTTTATCTATAAAAAAAAAAATGAATACTAAAACAGATTTTCACTTAAAGGTATCTAAAACATAAAAAAAAATATCTGATGTGGACAACACATGACTTCCTTGTACTCCTATTAAACTATAAATCGTTGGCTCAAAAAGTGATCCTCAATTTGGTTACTAATTTCCGAAAATTGTAATATCTCGAAAACGAAATTCGGCGTCGGGACACCCATCTATTGACACATACTCTTGTTTCTGGAGGTTTCATTCCGTTATTAAATGTCGTTTTTTTTTTCAGTAGGTAACTAGTTTCCAAGAGATTTCTTCGTGTTCCGTGACAACATTAAAACTGTCAATATCACTAGATAAAGCATTAGAAATCGAGTTTCGAAATTTTAAACGGAAGAACCCACTTAACTTATATCTTATTCTCGTGCTACAGACTTGCGCATCGCACAAATGGGGAGGAAAACCAGTATTATATGCCCAATATTAACACTTAAAATAAGTAATAAAAATGTTTAATTAGAGTATAAACAAAATCGCGTTGGTAACCTTTATTACCGAAACATATGATTTCTCCATTTAATTTTAATATAATTTTTGATGAAAGTTTATTATGACCTTCAAGTAAAGTACCCTTTTCGGCTCACTAATTTTAACCAAAATATATTAAATACATTCTTATCGATATAAAAGTCCTATTTACCAAATTTGAGATGTTTTACATTATATTTTAATATAAATTTTGATGAGTCTAATATGACCTTCAAGTAAAGTACCGCTTCCGGTTTTCCAATTTAAACCAAAATCTAGTATGTTATTTAAATCAATATATAAGTTATATATACTAAATTATTAATTAAAAGTTTTGCATAGTATTTTAATATAATATTTGATGGAAATCAATTATGACCTTCAAGTAAAGTACCACTTCCGGTGATCAAGCAGTGACCAAAAAGGGAGGTTCACAACTAGATTTTACAACAATCCTAAATACAAAATTTCAACTTTCTACGGCAAACCGTTTTTGAGTTATGCGAAATACGAACGTACGTACAGACGCCACGACGAAACTAGTCAAAATGGACTCAGGGATGGTCAAAATGGATATTTCCGTCGAAATCTGAAAACCGAAAATTTTTGCGATTACAATACTTCCTTTACTTCTTACAAGGAAGTAAAAAGAAAAAAAAAACAAAAGCAGCGGGTCAAAAATAGGATCTGGTAGAAAAATCCCGTGTGTTTAACAAGAATAAGCCGACGCTAATGGGAACTTGTTATGGCGCATTCTTGAGGCCGTGGTGGCCGAGAGTGTTAAGGCGTCACCTTAGCAACCTCAAGACTGAGAACTATCTACGGAATGGAGATCTCGACCATCCCACTGATTATAATAGATTGGTAACCTGTAGGGATAACCGCCCTGTTAATTGGCATAGGTGAAGACGTTAAGACCAAGAAAAAAAAAATTGAGTCATTCCTGAACACTAAAAAGTCTTTCGGCTCTCTATATTTTAATTGTGATAGAGGCATTTCCTTATGATATCAACTAAAATAATTATTCAGTTATAATTCAATTAATGATAAGTAAATGATTAAAGACAAATCAAACACCCCTAAACGTGAAAAGGGGCAATGAGTGATCTCCGTAATCGGCGATCGCAGACAATGGACGCCTATTCACTCTGGTATTGATAAAGAAGCACTTGCCAAGTCTTGGTCGCGCCGCGACAGGTATACTCGCGCCGACGTCAACGTACTTGGGCGCCTTCACTTCTTTACCTTCTCGACATCGATGGATATGGGATGGATTTCATGGATAAGATGGAGTTCCACATTCTAACTGTATACAATTTTTATATTTCAACTTGGCTTTTAGACGAGTATGAGTCGACATCGTGTTCATCTTTGGTCATTTTTAGCTTCAACCCTGTTTAAACTCACTTTAAACTATTGTTTTTGTAAAGGCAAAAGATAGACATTGATGAGAACTTTACATTATAAATTGTACAAGCCTCGTAGCCTTACCGTAGATATACAACAAATATATATTTCTATACAAAATATACCACGTAGTAAAGCGAAATTCAATTTCTTTTTATGAGAAATACGAATTTTATGTTATTATTTTTTCATTCCTCTTTTTTTTAATTAATTTTTCTTGGGTAGTTTTAAATTAAAGAAGAGAGGATAGGGGGAGAGAGGTAGGCGCAGCTGCACTAATAAAAAGAAAACGATTTTTCTCCCTAAGAGGCCAATTACCTCCAGCTATATCTGTGCGCTAAGGGTATCTGGGTCACTTCTAGTCCCCCTTTAGTTTATTTTCTTCAACAATATTTCTTCTTCTTTAATACAACAATTAACACTAATTTAATAGCATTGTATAAATGCTTCATAATTACTATTTACTAGCAATCTATTAATATATTCATTAAGGATGATTAAATCGATTTGCATTATATAAAGAAGAATAATTTAAATTCAATTAACAACAGAACATTAGTTCATTTTAGTGTTTTTGTTTTTTAGACTGAATTACGTTTTAAGAAAATGCATTTATAATAGGTTCATAGCGGAATACCGTCAAAATTAGGGAACAATATTTTTTTTGCCTTTCTCATGTACTTTTTAAATATTAAAAGCATAAGTAGGAATACATATGGCAGCGTTCAAATGCAAAAAATAAATAAAAATAAATAGTCTCTAATCAAATCTACTCCGCTAAAGTTCAATAGGTACTTTCACCGCAGTAAACTATCAGTTAATATGAACGATCACACAGAAAGGATTCTTCTTCAGGACTTTACTCTAACTTTGCCTAGCAAAAAGATACATATTAATATTACTTTAAATTTATATATATATATATATATATATATATATATATATATATATATATATATATATATATATATATATATATATATATACATCAATAAAATTTGTATATCAAACCAGTGTACGAAACTCAATTTTATTTATTAGAAACATTTTCTAACTTTAGAATGAAACATCTGTATATAAAGTCTGAACTCCAGTGGTCCAATGTAATACTTTCTAATACAAAAATATACAAGGCTATTGTAAAATAATGCATGTTTAGGATAAATACTAAAGTAAAAGAATAATACAACTTACCGGCTTTGAGTCAAGTCTAGCTCCCGTGATACGTGCTTCTTGGAGGTCTCCTAAAAAAAAATGAAGAATGTTAATACGAGTAACAGGCACGTTAAAAATTATTACAATGTGGTTTATTACTTCCAAATAACACATAAACAATACAAATATTAAAAAAAAAATTATAATTAAATATTATTTGAAATGAATATTTTTTAGCCTCTACTATAATATTTCCAAATGGATCACCTATAACTTTCGTGACGAATAAAAAAAAAAAATCAGTCCAGTAGTCTCGGATTAAAGCCGCAGACGGCGGATGGCAGACAGACGAATTTTGTTTTGTTCGATTTTAGGATTCTACTTTTCTTGTTATAGGAGATATACCTAGCTAACAGAGCAAGAAAGTAAGAGTAAATACAAAAGATTTGGCTAAGAATTATGGATTAAAGAGGATAGATGACTCGAGAAAAACTATTAGCTAAGCGGGAGCCGATCATGTCAAAGGTAGTAGTAGCAACGAAGCATAAAAACTCTTATATACCAGAAAATTTTCTAGTTCTTGCTTGATTTTTAGATGAATAAGAGGAACGAAGTTTCGGAAAACCAAGAATATTGTTGTTGTTTTTTTTTCGTCTTCTTAACTGGTTCAAATAATATAAAAGATATTTAGGATAGAGTGAACAGATCATTCTTTTCTCATAGTACAAATGAACTTGAAACCACAAGGCAGTAGTTGATGTCTGCATGAGTCATATAGTCACATCGAAGATGATCAGACTAAACATATTACTTGAAATGACAGCTACGAATTGGGAAAACAGCTTTTAAGAACCATACTCTATACTCCCGAGATGATAAACGCCCCCAATATAGGCCAACGCGACTAGCCCACTTTCCTTGTTTATACTGTTTTTCGAAAAAGGGGTAAACAACAAGTTGAACGGACCCTAATTACCATTAGGAAACGAGGAGTCCATAAATCCGAGGGCTGTCAGGGTGGGGAGGGGAGAAAAGATGAACGGCCATTGGTCTAAAATAACTGTCAGCGAGAGTTGTGGGGAAAACGGAAATCAGTCAGTGCCAAATAGTTCCGCCGAAGCGGTGAATTATGAATGGATATATTACCATCTCCTTGCTGAGATATGATTGTAGTCCCTGGGCACTTCGTTCTGACGTGTTTCTATCTTACCGTATTAAAGCCATTTCACTTGCAAGTTCTACGCCAATAATTCATATCTGAGGTGTTTCAATTCAATGATTTTATAAACTCTTCATAACATATTGCGTAAATAAAAATTGTAAGTACTTCCCCGAGCTTCAAAAGCCGTTCAACTGAAATGAAGTGGATTAATTTTCCATATATGGTCATAAATTCTAATAAATTAGGTTTCAACTCCATTTAATCTAGTCATAACAGTATGGCTTTTTCCCAGACAACTAAAAAACTTGGCCTTTAATCGAACGAGCGGTGGCTTAATCAGCCTAACTTAAAATTGGATAATAATTATCTCTTTATTAATTTTAAATTTAACTTAAATACTAAATCTGTACATGTTAGTTTTTGTATTTTTTATAAATATAGATACAATATAGATCATTCGCAAAAAATTGAGGAGAGCAGGGTCCTCGATTTAGTGCAAACCATGTCACGGAGTATAAGCACCACAAAACCAACGCATTTGTAACATTACAGAGTTAGCTTTCGAAAGTGTTTTTAAAGGATTATTAACATACATAAATTTTGTTGTGGAAGCGTCAATAAGTCTTTTTGATGAAGGGCGTTATTTTTGGAATGTTAAGATTTTGCTATAATACACAGTTCTAATACTTACAAAAAGTAGGTGTGTTTGCGCAATTAAACTTAAAAGATTCGACTGGAATCATTGTATGCGATTTGTTTTTAAGATTAATTTTTATTTTTCATTTGTTCAACTATATATATTATTGCTAAATCAAGATGGTGCTATAATGTCTAGCGAAATCAGGAGATGTTTTGCGAGATAATCGAGTGGGTGAGCAGGCATGCTTAAAGAGTTGAGTATGCAGAGCATTGTAGCTAGCAGTGGCCCCTGGGAAACTCCTGCAATGTGACTTATCATACTGGAAGTGTATAAGCGGTGAGGAAGGAAGAAAAATCAATCCGTCAGAAAGTATCTGATGGCGAGGTAGTATGCTGAGTTTGGCTTACCGAGCAAGCATATAGCCAATTAAAAATCTACCTAAGTAGTAAATCAATTAATGCAAACGAAATTACATGCGGTTTTACTGATCTTTATTACATATAAATTAAATGTTTAATTTATTTATTAAATGTTTAATTACTTTATGAAATGTTCGTCTAAACGAATTTATTAGTTTAAAAAAATTACTTCTAAAATTATGAGATTTTTACAATTGTAAACAATTTAAAAAACAAAAGAATTTAACCAAAATAAAACTTCTTCAAAGAATCGTAACATATTTTTGAAGAGGAAATAAACATCAGCAACCGACAACTATTTCAAGTTTCCAGACCACTGTCAAATTCAGAAATAAAAAAATAACAAGAAGGGAGTGAGAGAAAATATATGAGATGAGCTTCCTGTCCTTCAGTGCGGGTTTTCTCTATCACTCTTAGCAAGCTGGACAACCTTAACGGGAACGTATAAATAAACATAGATCAAAGGAAACAGGTGCGCCAGTCTAAATCATAATTAATGGAGATCCACTAACTGTTGAAAATACCCATAATATAATCTTTTAATCTGTTTATAAATATAGTGCCGGATTAATGGTTGATAATTAAAGTCCTTTTGTAATTATAACAATAATTAAAATCCTGTCGTCCAATATATCTTTCAATATTTAATATATTAAACGAAATAAGTAGGTACTATAAATAGATATTATATAAAATAGAAATTCAGAAATTAAAATTGAGTACTGGTCTGATTATAGAATTAATTTCTCAATATATATTTAAATATGTTTCCATGTATTTACAAACATTACAAATGGATGTATGGAGCACACTGCACATGTAATTTTCGCAAGATAGAAATTAGTGGGTTTGTCAGGATGGGAACCGTGGGTTAATCATCGCTTTTCGGTCTATTATACTTTTTTAAAATGATTATTTGATATTAGTAAAGAGACAAAATGTACAGAGAAGAAGGAACCACTGCCAGTTTCTGCAACTAAGGCTCGTCATGAGATGTTGAGGAATTGGTTTTTAATGTTTTATACTTTGATAGGCAAATTTTAGAGAGTTTTAGAGAGAATGGTCAAATAAAGTTATTAAAAAAAGAAAGAAGAAATTCACATAAAATGGCATTTACTTTGACGAACATAATTTGAAATGAACGTTATATTAATATAAGTTATATGAATATTATATTCACCATCAATACAAAGCTAATTTTACAGGAGGAAATTGAAGCGACAAGCATTAGGCCGGAGTAACAAGAGAACCTCAGGTTCCATCGACATTCGGCCACAGTTTGATCTGTACAAAAAAAATGATATATATATATATATATATATATATATATATATATATATATATATATATATATATATATTATATATATATATATATATATATATATATATATTTATATACTCTAATGGTGAATGTGCAGGTTCGAATCTTATGAAATGAGCTTAAGTTTCATTAAAAAAGAAGTTGCAGCAGTTTAATTGTGTGAGAAATGACGTAAGGCATAATCCATTCTTAAAAATGGCGACACCCCACTTTGGTAGGCCTTGATCCTTTGCGGAATGTCGAGTCACGGACCCGTTGTTGACGAGACAGGACAAATAATTATTTCTGTGAACTGCACATTGTGGAATGAAGCAGAGATGCAACGCCTACACTCGATGTACCCAGAGCTGGGACTACGCCCCCGGTCCCCCAGAATACCCGGCCTCCCCCGTACCCTCCCACACCTAATGAAGAATAAAAAAAAAATGTGTTCCTTTTGTTTTGACAGAGAGTTGGACATGGACCAAATGCACGACTGCGCGATGTATATTTAGCTGATCTATGGCCAAGTTGTTTATTTGACGCCTCCGTCGCTGTCGCAATGGCTAGCTGACCGCCTTTCCATGTCGTCTCCTTTCTGTTTTTGAGGAAGGGAGGAGTCTTCTGCCGAGCTTACGCCAGGAACGAGGATATGGAACATAATATTGGAGTGGGCTATCACAAGAATGGTAGAGATATTTCCCACACAATAGCTGGCCAGCTCAGAAGTTTTTCCATTTAAAAAAGTCCTCTGATTAATAAAATTAAACTGCATCACTATATACCATGCTTGGCTTAAAACATGGAAAGGAAGCACTGATTCTACATTAACGGTTTTACAAGGAGTTGATATGATCAGCAACTAGACTCTACCGTAAGGTTTATTTCCAACCAAAAGGGCCATCTCATGGAAGCTGGGTGTGCCCTAGAAGGATCTTTCGACCCTAGAATCGATCCACGGCTAATAAATTAACCGAGAAAATAAATTATCTGCCCCAGACGGACTCGAACCCGGGCCAGGGATTTAGGAGCACAGTGCCTTACCCACTCAGCTACTCTCATTCCTAGTGATTTATTATTAATAAGTTATGACTTTTTAGTTAATTTCACAATGCCATGCTCTACGATGGTTGCAGAAATATCAAAATATGACCGACGACCTTCAGAGCGTTCTATGGCGCGCATCTTGTCGGACAAAGGTTTTATTTACTCTTAAAAATCTCAATTTTGTTTCAGAACACCAAAAATTAGCATGGTATTACTTTAGTTGTGTTAAAAAAATAGTATTATTTAATTTTGTCTTGGGAAATTATGTGAAGCAAATTTCTTTCATTTTTGCACAGTCAACGTTTCGGGGCCCCACGCCAACGCTAAGACAATTTTCTTTAATAATACTGCCATTATTCACTCTATATCAGTCTACTTTGATCCATATTTACTCCAATTTCATCTAGTTTTAAAACAGCAACTAGCGTTTCAGTGTGTTAGTCAGGAGTGTTACATCTATTTTTATTTCAGTTTCATAGTGCACTGTCAAAGTGCTAGATGTTCAGAATATATTTATAAGGGAATTATACTGAAGATGGAGAACTCCGAAACGTTGACAATACTAATACAATAATAATGAAAGAAATTTGCTTCATATAATTACTTAAGGCAAATTCGATATAATCTTCCCTAATATTTGAAATAAACTATAATATTTAGTATTATTTCAATATTTATATAATGCATTTAAAAAACACAAGTAAATATTTTTTTTTTTAAAGCATAGTAGTTAGTTGAAAAGAGTGTTCCATAAGATAAACAACTATAATGAGTGACGATTAGATATAATTGAAGTGGCGCCCACTCAAGAGTCCCCCCCCTTGAAGATGTATCACAGTACAACTGTCGCCTTTGAGCAAAGAGATACACCCCGCCTTTCACACTTATTCAATTAGAAAGTTCCGACTGAGTTCTCAACAGCTGCGATCTTCTTACAAAGAGTGAGGTGACAATTTAATTCGTTCAGTGTCCGTGAACATCAGGCGGTGCAGTACTTGTAATACCGTACAGTTTTCCTTGAAGACTAGGAACCAACTGGCAAAGGCCTAAGGACAACCAACAAAGCCAAATTATTAAAAATATAACGGGGTTCCGAATTCCATACGTACCTTCCCGAGTGTCCCAGAGGACTACGGTACTGCACCACCACACCATCACCACTTCCTCCGCCGCTATATCCCATCCCGAGCCGAGGCTCATGGTTTTTCCCACTTGGCCTACATCTCAACGACTTCCGTTCCCGCGAAATGCCACTGTCATCATTCCAAATTAAATGGTAATAAAGAATAAAGAGAATAGACGAAAAGAGGACAATCTCATAAGCCATCAGCTGATTAATAGTTTGCTCTAATAATTTAAAACTTTTAATAAAAGATAATTAATTAATTTATAATTTAACAGAAATGTCAAATCAAAAAAAGTTTATTGAAAATATAATGCAAAAAAAAATTAAATTAAATTTGCTAAACTAAAATTTAGAAATGATTTTTATTCAAGCTTTTTTAGAGAATTCTATTGGCGCCATTGAAAATTTTAATACATTTGTTTAAAAAGGAAAAATATTAAGAAAACAAACATATAATATCAAATCGTTTCAGGAGTTCAAAATCTTCTTAGGAATATTAACTAATTATTCCAAAACTGTAAAAATTAAATGGAAGAGAAAAACAGTGCGACTTGATAAGAAGCTCAGGAAGAGGTAATGAAATAAAATAACATTTCTAATATTCTTTTTTGACAAAAAACCTTTTTTTTATTTTTTTTACGTGTTTCAACGACGTACAGAAAAAAAAAATTGCACAAACTTGTACCTTTTGCGGAAATTGTATTTCTTGTTCTAATGTCGAATGTTCACTTTTACAGCTTCCTTTTCTAATTGCTAACGCTTCTCGTCACTCGGCGGGAATTATTTGAAAAGATTTTGGGATCTGATTGTTCTACCTTGGAGTACGAGTTTGAAGAGGTGTAGGAATACATTGTCAAACCTCAGATTAAATCGAAATCTTCAACATGTCAATGAATGAAACCAAAGTTAATAAATAGCAAAAAAGGACTAGATGCTACTCTTAGTTTTGTTTTTCTCAGATCGGGTAAAAATTCATGAGTTGCATTTCTCGCATTGTTCTGGACGATCAACACGAAGAAAAGCATAAGCATTAAGAGACTCTCATTCACCTGGATAACTAGAGTGAAAAATATCTCTGGGAAGTTCTCAAAATGATAGAGCAGCCATATATTTCACCTCAAGCTGAAAAAAGAAAATTTATTTACTTAAAAAACTTTATTAAAATAATGTTATCCTCTCAGTTTCAATATTTTTTTTTTATTTCGTTAACCAACCATATTCGATTTTAGGAACTGGTTTTTGGCCATGAGATACGAAGGATCCAACCGATTCCGACAATAACTGCTTAAGATGTATTTGTTAAATTCGTTCTTTCGGATTCAGTATCTCACAAAAGATAAGAATGGTGTTTCATTATTTTGACCATAGATTTGCATTTTGGAACCACTATGCGCCGCCAGGTATCAATGCATTTAATTTTTACTTGCATTAATTTTTTTTTATTTTAATAATTTATTTATTTTTCCAGTATTTTATTTTTTAATCATTATTTGTTATTTATTTCATTTACTTACTTTAATTTACACTTTATTTTTCAGTAAATAGGGTATAAACTGTTACATACACAACTAATACCTATTGCCTTTAGTGTGACAGATAGTATTATTATTTAACAATAAAAAAATTTGTCTCTTAAAAAATAAAAAGACAAGGCCTGTCTAATTTCATATGTCCACGAAATAATTTAACTTATTCATGTTCAAATGGGTTTAATTTTTTTGTTACAAAATTACCGTACGAAGATCACTGGAAAAACAACGATTAATATAAAGAATTCAGGATCAATATCAGGAATATATGAGAGGAGAATCGTGAGAAAGTTTCTATCCAGTGAGCAGAAACTCGAGACCTGAAAGGACGGTTGTCCATCCTTAAAAACACAAAATTTTATTTATAAAAATATAATAATAATAAATAAAAAGAAAGGCTGCGTTCTTTTCTTGAATAGCTGAATGCCACTAGTAGTAGCTGCGTTATTCACTGGAATCACTGAAACCTGAAAGAAATATGAAGAGGCTAAGACAAGATAAACAGAGCCCAGGGGAGGAGTGACGGACGGCTACACTGGAGGACTATTTGGAAATGGAACGATGGGGGGAAATAAAGTAGACAAAAGGTGTTGGGAAAATGTGCTGGCCGCGGGACCGAAATAGAGCAAGCATTTCCTCAGCAGATGTCACAGATTGGGTGATAAATAGCGGCTAATAACACAGCCACAGGTTCATTTTTAAATCCAGTTCTTCCACCCTTTCCAATGACAGACCACGGCTCCCTTAGGCTAATATATACCCTCTCTGAGACTGTTTATATATTTTATTCACAGCTTATTTATTTATACGTTCCACAATAAAAGAGTCTCTTCCTCTGTATATATATGTGTATATGTGGGCGGGAGGAATTCGAAAAGGGCGCGTGACTGGACCAAGATATTATTGATGATAAAAACTAAATCCGTGTAGGCAGCGTGTGGTTACCGAGAAATACGTTTCCGGATTAATCTAATCTAAGCAATGCTATAAAATAAAAAATGTGCGCTAATGACCTCGATGTTTTGCGCCTAAAAACATCAAAACAAACAAATAAAAAATGTCTGTTAACTATCAAAGAACAAAGCGATTTCACATTATGAATGTGCATGTGTCTAGGTGATGTTTATACATTTGATAGACAAACAAAACGTTGCCAATGCGTACTATTAGACTTTCAATGCAACTAAATATTTTAAGTAATATATTAATGACATTATTTTCATTACATTCTGAGAAACTTGATTTGCTAAACTCTCAGCTCCAAATATTTATCAGTGCCACATTTTTTAATCTTTTGATTAGATTTATCAGTTTTTTTCCTTTTTTTAATTACTTAATCTACAATCACTAAAGCATTGTCAGAAATATGATTTTTTCAGTATTTCTTCTACTAATAAACTGAATTAAACGAAATGATGAAATAATTTAAGTGGGTTAGTAGAGGAAGGTTGCCAAAAGCGGAGCCCGATTAGTTTTGGCTTGATGATCTCCATATGATGTACAGATATGAAAAGCTTAAAAAAAAAAAAATCTATCTAGTAACGAAGTTCTTTGAAACAAAAATGTTTTGCGATAATTTTGTTGTTGTAAATTACCAAAAGTTTAAATTTTTTAAGGACACGAATATATGCGCCTGAAGTGAACCCCTTCCCCCTTCAGAGCCGTGAAGTGGACCCTCATTTTCTAGATTGTGCTGGTATCAAAAAATAAAACTCTCAACAAAACAGCATATTTACTGCAGTATTGATATTATTGAGCTATCCTCTCCGGTCACATTTCATTTCAAACTCAATTCTGTTAACTTAAATTTCGCCATGTGCACATGCACTCTATCTTTTATAGTGTAGAAGGATTTCATGCCCATATCTATAGGCTCCAGTAATTAAAACATTTTATTTAAAAGGAGCCCGCTTTAGACAAGAGGTCCACTTTTGGCGCATTTCCCCCAATTAAAATCATAAAAAGTTAGCAAGAAATAAATATCACATTACAAGTCTAAGCTATACAATTTGCATTAGTGATTTCTGAGTAACACTAATTTGGAGAAAATTTAAATTTAATTTTGGTATATTAAAAAATTGAATGAATGAAAAATATACTAATATTTTTATAATAATAACATTACTCTTAATACTAATAAAAAAAAAGTATTTAAAAAAAATAATACCAAATGAAAACAATGAACAAAATAATTATTATTCTCTCAAGTTAAATTCAATTAAACTAAGTTCTAAAAAAAAAAAAAAAAAATTAGAAACAACGTAGTTCAGACAGCACAAAAGTAACACGGACCATCGTTGTTTAATTTATTTTTTCCTTTCTATTTTCTTTTAATCTAGTTACTACTTTTTTCCTTGTGCTATATTTTTCTTCATATTTCTTTCCTTATTCTCTTGTTAATGATTTAGAATGAAAAAATTTAAATAAAAAAAAATATTAAATAATATTACAGCTAAGCCACTGAGTTTAGCAGTTACGCACCAATCAAAATTAACTTTAATTGGCAAAAACAAAACAAAAGAAAAGGTCGCAGACAGTTGAATTGGCCCGATACGGAAGAGCATGCAACAGGAAAATCGAGGAAAGAAAAAGGCTTTCTGAATTTTGGCAAGCTATGGCAGGAAAGCACTACACCGCCTCTATAATCTATATTTAAAGACAAAGACAGGGCCTTAATCGCCAAGGACCAAGAGGAAATACCGGGCCAGTTAAGGGATCATTAAATCTTCTGGCACTCTCTTACAAAGTTCTAATTTGATGAATGCACTCTTACTCTGTTTCTCTCATGTTTACTTCAACCCCCGCAATGGTAAAAATAGAAATAGATCTACCTATCTTCGGCCTCGAATACACATAAATAAATAAATATGTCTAAATATACATAGCCTCTGTCAATTAGAATTTGGAAATTCTACAGCTATTTTTTTCTAATAAATTACATAACTCGATAAAATATTTTATAAAAAGTAGCTATTTCTCACATTTTAGCTTTTTATACTGTTCTTTTGTATGTGGTATTGCCATAGCATGCTACAAAGCTTAGCAAAGCCATTTTTCATATCTCTTATTTATTTCAACCTGTCTAGAAAAGTAATGCTCTCTTCAGCAGTTAATGAAGTACTTTAAGGAATTATATCTGGCACATCTGTATGCAAAACAAATCTGTAAACGGATTTAATTAGAGAATTCTTCTCTTAAAATGGCAGAGTCTGCATGAAATTATTTCTCCATACTATGCATTGATCTAAACATTACATACCGGTAAACAGATGTCTCAATTTGTAGAAACTTGTCTTCGCAAAAGAAGGTGGAAGCAACCTGGAGATTAAATCAAATTAATCAAGATGAGTATCACAGCAGTACAGCCAATATAAGTTTTTTTTGTTTTTATTAAAGAGGTAACTTATTATTATATGGAGATTGAATTTTATCCACTTTGGGATTTAAATAGCTTCTGGTGGGGGAAAAAATCTGTAAATTGGACTAAACAGGAATAAAATTTCATGTATCTCATAAATAATAGTTAAAAATGTACATATTCTACAGTTCTCATCACAAGCACATTTTAAAAACCAGTTCATCGGTAGCGCTGCTAGGTTAGAAGCTAGAAAAAAAAAAAAGTTTGGAAATAACCGATGAATTTCATTCAGCAGGTATGTAAGTTATTAGGAAAGTTTAACAAAGAATTAAAAATAACTATTAAAAAATCACTGCCTGTTTAATTGGTTCATATCTGCTACAGAGATGGGATGCATCGCTCTTTTCTATCAGAAGACCCACAAAATTATCATGAATCACCGATCACTTAGTAATAAAAAGTTCATTGGATCAGCTCATAAACGGATTTGTAAGGGGGGGGAAAAAAAAAGTCTTGATAAAATAACAAATTGCTAAGCAGCGTATCAGCAGTTCCTTGTCTCGAACACTTTATTTTAGCAGTAGATGTTGCTAACTGATTTTAGGGTTGTAATATTGAATAGCCATAGAAGAATACAGCTCAATGTTTGTATTGAAATATAACAATTAATTCTAACTTTGAGTCTGTGAGTAACCAACAAAAAAGATAAATAGAGTTTTATAACATGATGCATGGCTAATATTTTGTACCATTATTTATTTGTAATGATAATACAATACAATTGGAAATATATATAATGGAAATAAATATATTGCAAATACAACGTAATACAATTGGAAACATAATTTAATCCATTTTGAAAAGGTCTCAGAGCTGTGACTGATTTTTTTTATTTTCTTTATTATTATTGTTTTTTAATTTGTTTTTCTTTTATTTCATTTTCTTTTTTTAATTTTTATTATATCTTCATTATTATTATTATTATTATTCATTTTGTAATGTATATATATATATATATATATATATATATATATATATATATATATATATATATGCATATATACAGGGTGTCCCACCTCGTGATGTCAATACTTAGTGAAGTCATTAGTAGTTAAATGGCGCAGAAATGAAATTTCTATCTTAACCCATCGAAGAGATATCCTATTTTTTGTGTATTTTTAAAAATACACGATTGTTTAGTGAAAAACTGTAATTATTTAATTTCTGGTTGATGTATCGTAAAAAACGAGGATATTTTCAAAAACTACATTAAATTTCCTATAAGGAACACCCACCTTTAAAATTTTATTTATTCACACAAGCGGTATACAGTAATTAATAGCATTTAAAAATTTAAAAATTAGTATTTTCTGATTTTGTTTAGACTTTTCTAGCACAGCCAATTTTAGGCGCAGAGGTTTGCCTCTGGGTCAAAAGTTGCATCAATTCATAAGCTTTAAAATGATAACCCATTCACCCAGAAAAATAAAGGTTTTGTGTAAAAAAACTTTAATTTCCAATTCCAAAACCATAGTTACGCTAAATTTATCGGCGGCGTAGAACAAAGAGTGAACACACTGAGAACATAATACAAAGAATGAGGGGATTTTTTTTTTGCTTTTCTTTTTTATTTTATTATAACAATCTAATGTTTGGAGAACCTATTTAGTCACTCACATATTGATATTTCCATATTTGTGACGCACCACGAGAAAAGGGAGCTTAGGATGAAGACCCAAATTTTTCACTAGAGCATAAAAACTTTTTTCTAGTAAATGTATTTCTGAACATCTAAACTACATGTTAAATACTATTTTTGACGTTGGTCACTCTCAAGTATTGTGTAAGAGCGCTGTTTTGTGAAATTCCGCTTTAGACCGGACGATTTTTCAATGGGAGCTTGCTTTTTTCAAAAATTATAATTTGTAAAAATTAAACTTCAAATCGGTATAATTCTGCGATTTTTGCCCCTAGAGAGCTACAGAAGGGCTCATTTGATTCATCTCTTCTAAAAATTAGTGGGAAGAAATAGATTTTCATTTGTTCACCCTAAGCTCTCTTTTCTCATGGCGCGTAACAATAATTGTTACAAAGGTAAATAAGAATTATTTTTTTTATGAGCGAACACTCCTAGAACATAATAAAAATAAGCAGATTTTTTTAAATTGTTTTATGAAAATATTAAATTTAAGACATAATCATAAATTTAGTTCTTACAAATTATTATAAGTAATATGTATCTAGATACATAATGTCTTTATACACTTTAAAATAAAAATGTCTGAAATGTAGGTACCTAATAATACTAATTCTAATTACTACTCTTTTAAAAGAAACAATAAAATAAAAAATATTATTTACAATATAAAAATACAAAACACGAAAAGTAAAAAAACTTGTTTATGAAAAGTAAAATTACTCCTAGGGAAACTGTTAATAATAATACATAATATTTATAAGAATATTATTCTTAAAATAAAAAATAAAAATCAATACTGAAATATTCAAATTAATTTATTGGCCCATTAAATGCTCAAAATGCCCCCCTGCCTGCTGTCTACACATATGGAAGTCGAGAGGAGTAAGATCGGGGGATCGAGCAGGCCATGGAACAGGTCCGTATCGACCAATCCAACGGTTTGGGAAGTGGTTATCCAACCAAGCCGTCACTTCTATCCCACTGTGGGCCGGGCATCCATCCATTTGGAACCATGTGCGATTGATGTCAGGCAGGGGATCTTCAGGCTGATTAAAAAGAGGATACAACTGGTTTTCCAGAAGTTCCCTAAATAATTCCGCATTCCTTCGTCTGGGCAATATTATCGGGCCAATTAGACGATTATCTACCACTCCCATCCATACATTTATGTTGAACTGGTATTGGAAGGAGGATGGCCTAACAGCATGGGGATAATCCTCCGCCCAGACATGAGTATTGCGGTCATTAAAAAGCCCCTCACGCGTAAATGTTGCTTCATCAAACCACAAAACACGTCTAGGGAACCAGCGGTCTTCCTGGCACTGGTCTGCAAACCATTCCCAAAATTGTCTCCTGGCCGCCATGTCTACATCCAGCAATTCTTGAACCGGGCTGAGGTGGAAGGGATATCTTCCGTCACTGACTAAAATTCGGTGCACTGAGCTGTGGGGGATCCCAAGTTGTGCTTCTGCTTCACGAACACTAGAAGAGGGGTTTTCATAAAAAAAATTCAGCACCTCTTCCTCACGTTCAGCATCCTGGACATCCCGTGCCCCGACAGGCTGTTTCGGTCTCCCTCAGGGTACGAAAAATAGAAGAAAACGTTCTGCGATCCGGCAACCGTCTGTCTGGGAAACGACGACCGTATTCACGGACAGCTTCCGAGGCATTTCCATCGGCAAAGCCATATACAAACACAATATCAGCGTATTCTTCAGTTGTGACAAAATTAGGCATGTTGCTGGAAGCAAGTGCACCTCACCACTAGTAAAGTGATAATGAATGGCCATTTGATACTGGGAGCGAGTCTCGAGCTAGACAAGCGCGGACAGGATTGGTTGACTAAAGGTATGAGCTTACCTTTGATCTAACTTTAGACATGAAAGTATTAGAAACATTATTATTATTATTATTCAATAAAAGTTCTTTTGGGTTGGACCATGCCACATTATTGTAAACCTAGATTTTGCTCATCTTGCTGTGAGCCTCTTCAAGGTTAATATCGTAATGAAAAAATAAATAAAATAATTCTAATTTACCTATGTAAGTATGGAAATTTCAATATGTGAGCGACTAAATAGGTTCTCCAAACATTAGATTGTTATAATAAAATAAAAAAGAAAAGAAAAAGGAAAACAAAAAAAAATCCCCTCCTTCTTTGTATTATGTTCTCAGTGTGTTCACTCTTTGTTCTACGCCGCCGATAAATTTAGCGTAATTATGGTTTTGGAATTGGAAATTAAAGTTTTTTACACAAAACCTTTATTTTTCTGGGTGAATGGGGTATCATTTTAAAGCTTATGAATTGATGCAACTTTTGACCCAGAGGAAAACCTCTGCGCCTAAAATTGGCTGTGCTAGAAAAGTGTAAACACAATCAGAAAATACTAATTTTTAAATTTTTAACTGCTATTAATTACTGTATACCGCTTGTGTGAATAAATAAAATTTTAAAGGGGGTGTTCCTTATAGGAAATTTAATGTAGTTTTGAAAATATCCTCGGTATTTACGATACATCAACCAGAAATTAAATAATTACAGTTTTTCACTAAACAATCGTGTGTTTTTAAAAATACACAAAAAATAGGATATCTCTTCGATGGGTTAAGATAGAAATTTCATTTCTGCGCCATTTAACTACAAATGACTTCTAGAATAACCCCCTAAAGTATTGACATCACGAGGTGGGACACCCTGTGTGTATATATATATATATATATATATATATATATATATATATATATATATATATATATATATATTTCAGGTAAGAGTGAATAACCACCTTTCATTGAACACAACGCCTGTTGGTGGGCTATGTAAATAAATAATGGATTTTTCAATGTGATAATGTACTATCAATGGGCAATATGTATTTGAGACCTGGCTCAGTAATGGATCATCCGCCTCCTTCCTAAATGTATGGAACACCGAGAATAACGAATAAAAAGTTGAGTTCCCAAAGAGGCGATCGGTCTCAAAATTGAATTAGCGAATTTCGTTATAGAACTTGGGTCTAAACCCTTATAAAATTCAGCTGGAACAAGAACCTACGGTTTTTGGCCATCCTCTTTACAACAACCAATTGGTGACCTCAATTTTTCGTAGAAAATAAATGTTCAGCGATGAAGCTTATTTTTGACTTGCCATCGTATATAAGCAAAATTTGGGTAGATTTAGATGCGTAAAAATCCTCAATAGATTCATGAGAAGCCGTTGAATTGTGAAAGAGAGACAGCCTGGTGTGCATTTTGGGCTGGGGACATACATATCACTCTCAAGGTATGTGCAGCCATAACTGCGAATGGTGATCGTTACTCGCATATGATTCGGAATTTTCTTGGGCCGACATTGGAAGAAATAGATCTGACATACATCTGGTTTCAACAGGAAGGCAGCACCTGTCATACCGCCCGAGAAACAATTTAATGAAAAAGAAATTCAACGGATTTTGATCTCAATTCGGGGACGACATGGGGACGTCATTTGACTTAATACCCCATTACTTTTTTTTTGTGAGATCATTGGTGCATGCGACACATGCCACTAACTGCCGAAGACCTTAAGATTAACATAAAACGCGTCATCAATCAGATATAGTTGCCATTTTGTAAAAGAGAGATGGAAAATGGAACTCTCGTATTCACGCCACCGTACGAAGCTGAAATGATCATTTGAATACTGTGGTATTCCATAAATAATGACAAACAGTAAGGTCGTTTTCATGCTGTCCGACATCCGATTCAGTTTACGGAGAAAGTATACGTTCATTTCACACGGTCCGATAATTATCGGTGTCGGAACCTACATTTCTTGCAGTCTGATGCACGCTCGACAGTATTGTAGATATCAAAATAATAAACATTTCATATGGCTCCTAAACAGTTTATGTAACGAAATTGAATCAATTCATATAAATTTAGAAGAAAATTAACATATCAAAATAATAATAACGGTCCAACGGCCTAATCCTTCAAAATTTATTTCAAATCAAATTCACGCAGTGCATATAGAAAAACCCGTTACTCTATATTTTTGATTATCACTTGATTATCAAAGATGGAACACCTAAATGAATTCACATTAGTTGGGTATATAGTAAAGATAAAAAAAAAATATATAAAACGGATAATTAAAAAAAAAAAATTCAACGGATAATGAGCAATATTAAAACAAACAATTTGAATGTTTTCAAAGTAAAATCATCACTTCATTATAAGCTATATTCATTCTCTAGTAGGGCAGACCTCGATTTGCGGCCATAAAACTATGAAGCCCCAGCGAGAGGCAAAGGACCAGGACTGGCTACAGCAATATATAACAGGAAAAATCCCAGAGCGGAGGAATAAGGATATAAATAGATAAAGGAACATATTTGATAAATAAAAGTGGATAAAGGAAGGAGGTTGTTAAGGGACGCTGGCAGTGGCGAAAACTACGGAGTGCGGGCCTCCTATTGGAACCCTACCAGCACCATCTATTTCATATTTCCTCTCTAAGGAAAATTTACGAGTTTTTTTTATTAAATTTAGTATCTAACCAGTTTGTGATTATGGTTTTATTTTAAAAAATTATAATAAATAAATGTAAACAGATAACTGTACATTCTTTACTAAGTGTATTCAATTGTACAGACTAAAGGTGATGGTAATATTTCTTTCAATTAAAATCCGTTGCCAAAGATCACTCGATACTTTTAATATATTAATTATTACAGGATCAGTTTACAGGAAGCTCTCGATGAAATAAGACTATTGAAGGTAGCAAAATAATACACATTTCATATGGTTCCTATACAGTTTACGTAAGGAAATTGAATCAATGCATATATATTTAGAAAATAATTAACAAACCAAAATAATAATTAAATTATCAGACAGAATTATGAGATAAACGGATCATAAGGCTAATTAATCTTAAAATTAAATTCAAATAAGTGTACAACAACATTAATAAAATAAAAGTAGTAATTTAGGTTGATGAAATTTAAAAGCAAAAATAAGAAGAAAATTCGAATGATAAAAATAAACGTTAATTTAGTATTTCTAATTTATCAGTTGACATCCGCATGATGGTATAGATGTTAAATGTATGCATATTAAATTAGATTAATATAAATCTGTCTGATTTATATTAATCTAATTTAATATGTATAATAATACCAAACTATATTTTGAATTGCTTATTTTTGAATTTTTTGTGTGTTTTTAGAACTGAGGATGAATGTGTAACATTCGAAACTAGTTTTCAATAAAACAAATTTATAGAAGTGGCAAATAATTTATCAATTCCTAATTTATAATTTATGGATGGATATGTTTAACCAGAGGAAGGGAGAATAACTCGTGATGTGTTGAGAACTAGAACGGTGATAAAAATACAGAAAAAAAACAAAGATAGGTTGAAATTAAATAGAAAGAACAAGAGACAAGAATTTTTATCAGGATACTATTCGAAGATTCCAAGATATCATCAGGACAGAAAAAGGAAAAGATCACATAAATTTAGACAGGAGACAGTGCATCTCAAATCAAGAATCTAAAAAAAGAATCACTAAATAAAGACAATAAATCAAGATAATTCAAAATATAGAGTATCTGCTATCTCTGGTCTCCCTGAATCGAAGAGACGTTGAATGATTAGTAATTTACTGATATTTGAGAGGGTTAAGGATTTGTTTTTGGAATCTTCCAATAATACCTGAATAGAGGTATTAAAAGGGAATCAGAGACAGTCAAATATGTGCTATGTAAGAAGATTAATAGTGCTTTAAGGAGAATATTTCAGCAAAGTTTCATCAAAATCGTTAGAGCCGTTTAGGACCTGCAGTCTATAGAAACCGCTGCAGGATGGCTGATTTTGTATGTAAACATCGGGAGACAAAATCCTGCAAAAAATAAATAAAACTCAATGAAACTGGTCCACCCGTTTAAGAGATAATCGTGACACAGGTCAATGGCATAAAATGAGTTTTTCGGACTCAAGAGGCTCTAAAACATATAGATTCGTTGAAAAGAGCATGTCGAAATTTTGAACCGATTGTAATACCATCCTTACCTAGGTGGTGAGGAGAATACAAATGGGCGACCAAAACCGGAGCCTTGCCTCAAAAATTTCAATTAAACCGGGATGACACTCGGACATATTTTACAGATATTTTCTTATACATATATTATCCTAATCAGAAAAGTTTTAATTTAGACCTAAGCGAAATGGAAGCTATAACCATTAGTTACCTTACAATGAAATAAAAAATAACTTTATTACGTACTTAATAAAATACGGAGGATATTCTTCAGATATCTTTAACAAGAAGAGAGGAGGAGGGACTTGTTTCTGTCTTGATTTTACACCGTCATCCGGGGTTACATTGGGACGGTCATATATTCTCATTTTACAGGAAAACGGTTGATCTGAGAGAAAAATACAAAAGAACAAAATTGTAAAACGCAACATTTTCTTCAAGAAAATTCCCATTATTTAGCACTTTGACGCCGCGTAAGCTCCTGACGCGCGTACAAACTAATGTCGATTGCAAGAATATAATACATTATTCCGACGTATTTTTTTATAAAAATTTTATCGAGCCGATAAGGACAGTATTTTTCTTAATAAATGCAAATCAATTAAAGGTATCGAAATTCGATTTCCACCACTCGTTTTAACTTTTATTACTTTTTAAAAGTGTGTCCTCTGCGAACTTCACAGTTTGGAGGCGCGTCAAAGTTTCATATAATGGGCATTAGACCAACTGAGTTGCCATAAAATGCGTTTGAGCCATCTTAAATCGATGTCCTAATGTTACCCCAGTACTTGAAATAAGTTTATATTTTTTGTTTAGCCTTCAAAACGTTTTAATATAATAATAGATCAAATGATAAACCCATTGCGATATCATTTTTAATTGTTTAAAAACCCACCTAATATTTCCTGATAATGACAAAAGACTGGGCAATGGAACTTTTGCAATCGTTTTGTCAATTCCTAAACAACAGCCACTTTAATAACTATTGCAAAGAGGTTAACAAAGAGGCTAAAGGTGATTAATCCGTCTATAGTGGGTTCTAGTGGTGTTACAGACAAATTAAAACAAGAAATTAAACGAAAGGGGATAGCAATAAGCCCGCATAAATATTTAGATTTTGAAATAACGATAATCCTAAAGTTACCCTGTCAGTTTTAAAGTTACCCCAGCTTAAGGTAGGCATTAATACTCTTGAAAAAAATTCCTCGAATACAAATTTAAGAAGAAGTAGCTAATATTCACCTAAAAAGTGTATTGTGGATAATTGCACAAAATTTGCAGGTGAGACAAGGGAATATGTAAATGATGTATAAGTTCTGTGTGACCTGAAATCACACAGATGGAGACATATTTTATAAGAAGAATAATGGCAACACATCACGAGAAAGTTGTCGACTCCATTTCGGTAGTTTCGAAACTATATAAGAAATATATAAAGGGGGACGAATCGAGAAAGACAGGAGAGGCAACAAACAGACTATAAATCAGAAGAGGAGAAGTCAGCAACCTGAAGGAATCTGGGTTAGGCCCTCACCTCCTCACTATATATATATTTATACAGTAAATATGAGGGGCTGAAGCGGTTCCTTTGAACCGTCGGGGATTACCACCTCTGGAGTCCCCCGTCCTCCATCCAGTATCCTCTATATATAATCCACGGTCAGCTGGCCCCTGTCTTCAACTACTGACGCCTGCTGTGCCCATCGCTCTTCGAGATGGAGCCTAAAGGAAATGTAGGAGTAAATAAGAGGACGGAAGGTGGAGATCAACGGGAACAAATGGCTGTGCAAGCGAACCAAACTTTGTATAAGCAATATTCGGAAAATCTAGCGATCAAGGACAATTTTTTCTTAGGAAGAAAACTACCTGTACATAAATATAATATAAGACATCCGAAAATACCATTGATCCACAATGATCAATAGAAATTAAATTACCAGTTAACACTTTAAACAAAACTAAAGCTATCATTTTTATTTTATTAATTATTTTGCTATTCCACCATTTTTATAAACTAACACAAATTTAAATTTGAATAAAGATTTGTGATATAAAAAAAATAAAATAAAAAATAAGCGCGATTTTAAAGTCCACCCAAAAACTTAAACTAACACTATTATTAACTAAATAGAAATAAATATAAAGGATGAAAACTTTCGAGGGCTGTGGAACGATAACTTAACTGAAGTTTTGCTTTGAGCCTTAATTTTAAAAGATCCTTTCGTGCGAATTAACTAGATGGCAACTGTAAAAACTTGATAAAAAAACTTTAATTAACAAAAAACTTTTGAGGCTATTTGTTTAATTGCTGATTTTGTTTGGTGAGAATATTATTGATTCATTCGTTTTCGATTTTAAACAGTTCATCAATAGTGAATCTATAGTGTACGAAGCAGAAGAGAAAAAAAGCCGACGTGTCTGAGCGAAGCAACTCTACACGGACAGGTTTGAACGTCATCCATACCAACACGATGGCTTGTTTTCTGTCCTCAACCGGCCTCTTGGAACGCCAGCAAAACCGACCCAATAGAGCCAGCTAATCTTCACTATTTGGGAAAGTAAATGGACGCCTTCTTTTATCCGGAAGAAAGGTTATTTTACCTTAAGTATTTTTCTAAAAATAGTAAAAAAAGATAAATGAATAAAAATATCACGTTTCGTGTCTTTGATAGGTAGATCATTAATTTATCAGATTCAAAGGAATGAATCAATATAATACGCTCAGCTAAACGAAAAGATCTCTCCAAAGCGTAAATATTTTACCACTACCCTGTGGAGACTGTGCTAGATATAAATAGTTTCGATTTTGTATTAAATAATCAGAATTGTATGTTAATTATGTATTTTTTTCTTAAAGTCAAACATGTCATATAATCTCATTAGGGCCCAAATGAGAAAAATCATATGTTATTAAATCATGTATAAGAAAAGTAGGCCTTGGTCGAAGTAGAAGTAAAACTTCCTAGCTAAGATCAACAAGCATGATGTAAATGAACAGGTGCGTCCGAGATTTTAGATTTTGGCTGTATTCGGTATTGTTCCAATTTAGCATTCCAATATGATTCTAAGAAACAATTAAACTATATTGGGAGCTTAGGCCAAGTGATTAATTGGAAAAGAAACAGGAGGTCACGTACTGCCGCTATTTGTGCCCGAGTAATTTTATTTCCCCTTTCAGCAGCTCGGGACACCATATTTCTTCGTGAAATAATCTTTTAGCGCGATTTTCTCGGGTCCCTAACTCTTCCTCAGATCGTTATAACGCTCCTTCCTCTGTTCCTCGGACGCCATAACCATATTTTAATATTTTTTTCTTCCGGAATTGGAGACCCTAGTTGGACTATTAGAAATGAATGATGGGCACACGGCTAACGGTGGATCGTATATTAGGCAATATCAAAGCAGAGGAACTGCAATGAAAGGAAGGCAGGTACTAAGTGCTAAGTGCCAGCAGTATATCCTCATCACCGGTCCTACATAGTTAGGAAGGCCACTCACACCTGCCGCTAGGAGCTGCACTAAAAAAATATGCCTAGTCCTGCCAAGCGTCAAGAGAGAATTTAAGGTGGTGCAAAAAGATATTAAAATCAACAGATCTTATCTCTTCAATAGAGGATAAATGAATTTTGTTTGTTTGTACATCAATGATGTTATTTGTGCCAAGGCATAATGTTCTTTTCTACCAATCTATCTAAATACTTAAATACACAGTCATACACACACATATTTTACACATTTTGTACAAAATATATACATATTTTAGTGAGTAGGAATCACACTGTTGTGGACTTATAGTTACATATAACAATAGTTAGTTCGTCTTATGAATGATTTTTCAAAAACCCACATATTAGTATTTATATTATATAGATATATTATATTATATAACGATATAGCCATAATACCGGTATGAGAACAAATTAAGTAAATTTTTCTTTTTTAATCCCTAAAATTAGATAGTAATATTGCACATTGTGTGCACATTTTATGGATAATCACACATGATACAATTTATTTACTATTCATTTTTTTTATCTGGTACAATAAACATAAATTATAAGAAATCAAATAGATAGCCTTACTTCTATTTTTTTAAATCCTTCTACTCAAAGAAAGTAACTGATTATTACCGAGAAAAAATAAAAAATGAAATTAACTATTAAAGTTATATATATATTACTATATTTATATATATATATATATATATATATATATATATATATATATATATATATATATATATATATATATATATAATCTATAATATAAATACTGAATCTAAGATGGATAACATGACATTCTTTTATGTTGAACTGGATTATCCTTAAACTAATAGCCGGTAACAGTAGACTCATTTTGAAGTAATTTTAATTCTCTAAGATGGTTATTTGAAGTTTAAAAAAAAAAAAAAAAATCTTTCCTTCAGTGAAATTGGGAACTTTGTATAAAAACCGTGTTTGGCGTTATTTTTTTTTTTGCGATTAACGCCCCTAAAATTTGATTTTCAATCCGAATCCATAAAAAAAAGTACCCCATCCGCTGGAAGAATACTCCGGTAGGCCACAAAGTCGGTAATACGCTTCAAACTAACTTCAGGTTACCCAATTGGGAACAACCGAATTTCATTCTGAAATTGTTAAGAGTCTAGAATTTAAAGGGGGGGGGGGGGAGATAGGTTACCTCGGACACTCTGTATAACAAGCGAAAAACTGTTAAATTCTAAAAGAGATAGGAGGCATGTGAGCCGTGATGACTAATCGATTAACTTTAAGTCTACTTGAGTTGGGCAGCCACCCCTCTCGCCCCCGACACCCCGGACAAAGGAGGCAGCAGCCCAGGGTAAAATAGAATTGGCAGTGGTCACGCTGATGATTTTTAACATGGCAGGAACAAAACCATTACTAATAAGGCCCCGAAATAGCCCGGAGCTCTGTACTACTGGATCATAACACGTCCAAGGTTAGCTCATGCCAGCTCATTCAATTTAGTACAGCAATAATAACTCAATCTTCCATCTCCGGCAGAGATGTGAAATAAATAGTGATCACAATCTATCAAAGGAAGATAAAAGGTAGCCATGGACCGACAAAAAAATTATGAAGAATATCTTGAAGTAGTCTTCTTTTTTTCATTGCCAAGAAAAATAGAAAGACAACCGAATGGAAGATATAAGAATCAAAAACACATTTTGTACAAAATATATACATATTTTAGTGAGTAGGAATCACACTGTTGTGGACTTATAGTTACATATAATAATAGTTAGTTCGTCTTATGAATGATTTTTCAAAAACCCACATATTAGTATTTATATTATATAGATATATTATATTATATAACGATATAGCCATAATACCGGTATGAGAACAAATTAAGTAAATTTTTCTTTTTTAATCCCTAAAATTAGATAGTAATATTGCACATTGTGTGCACATTTTATGGATAATCACACATGATACAATTTATTTACTATTCATTTTTTTTATCTGGTACAATAAACATAAATTATAAGAAATCAAATAGATAGCCTTACTTCTATTTTTTTAACTCCTTCTACTCAAAGAAAGTAACTGATTATTACCGAGAAAAAATAAAAAATAAAAAATGAAATTAACTATTAAAGTTATATATATATTACGATATTTATATATATATATATATATATATATATATATATATATATATATATATATCGAAGCTGGCAGGAACAAAAACTTTACAGAATGATATTTTAAATAAATCTTAATAAAGAAATACTTAGCAGTTAAAATAACTTAACTGTAACAGAAATGCTATACCTACACATCTTTATAATATTTATGATTCAAATAGAAAAATAAATACATGAGAAATACTTATTGTCAAAACAGACTCTTATTTCCCGCAATGAGGATAAACCCAAAAAAATGGTTGAGGGCTCAAAAGAAACGTAGCAAAGTCAAGACTAAAAGAAATTTTATATTTTCGAAAATACAACACGACCGGTCAGTAATACTAGTTGATACTAAAGTCCTTGTGCATTAATATAGCTTAATTTCAGATTTCATATTTTAAATATTATAGAATACTACTCTTCAAAGTAAAATCCATTTTTTTCAACTACTTTCACCTACCTTTCTGCCAGTAATTGGATTTCATAACGGTACCACTCCTTTGGTTTTGAGGCAAAGAACTCTTCACATCCAATTTTTACGTCCTCGTAATTATCAAAAATTCGCCATTTAAAAAAATGAGTCATTGATCTAAAAAAAAACATAATCTGATGGTGCAATATCTGGGCTATACACAGGATGAGGCAAAGCATTTACTCTTTGCAGTTCCGATAATTTTTCCTTGGCCAAACGAGAACTATGTGTTGCAACTATGAACTATGTGTACATTTTCGTGTTGCAAAATGGCTAGGTCCCCCTTGACCAAAGCGGGGTAGTTTGCACTCAAAAATGCGTAAACTCTGTCTAGCAGTTCACAGTAAAGGTTTGAGTCCACTGCCCGACCATCAGGAACGAGCTCAAAATACAAAACGCCTTCCACCAAAGTTCCACTAAACACAAAGCATCACTTTTTTCCTAATCCGATCTTGGCGAACCTCCGGTTGTGCAGCTTCATCTGGCCGTACCCCCACTGTTTATGCTCGCTTTTTTTAAACATATGCAATTTTCGTTACTTATAATAATTTTTTTCCAGAACTTATCATCTTTCGGATTTTGAAGCAAAATGTTTCATATATCAACTCGCTGCTGAGCTTGGGGCTCTGACAAATCAAGTGGGTCGGACCTTGGTCTTAAATTCCGTACGCCCAGGTTTTTAAGATGAAGAGTCACTGTGGGTAAAAGTACTATGGCCGATAAATCACGAGTAGCTGCATGTGGGTCCTGGTTCGCACATTCAAGAAGAATGTCACCATCATTTTTCTTTTTACATTTCACATGCCTTATAAAAATGTAAATGACCCCTTAAAGCCAACTCAAGCCACAAGGAATTAAAGGATTAGTCAAAGCAAACATTGACATAAATAGTAGGAACAAAAACATTCTTATAGCATTAATTATAAGAGTTAGAATTAAGGTTTGTGTTCGTGTACAAGGAGTTTTCTAATAATCTAGCAGTGTAAAAATCATTTAAAAAAACGGTTGCGAACAAGAATAATAATAAATGAAACAATTAGAGATACTTTAAATGTATATGCAGATCTACTTGCGCAAAATGTCAGTGTGTCAGCCGCTAAATAACTTTCAGTTAAGATATAGCACAACCCACATGGCTTTTGTCTTTGACTGCTGTCAGCAGTAATTAATGTGTATTCTAGACAGTAGCCTAATGGATTGGAATATACCTGGTTCAACGTTGACAAATGAATCGTGTGTTCCGGATTGTTATATTTTAGGACGGTTAGGGTTTACTTTTATTTCATTGCGGATTCGCAAATTAAATCTCGATTTTTATATGTATGAAGCATAGAAGGAAAAGTATCTGAACCATGCTAAGAATAGGCTTGAGACAATATCAGTTGAAACTAGCCTTTGAAAGTGTATCTATCGACAGTAGTAACGTGAAGGGAAGAATATTGTGTGGAAATAGAGAGGATCCGTGTCTCAATGTCCTCAGGTATAGAGATAAAATAAGAAAACAAGTAACAAAAGATAATACAAAATAAATTAATAAACAAAATAAATAATCACTTTTCACTATAAAATACCCTTTGTCATTCACTAATGAAATCACACGCCTACCACATAGAGACCAACAACTAATTATAATGAATAATTTTCTAATGAGTAGCAGTGAATTATTTAAAATAAATAAATAGGAATCCTTAGCGAACCCGAAGATTTGATGCAGATAACCACCAATCGCTGGTCACACACCTCAATCCATCGACCACCGTCCAAGCCCAAATCCTTAACGCTTAACGCTATCCTCCCACCTACACCTTGGTCTACTCCTCGGAGTTTTACCAGTCGAGTATTATTTTTATTTTAAATGACACTGATCAAACTTATATTATTAGTCACTGATATTATAGGTTGTCAATTATCAATTAACAATCATAATTTTCATTATAGTTTGCCCAACTCTAATATCAATTATATGACATCTTTATGCGATGAAGTCATTAGGTGTTTACTATATAATTAGAATACAATAATTAATGAGCCATTCATGGCCTGTCGTTAACAGCTTTATAGCTATCCCGGCTATAGTTAGAAGGTGGTTTAGCATCCTCATTAAGGATTCTTATAGACTACTACCAATGCCACAAAACGAGGCAGTAACTTTTGTTTTATTATGACAATTACTACCCGCCTCGTTGACTGTATAGCGTCCGTAACAGCTACTGGGGGAGTTTATCATAAACCACAGCAATAAAGGTCCCTGAAATAGTGACACCCCCACAGCCTGCAATGGGTCGAGGGTTGTTTAAAAGATCCTAATACATATATATACATACCTAGTCCTTAATTACCTATAATTAATGGCATATTTTAGACCCCAAAATACATAATTATCTAACATTCTGATAAAACAAGATGAATGCTAACATAACATTGTATTCTTCTTTTCCGATATGTACCTATATAACAATATAATATAAATACAAAATAATGATAATATAATAATAATATATATTATAATAATAATAATTCTCAGTTCTGAGCCCGCAAATGAGAGAAAACTCTTATAATAATAATAATTATATATATAAAATCGAAATATATAAAGATAATCGAAATTAGAGATTGGAGTACCGTGAGATGATAATCTTCACAAGGTGGTAGGCGAAAAAGTTCGAAAATATGAGGATCTCGGAGAAGAAATGAAGCAACTTATTTATATAATATATAAATTAGACAAAGCGAAGATCTTGCCATTGATTATCTCAACAAATCGCTTGACCCCGGAGATGACGGTAAAAACCGCGTTTTACAGGATTTGGACCTTTCCTTTAATATTTTGGAACGGATGCAGAGAGCAGGAGCAGTGTTACTCGTAAACGCGATCATCGTTAAGAAATGTATGAATATAACAAATTAAATTTTTCTGGCCTCAACATTGACCTAGGTCCAGGTAGTTGCTATTTCGGGCAAATGCCTAGAAAGAGGCATATATTAATTAATTAGTATAATAATTAATTAAAGAGGCATATACATTATCATTAATATAATAATTACAGTGAACTATCAAACAAAGATATAATAAAGCAGCTCAAGGAATCTGATTCCTATAAATATCTAGGTGTAAATGAGAAGTTGAAATTCAAGGAGTTTGAAAAGCGTGTCAAAATTCTCCTGAAAACATGTATTTCATAGGGTAATATTATGAAAGCGATAAACACGTCGATTATTCCTGCATTAGCGTACACATTTGGAGGGTTGAAGTGGATGGGGACTAATATGCAAACGCAGGATCGTAGAGTTGATGACTGTGACCAGGAAAAGGAGTACAAAATACTTGCTGACTATATCCTTAAAGAAATACAGGAGGGCGTGATACTTAGGACAGCAAGCATTGTCAGATTTTTTTTAAATATTTTATAAACCGAACCTAATCCCTTGACTCACTGAGGCCAGGCAGGTGAATATTCCCAGCGTAGGCTGAGGAGTGCGAAATTCGGAAATAATAATATAATATAAATACTATCAAAAAATATCCGAGGAAGACATATATAATTTTGTGAGCTGTTTTACACTACATAAGGCTGATAGGTATACAGGTAGTTAAGGTAAATTGTTTCCATTGTTAAAACCATTTATTTATTTAACATGTTCATTAAAGGGTATCTTGGACACGATTGAGGAGATTTGATTTTTGAAAACGATCACGCCAAAATCAAGACTGATATCAATAGAATTCGGAATAAACATAAAAGCTACCTACAGAAAAAGAATATGGAATATTTAGTCTTCAGGTTACAGTGAGCATTTGAATATTTTTTTGCAACAGTTACTAAATCTCCAAATACAAACAAACAAATTTGTCTGAAGGAAAGCATTTTTTTTTTTTTAGTTATTCAAGTAAACGTTGTAGAGAAATAAAACCACTTTGAAATGTGTGATGATGACCCTCGATACAGTGCAGAGGTCTATCTGTTTCGGGAAAAATACGAGTAAAAACGGGACAGAAAATAAATGTGTGAATGATAAATTTCATGTTTTGCTTTTAAAATTATTTAGTTCTGACTCCAGATAATAGTAACGCGCTTTTATTAATCTGGTCATACAAAGAATAAAACAATCGGTTTGAAAAAGCGAATTGACTGACCACTAGGCCTTGTGTACCACCACAGTGAATGTGGTGCCAAGGATTTATTTTTATTATTAACATAGAACTTACCAGCACAATATATTCAGCAGCTAGATTTAATTTTTCATAACTAAAATATGTCTCAGCTTTGCCAAAGGCTATTGTTCTTTATAATACCTTAGTTCGAGAAGCGCTAATATTAATAGCCAATACCGTCCTAGTTACTAGCGGCTACTCGCGAGTTGCCAAAAGATCGATAGTATCAATAGCATAAAGCTATCGATCTAGAAAGTAGGTTATCGATTCCGATTAAAGTTGGGTGAGCTATAACATCAGCTGAATCCTGGATTTAGTAATAAAACCAAATTTTAGATCTACTTTCTGGTCACTTGCCAATATACCTATTTAGATTAATTTTCAAAACTGTAATAAACGGGGAATAAAGTTATGAAATAATGTCTGTTGATTTACGATCTAAGGCATTGAATGTACCATTTTTTTTATTACTTCGTACACACGAAACAGAATTAGCCATAAATAAAAAAAATAAAAAAAAAAAAAATTGAATTATGATAACACTTGAATTTTAAGGATGTTTTGAGCGATTCTTACAACTGGAAAAATACCTTCTGGGAGAAATGAAACTGGCTTTATTTAAGAGACAATATTATTAAACAGTTGAAATCCGCATGATGGTATAGAAGGATCAATCTAATTAGGGATTGATAAATTATTTGCCGCTTCTATAAATTTGTTTTATTGAAAACTAGTTTCGAATGTTATACATTCATCCTCCGTTCAAGGTTTAAATGGATTATATCAAACAGAAAATTTTGTACTGGTTCCTTCTCGCATTGTACTAACAAAACTAAACCTTGAACGGAGGATGAATGTATAACATTCGAAACTAGTTTTCAATAAAACAAATGTATAGAAGTGGCAAATAATTTATCAATCCCTATTATTAAAGCTAAAGAAGAAATAGTAATATATATATATATATATATATATATATATATATATATATATATATATATATATATATATATATATATTAGATGTAGAAAACACGCCAAACACCACTACGTGACTTAAACAAATAACAAAGTAAAAAAAAAAATGATGGAGTCCTGCGGAAATAAGAAACACCCATGACTGGGGCTCCTTTGAAGATACACACCAAATCGTAACGATAACTCAAACCAATTCCACGCACCGAGATCTAAAAGGAACCCAACCCACATCTCATAAGGAGGATTTGTTTGGTCCCATACAGAACGCACTTCCATTTACCCCGGCCCAACATACCCTTTTAAATCAAAAACGAATCCACTTTGCAAAAAGTACATCCAGAACTAATGGCCCAAGGAATAACCGATTTCCCTAAATTGAGTGTCCACGGACCGAAATATATCGGATTGTATAGCAATGCATTCAATAACAGCATTTGGTACAACATGAAGGGTACAACTACATTTTATGAATTCCATTATTTTCATAAAAACGTCGGTCTAATTCAAATAAGGAAAATAGGCTTATTTTTAAAAAATCTATTTGGCCATGTAGTTGACTTGTTGAATTCCTTACATTTATATTTCAAATGGAGGGGTTTGAAATTGACAGGTGTGAATTTATAAATTAAAATGCAAAAATATAGTAATAATAATAATAAAAATTGAGGGGAGGTATAATTGAGTAAAATGGCTTTTATAAGTTCATAAAAATTAAATAGACGGAATGCTTGATTTTGTATCTATTTATTTTTGTATGTAAGAGACATATGTCCAGTTAATCTAATTTTACGGCATTTGAATTTACTATAGTATTTACATTATTCTGGCCAAATTTTTCGAGTGTAACTATCGTAAATAAGCTAAGCAGCTAGTAAACTATCCAATAACTCAAATGTAGAGATTGACTACTATCCAAAACAAGCAGTACAGTGCAATCTGCAACTTACATTAGCTATTCCTCATATCACTTTCTGCTATTACTATTAATTCATCAGAAGTGCTAAAAATAGAGATAATCCTTGCAACATCCCCTTCAACCGTTAATGTATTAATTCATATTAAATATGAATAGTAAATTTGAACAAATGTTAATCCCCCTAAGCTATTATTTTATATATAGATAGACGAAATATTATAGGGACGATGAAGGAACATCTGATCCTCTATTAAGGGGGGAATTATAGGCGGATGTCCTGCCGTAAATATCTCAGTTATCATTTATAGATCAAAGACCGATCATAAACTAGCTAATACTGTTGGGACACTGTGTTCAGTTCATGTCATCTTTAATGATTTGTAACTGAACGTCAATATATAAACAAAGTCACAAAGCAAAGTCATTGACAATTCATAATAGCTCTTACTCACTTTATGGTTGGTTTACATAAAGCGAGTTTACACGCTGTGTTGGATTTACTCGCTGCTAGCAAGCTCGCTTGAAAGTAATAAGCTGTCACATCAACTCGCGCATTATAAAAAATTTATTTTTATTTTTATATGAGAAAATCCAACATGATTTAGTGCCACCAATTCACGTCACAAATTCGATGAACGCTTCGATAGGGGGTTGGAGGTTTCATCTTTAAAAGATCTTATGTCACATAGGTTAATACATTAAATAGTGAATTTCGTAGTTTTTCCACATTTTGAACAAATGTCAGATTCATTAGCATTGACAATTAAAGATCATAGAAATTAAATTCGCAAATATACTCGTAATTTAAATTATAGATAAAATGAATATAAACTCACAAAATCGATAGCATGTAGCGTCAAGAACACAATTATTTATGAACAATACTCACCTGAAACAAACATAAAAAAAATTACTAGGGATGGATACATTCTGACGATAAACAAAATATATAGCAAAATATAAACTGCGCTCAGTATACCTTTCAGAGAACATCAATAAAATTAGGCTAATTACAACAAAATCTAATGAATGTGATATTTCAACATTTGTTTTCTTAACATATTGTAAATCGTAACGAAACAATTTGTATTGTAAAATATAATAATCGTAAACAAAATTAACCTTATCCAAATAGGCAAAAAAAAAATTTGTAAAAATGCATCTCTTTTCTTTATTAATACGTAATAATAGTATCAGATAGAAAGAAGTCCTTTACAGATTCAAAGAAGCTTTAAGTCAAACTTAAACAATAGCCAGGAATTTGATAATTTGATTCTCGGGTCTGGAACTTGATATCTCAAAATCAAATGATTTTTACCAATGACCTTTACCGAAAGAAAATGTAGGAATGTAAACTATAAAACATCCGAGAGATTAAAGGTGGACATGCTTTTTGAGCTTTGGCGAGAGAGCGGACGAAGACTGAGGCAGGCCACCTCTGCTACTCTCCTCGATCTGCTAGTATTTCCTACTTTTATTCGAAGCAGTTATTCAGTAGTGTGATATCCTTAGCTGGCCAATATTTGTCAAATAATTAATAAATCAATTCAGCACAAAAAAATTATTACTCCCGTCGCTAATATTTTTTATAATTTGTTAAGTAAATTACAGGCGAGAACTATAAAAAAAAAAACACACAATGGTCCAACATTCCTGTGCAGTTTTAGTTAGGCTGTCTTGAATAAAATTTCTAAAATAGATTCGTAATGAACTTTTCACCATGCGCTGAAAGATAAATGTCTTGCCAATTACGATAGCAACAAAAGGAAAACAAAAAATGGCGAGCTCTATTCATCTTAATTATAGCTCTCCGGTCCTTGAGACGTCTGCGACGAAGATGTCTGACCTAATCTAGTGGGTGGACATCTTGCAAAAATAGCCTAAATATGACAGTCCCTTCGTCTTAGCGGAACTAAACAGATTAGCCTCATTATATAAGTGAGTGCGCAGCTAGAGGTGAAATCGAAATTTCCAACGAAATGCGATGAAATGAATAATACTAGGGCGTTGAGATGGAAGAATCGGTTCAAACCATCAATGGACACACCTATTACTATTGATCAGCAGTTAATTTCTACATACATGGATCTTGTAGCCGTTACTTTCGAATAACAGTTATTTAAACTTGATATTGATAGTTTCCAACATTATTGGTTTTTTAATTCGAAACCGCAAAGTGAAATAGTTTTTACTATGGTTCTTTAAAAAAAATTTTTGCAAGATTACCTATCTTTATTTCTTCCCCATTACTTAGATTAATAAAAGTAATTAAAATTAGGAAGTGACCAATGATTTTTACATAATCTAATAAATGCTGATTGTAAATAAAACTTAATTGCCCCTTTCCTTACCCACCCGCAAAGCTCAACCGTCTTGCGGGATTGAAACATTCGCCTGCACACCTGCTGTCAGATGCTGCCATCTGCTGGTGCTTTAGTTGGTAGCAGTTTAAAAGATCCATTCGCTACGCTTAAAAGAATTTAATTGACTGCGCACAATTGAGAAGAAACTAGACGTTTGGAATAAGGTGTGTCTGTTTGTTAGGCGATTACGGCCAAACGCGCCGTTTCGTTGTCTTCAAATTTGGCCCAAACGTTCCTTGAAGTCAGGAAAAAACGATGTATGTATAGGGATTTTTATTTTTTAATTCAAACCCAAGATAGCGGTAATTTTATCGCCTCCGTATTATCAAAAATCTTTTTGTTTCGCAATCACTTCTAAATGCGTTTTTTTTATTACAATTATTTTAAGGATTTTTTAATTTATTACAATTTTTTTTTTAATGAAAAAAATTGATCAATTCAATAATGGATTCTGTGATTATTTGTGAATTATTTTTGATATCTCTAGCTTAGAATCATGTAGAATTCTATCGATTTTTTGACATTAAGGATTGCAACTGTATTACTGATGTCGATATTACACGAGGACGATGTGAGGTTTTTGCGAAGTGATTAGTATTCAGCAGATATCCAATAGACTGATGTAAAATAAAATAAAAACTCCTAAATTACAATCGAGGACTACTGTTCACAGGACTACTAGTATTTCAGGATGCACAATAAATGCTGATGAGGCGCCGATACGTATGAATTCGGTATAGACGGATTGAAATATATTTCGCGGCAAACCCAAGGAACGAATCTCGACCGTATCCGATATCGAAGTTTTTGGACTAGTAAGAAAGAGGGAAATTTCTTCTTTCCATGCATATAAACAACTATTGTATTATCTTAGAAGGTCTGAGAAAAATATGTAATTATCAAATAAAAACAAAATTGAGGTTTTTTGAGAATAATGCTGGTTCTAAAACATGCAGGAGCACCACGGTTAAAGCGAATCGCGTAGTTTAAGAACCTTTACCGATGCACCAAATTTGGTTGGAATCGTTCAAAGGATTTCTGATTTTGTAAATCTTTGAAAAAATTTGCAGGTTCATAAATTTATATTAAAGGGTAAAATTTTTAGTTAAAAACTTTTTATTTTTAGATTTGTCTGAAAATATGAATATAGAGTTTTTGAAAAGTGCAAGAACCAAATCTGTGTTTTAAATTTAAAAAATCGTTTAATATACTTCACTCCGTAGAAGAATGTTTTTTTTTTTTATTACACATAATTCAATGGATCCTTCAGATCGCTGTAAAATTCAATTATTTCGTTTTAAAAAATTGTATCACTCTAAAATTTATTAATGAACACGGTCTTTAACATTCAAATTAAATTTAATATTCTATGACATTTAATATAATGTGGGATGGGTTCCTTAACTATGTACTATTAATATTAATTAATACTATGTAATATGTACTATTCCTAACTATGTACACATTATAATAAAAAAACATTTTTTGCGATCAAGAAATAGTATATTTTAATCTAAAAAATTATAGAAGTAAAAAAATACTTTTTCAGCCTGTAGTAATACTGTTCTGAATACATATAATTCAATTGACCTAGCAGAACTCTAATATTTAATATTACTTTTTTTTTACTACGATAATGTTAATCGATGGTGTAAAAGTGTAATATTTACTATTTTTTGATCACAAATAATGTTTTTATATTATAATATGAACATATTATGAATATGAAAGGAAGGAAGACTCCCAAAGAAGCCTAACCAATAATATTCGCGTGGTCTTTACTGGCCGGTACGTGATTTAAAAAAAAAAAACAGCGTTACTTAGGATGTCATATAGTATATTGAATTTAATTTAAATATTTAAAACCGTGATCAAAGAAGTATTAGTAATATAAAACATTGATATATTTTTGTTTATACCTCAAAAACGGTTGGTCCTGGATTAAGCAATATTATGTTCCAATTAATTTTTTTTTTTCAAAATGTTTTCTCTTATAGTATAAGAAATGTGCGCTCTTCAAAATAACAAACGATAAAAATGAAAGTATACTTTAGTAAATTATGGAGTTCATAATGATGTTTTTTCAAATATGTTACTTTGAAGAGCTCCTATTTTTTTTTACTATAACAAAAATAATCAGAACATTCTTGTCATAAAATTTAATGCACTTAAAATGTTTACATGAAATGTTTCTCTCCCACCCCTCTCCTCCCTTTGCCGCTGGTCCTAGACCTATTAAATATTCCGTCTGCAACTCCTCATTGACAGGTCTAAATCTATAATATTAATGGAAGTCTCTTAAATAGTAGTAAATAAGTAACCCGTTTCGCCAAATAAGGCATTATCATGATTGTAAACAAAACAAAAAAAGTATATGTTGAACTGTCTTGAAGTAATGTAATATCTCTACTACTAATTTGATGGAGGATTTGGTGAAACGTTGAATGGCTATTTATTTACTGATATTTGAGAGACTTAAGGTTTTGTATTGGAATCGCCAAATAAGGTCCTTACAGTAGTTATATTTAGTTTTAAGTTTTTGCTTTTAATAACAAAGTGGTCTAAAACAAACTATCATAATATTGTACACGGGAAGAAGCTGAAATAGGTCATTATCAGAAACAGTCATTTACGAATTTAATAATTCATTGAAGGTATAAATAAATTACCATAATCTCATTTAAGTGCCTATACCGACTGACGGATTTATCGCGGGCCGTGATGACCACTCAGGTACAGACGAAAGCCAGTGCCAGTAGACCGGAAGGCAAGAGTCGATGACCCCCTGTTTACCAAAGACAGACATACAAACAGAACCGCGGCATACGGAGGGGCCATTTGTACTCTTCCCATGAAGATATACATCAACATCGGGAGAGACAGCTTCTGTCTTCTCGCATGTGTCTCATTGCAGCGCCGATTTAGACTTCGGCCCGGAAAGTTACATATACCAAACGATTTGGAGCAGGAAGGACTCCATGTCACACGAAAACAACAAAGCGTACTCTGTAGAAGATAGTGCAATGAAAAAGAAAATGATCAGATACAAAAGAGGCCAAACGATAATAGTCAATAAATATTTGTGGAAAATTCAATATAAAAAAATTAAAAAACAACTATACATATTATAACCTTTTCTCTCTTTAAAATAAATATGGTCTATTTTATTATAACTGCTGACAAAAAATTGTAACCTACAATAAGAAGCAACTTAGCAAAGAGGCTTACGAACATCTCATCTACGACTGAATTGCACTGATGAGTATGATAAGAATCAGCTGATTCGAAGTAGTGTGAAGGACATGATTTATTACGTCGGTTCACCATTAAATGGAACGTAAACTCATCCCAGAGGAAATTTAGAACCGTCAAGTTATAAAATTATTAAATATAATTAAATTGATAAGAGTCGTACAGAACGCGATGGGTTTCGAGAAAAAAAATTATATGAATTAATCTTTATGGTATTAGGTAACCAAATATTTTTTTTTTATCTTCTAATCCTCATGAGGAATGAGAGATGTCTTGTCGAGATAGAGTCTAAAGATTCAGTTCATTCCGTTAGTACTCAGTTAATCACTGTGTACACTAAATAGGAATACCGTGGTATTTTGCTATGGCGAAGCTGACGGTAATGCGGAGAAAGCTGCAATGGAAGATACCAAGCGATCCACAAACAGATCGACACCGTAACAACACAAAGCATACCCAGACGGAGAGGTGGACATTTTTTACGAATAAAAAGTTTATTTAATTAATAGATTTATTACAATAAATTCTACGTAACGGGAAAAAAAAAGAAATAAAACCTTTATAATTATTTATACTGGTACTTTTAAGAATTTCACATCATACAATTGTTTTACAAAACTGGAGGCGAATCCCACGCTATTCTGTAACAAACTGCAAGTCAATTAATTAATGAACATGGACATAAAGATAATAAAACTAGGAAAGTTTTCAAAAAGTGGGTGTTACTTTTACGTAGGAAGGCTGTGATAATCCATGTTTTTACGAAAAACAGAATTTGTTTGTGAAGAAAATTTAGTCTAGTTTACTCAGTTGCAATTAGGAAATACTTAACTTAAACGGTTTTTGAGCTATTACTTCCTATTCAAAAACAAAACAAGAAAACATAAAAAAATTAAAATATTTTCCTTCCCTGTACGAAATTGATACAGAGCCCGAATGGACTTGATATTATCGCATTTGAGATCTGCAATCACTTTCTTCAGTTTCGGTCATCATTTACGTTATACCCTGTATATTTAAATTATTATTATTTTTCCGAAAGTCGTTTTTTATTACACATTTTCCGAAACTCTCATTTCAAATCATTAATCAAGCTCAGATGATTCTTTAAATTAGCATGGAATATGAAGGTGTCAGTTATAATTCTGGCAAATCTTTCTGAATTGGAGAACACGTGTATTTTTCTGAAGTACAAATCGTTATCAAACCTCCTTTCCCAAACTGGGCATTAAAATTAACTGAATTCGAAGGAACTATATGAGTTCACTAATAATATATCAAATCTTTCTTCTATATACTAGCAAATCCTAAATAGGACAACTTTATTCAAAAATCTTATACACAATCCATAATCAAATTTTATTTTATTATGGATTTTATACAAAATCCATTTTACCATGTGTAAGTACAAGTATAAATATAATATTTGTAATAATACAATTTAATGGCATAAATCCAAATAAATTTCAAATAATGAGAAAAAAAATAATACAAACAAATATTTAACAAAACAAAATTATAATGAAGTGAAATAATGAAAAGAAAAATATTAACAAAAAGAAAAAAACAACAACAAATATTAGGCAAAATAAAATGATAATGAAATCAAGAAGCGAAACGATCAAATATTTAACAAAATGAAAAAAAAAATTCATAATACTTAAGAAATAATAAATAATAAATATAATTAATTATATTTATTATAAGTATAATAATTTTTTTTAACGAAATGCAAAGAATGATAAAAAAATACAAACTTTTGACATTTTTACTCCTTAAAAGAGTTGGAATAATAGTTTCTAAATATTTTCATAATCATTTATGGTCTAAATAGAGAATTGAAGAATGTCAGATAAGGGCGAAGGAAACCTTCGATAAAGTATGGATGGGTGCTTTTAGGTGTTTAGTTGGCTATAAAGCTATACCATTAAAGGTACTGACCTCATTTTCCAATTTAATATACTAAAAACCCTATCCCTTTCTGTATTTATTTACAAGTCCCATTTAAAGGGGCACCTTGAACAATAGAAGATAAAACTGAGCCTAATTCGATTGGGTGCTATTTCGACTCGGTAAATATTTGCTCTGTCCCGAGGTCGGCCTTTAGGGCTCCAGCAAATAATAACTTCTCCAGTACTATTCCACTCTCCTTCTTTTCAGCTATTCGGTGGCAAGTCACTCTGCATTATTTTAATAATTATTGTTCCACACTGGCCTTCTATCATATAATCAATCATTAACAGTTTTTCAACAACACCTCCTTCCAACGAAAATAAAAATAAAAAAATTCCGAATACTGTAACCTAATTTATTTTCCAATCTAGAGATGAGAAAAACTGATTCATCAATTAGAGCTCTCAAAATAACCTAGGCACAGAAGATAATTTAGAAAATTATTATCAAAAATAAAAATCAGGACGAATAATACTACAATTATATCTATAAACAATGAAAAAAAATAATAATAAAAAATCAATTTTGAACAGCGCAATATTTATATAAAGGCATAACAATGAGTGATTTCTTACTACCAAACAAATTTAGTACTTCAAATGCATGTATAACTTCATCGTAGCGAGCTAATAATAAAAACTAGAATCTAGTTAATTTTGAATAATGTAGAGAAAAATGAAATAAATATAAATACAAATTAATTATGAATATAAACAAAAGAGAACACAAATAAACAGTACTAAAGTCTGCACTAAAATATTTATACATCCTCACTCTGAAAATTAACCTGTAACCTGTTAATCACACTTATATTAAACAAAGACCAAAAAAACAAAAACAAAGTAAATTTCTTTTTTGTTTCAATTTTCGGTTTCATTATTTTTAATTATGAAACTTTTTTATCGAACAAGAAAAAAAATAAAATGATGACAACTGACTTGGAGGCTGCGATTTTGTGTTGATGTTAAAAAGTTTGACAGCTCTAGCATGGGTAGAATTAACTTTCAATTTTAGTGCATATTAGCAAGTTAGCTATAATACAATCTTTAATATTTTTGTCTTCTTTTTATTTTTTTGGTTGCAAATTATAGTAGAAGATTCACGCTTACGCTGTTGGTTTATTATTTTCAATAAATTTCAATCAAAAGTAATCGACAAATAAAAAACAAATTGAAACCCCTACCCTTAAAATTTGAGTTTTCACTTTTTAACATACTTAGAATCCAAAAATCGAAAAAAAAATCAAAAAAAAATCTGTCCGTTTCTGGCTTTCTCCGTGATATTGGAGACCTGACACCAGTCACAGGTCACCCCAGAGTGATCCTCGGAACTCGACATTACCATCCGTCATATCGTTTCAAAATGACGGCCGATTAAAGATTTACGAAGATAGAGAAAAAAAATAAAGTGTTTTGAAATCATTATACCAAATGCTTTAATAACAAAAATAATTTTCTTTTTTGTATATATAAGTAACTATTGGGAAATAAGAAACTCATAATATCCTCCTAATTTTCACAGTTTTCAGCTATGATTTATACAGCTATGATTAAACCCATTACATAAAAAATTTACCTCGTCATGAGTAATTAAACTAATATTATGATATTAAATTAATAAACTTAAACAATAAAAAATACAATTTAGTTACAAAAGTATAGATATATGTAAAATAAATGTTTGAAGGCTAAGAAAAAAATTATGCAATAATAAACAATATCTTTTAAAGAGTCAAGAAAACCGATGTTATATCAACAGGGAGCGGTTCTTGTACCTATAGAACATAAAATACTGCCATTGAGGTAATAAACCCACCAAGGACATCACCTCCACACCTTGATTCATAAACCGTAGCTCGAGTGTTCGTTCCCTCTTCTGCTAAGTTAAAGTGTTTATTTAAATCAGGTAGCTTGATGCCTTAGCAATTTACAGGGCAAAACAAAGACGATAATTGAACAATTATCAACCTTAAAACAATGGCATCGTAATAGAATATCCATGTATAATACAATTTATATCAACAAACAAAAAAAACTCAATGGAATGCCTAACCTCTCTTAGTAACCTTGAGAAACGTGAGTTAAGAGCGCGATTTCCATCTGTTGTACACAGTAATTAAACATGTTAAATAGCCACCTATATTTTTGATGTACCTAGTAGCCCATATATTTAAGAGTATTTTAAAACAAATTTGAGCATCATCAGGTCAGAGACTGTATTGTAGATTTCATAAAGTAGAACACCCATTTCCTAAATTTCAAAAAAAAAAATATTTTTAGGATTTTAGGGGATTGAGATAGGTTAATAAAAGAATCTTTCGCTGATTTTTAACATACAAACTTTCTGCAAAATTTCATGATGATATTAATAGTTTAAAAAAAAAAAAATTTAGTTTTGAGTGCACGTTAAAGCCGCAACTTCCGAGGCTTCGGATAGAGCCAACCAATAAAAATAAATTTAACAAAAACTATAAACAATAGGGCAAAATATTCGTGATTTTGCAGGTGTTATCAGGATAGTAATATAATCCATTGCGCCAAGTTTCATCAAAATCTGAAGAGGGTGTCAGGGACCGAGTGATTTGATTTGACTTGATTTGACGGAGAATAATACTCTACCAAACCCATATTACCGTTTCCTAAGCCCTTGAAAATAGTGGGTAACATAACTTGGGAAAAGTGAATCTACGACCAAGAAATGTTCGGGACCAATTTACACACTTTACGTGGTATGAAACAAAAAAAAAATCAGAACTGAATGATATTGAGCTTCTTCCTCGGCCTGGTCACAATCCAGATTTTCCGACTACCATTTGTTCCTATCAATGAATCTTCATAGAAAAACTTACAATCCTCTGGGCGATGTTTAAAATGGAGTCGCAGAATTCTTCCGTTCAAAACCATATATAATCCGACAGCCTCGAGATGACAGCAAACTGTTTATACGATTCATCCCATATAATACGTCCGAAGCTAACAATAAAAATTTCTTAACAATCAAAAATAGAAACGCGTATCCATTTTTTAAGAACAATCGTGTTCATATCTGATTGAAACAGTAATATTCTTCAATTAGTACTAGTTCATACCAGCCTAACTAAACATTTGGCTAGAAGCCCTATTAAGTATCTAATGAAGGAAACATAACACAGATAAAAGCGAAAATAAAACCAATAACAGGTTGCTTAGGAACGTAATGCATAATTATAAGAATTGTAAACGATCTTTATTATCCTTAAGAACAGTTTTATAGCACTATAAATGACCTAACATCGGCTGTAACTGCTTTACGTAAGCCTCATGAGAAAATAACTGTTTATGCAACAGCGGTTATTTTAATAAAAACGAGATATCCATTTCAGCTCAAAAGTTGAGATAAGTAATGATTTTAAATGTTATTCATTGAAAGGAATAATAAATTAACATTTTGTTACAGCCTATAACCAACACAATTATTTATTAAAATCAATATTGTTTTTTTTTTCGCGAAATATTACTACATACAACCTATTTGTGCGGGACCAACACATACGTAACGCGGCGGATGAATTATTTCTCTTATTGCAGCTCGGTGACATATGAGCGGTGACACCATCAACTGAAACTCAAAATTGGTCAACTTTACACGCATACTGTATTACTTCAGCCTTAAGTCCAAATCCAAAAACTCTTTTTGCAATCTTTAATGGTATATTTTATCAGTCAAACGATATCAACTCTTACTTTCTAATATTTATAGATGTGGAGATATGAACGTTCAAAATTGCCACCAAAAGCGTTTGAAAATGTTTCTACACTAAAACCCAAGATGGAGGACGCCGAATAGAAAGAAAAACTATCAGAAATTCTCCCAGGCGATTCTGGTTTCTGATTTCGGTATGGCTATTATAGAGTAATTACTGTTTCATTTACTAGCAATTGATAAACGAAATATTCATTGCGAGCATCAAACTAAAAGTCAGATGGATAACAAATAAAAGTTGCAGAATGGAACTGGATTTCGACTGCAACCTTCTTAATTGATAATGTGATTACTCCAGAAATACTTCCAGTTTTTATTTATTTATTTTTTTTTTTTACCATAACTAATAGTCATAAGTCGTTGAAATATAGAAAAAAATATGCACTTTTATGTGATTGACAATAAAACAGCCAGTACATAATATGATACATATCATGTAACTGATGCTTATGATATGCATTAAGAGCATATGATGTACGTTTATTATCTTAATAAAATATTAAATTAATGGGATTCGTAGCTTGCCTTACGCCTTACGAACTGACATAATTATGACTCTATAAAAATATATTCAAGGATTTTGCTAATACCGGACACACTCCAGGAAATCACACCGATGACGTCCGACCGCGTGCGTTGCGACTTGAGAAAGAAATGGGGAAAAAATTGCTGAAATAATGCTAATAAAGAAGATAAAATATTTTTCAACGAATAAACTAGGCAGAGCATTAGACAGTTTCCAGAAGAATTTATAAGAACATTTTTTTTTTAAATCCGGTTTATAGCGAGTCTAAAACAAGCGCGAAACTAAAAAGACTAAGAAATTGACTAACATCAGCAAGATTATTCCAACAGTTCAAGACCTTCAACTATTTTTTTGGTTTAAAGATTCTTAATATTCCTTCATACAAAAGATCTAAACTGACGGAGTGCTTGCCAGAATGGAATCGAATAGCGACAGATATTGCAGTAGCTTGGGCGTTCACGAATGGGCTCTTGTTGCCAAGGTATTATCTGGATTCAATATTCAATTTCAGGCGAACACGTTGTCTCTACAGGGGGGAGGGAACTCGACATTATATCCGGAGTGAGAATCGATTTAGAACCCCCGGCCAATACTCCGCAGTTTTAATTAAAATTGAATACACACATATATGATGACAAAACTGATTATCAGACAATTTTTTTGAAATTGTAATGAATTATTTTATTTTTGTAAATCATTCCAAGTGTGGCTTGAATAAATACTAAAGTAGCCATTAAACATTGAAGACACGTCCTGCAGTTCTGATGTACTTATCTATTTGTAAAGTAAAGAAAATATAGATTGATCAAGTAAGAAATAATCTATCCAATTTTCACTCTCTATCCCTCATACAGTAACTGTTTGTTGATCTCGGCAATTCAATGGGAATTAAATATCACCCACAGATCCAAGTTGAATTTGGACTAGTAGTGGACTGAATAATGATAGTGGACTGTATGGCAGGTATATTTGATACACAAATTAAGCTCAAAAGAGAGATTTGATTGATATATAAAAAAAAAAAATGTGAACTCAAATAGAATTGAATGCATTTGGCCAATTATGTTGGGGAAAAATCTGGTGCGGTGCGCGCATCACACAATTTTCCCTTACTGTTCTATAATAATTACCTTTTTAATAGAAATTTTAAAGAATTCACATAGACAATAATTGAATTAATCTCAGCAGCTAATTCACTTCTTCACATATTCTCCCACTTAAGGACAATAAAACAGTTTTTTAAACAATTTTAGTACAACAATTCGGTACACTAACTATAAATTTTAAGTTTGTCAAGTTAAAAGTATATTTTAAAAGTTTCGGTTTAGTTTCCATGGAAACATTTTGTTTATATTAAATAATATAAAAGTAGAAATTATTAAGTTAATTTCTGCTTTTGTATTCTTAAATTACATTATTAAAGAGCGTATTGTTGACAACAGAATGGCAGATTGGTGGGAGGAGGTTCGGTCGCATCCGCCTCCTTTCGGATGCGCTCGGTTATCCGAATTATATTGTACTCCTCATAAGATGCGCTATATCTTTCCTAATACTGGTCCGATTTTGATGATACTTTTTTTGTTTTTTAGATAATTTAATAATCTATCATACGATTCTATACCTAATTTACTATAAATTACATACTTTTTAAGTAAAGCGCAAATAAAATATTCTTTTCATCATAACCTTTTTCCCTGCATTTTCTCGGTGATGTACTAGATAAATGAAAAGTTAAAGGTCTTTATGAAGACTAATTTAGGCAAGTTTCATAAAAATCGTTAAACCCGTTTTCGAGGAAATTGTAAAAAAGTGTAAAATCGTTTATTTAAAGTGCCATTTCCGGTTAGTCCGATGCGCTGTATTTTTCTTTGCTAATACTGATCTGAATTTGATTATTTTTTAGATTTTTAGATAGATTAATTTCCTTTCATACAAGTCTATACATGATTTACTATAAAATACATGCTTTTTAAGTTATGCACAAATTAAATATTCTTTTCATCATAACTTTTTTCTCTGCATTTCCTCGGTGATGTAGGAACTTTTCTACTGCATATATGAAAAGTTGAAAAGGCCTTTATGAAGAATAATTCAGGCAAGTTCCATCAAAATCGTTAGAGCCGTTTTCGATAAAATTATAAAAAAGTGTAAAACCAATTGTATAAAGTGGCACTTCCGGTTAGTCGATTTTGACGAAAATGTTGCTGTAGCATCGCATGTATGTGCCTACCTTAAGTACGTAATTTCGGTATCGGACAACTTTTCGGTTTTTGAGCTAGGCTGTTCACAAACACACAGACCATTTTGCGAGACTTGGTTATTTGGACTCAGATATACAGATATACTTCGTTTATATAGTATGGGAATGTAAAAAAGAAGAAAACTTAAATTGTATCTCCCCACTCCTCTATTTCTCAACTTAGTTGTAGTTGAACTCTCCTACTCACTCATTTTTCTTGTAGTGAAGAAATAAATAAAATCCAGCATATATTTTAAAATTAAAGTATTTCATTGCTTTGTATTCTAAATGATAAGCACTATTTTATTTTTTATTATAAACAGATTTAAATGGATGAATTGATAGAAACTTTTTTTATTTATAAATTATAAAATGTTTCTATTAATTTCAGTGTCATACAGGGTAATATATCTTCTGGTTAATAAGCCAAAATGTGCTAAAAGAAAAAAATAAATATTTATATATATATATATATATATATATATATATATATATATATATATATATATATATATATATATATATAATTAATGCATTAAAAACAACTAAAGCACAAAATAGTAAAACAAAAAATCAATAAAATGAAAGGTGATAACATTAATGATTAGTTGACGAAGGAAGCCGATTCGTACAAGGTATAAGTTCTTTATTAATTTGTATTAATGCTTAATTTTTTTCTAATTTAATTTACTATTCATTGATAAAATAAAATAATTCCTTTTAAATCCCTGACCATATTCAGTCTATAAATAAAAACTAAATACAATGGTGCAAAAAGTATTTACACACTTTTTGTTTTTTTACACACACAGTTTTTATTAGACTAGTTAATGTAATGAAATAAAAACTTCATTGAAATTCACAAAAGTAAAACGTAAATTAAAAACTGAAAACATTCCATATGCATAAAAATATAAAACCTATTAGTTTATTTAAATAAAATTAAAAATAATTTAATTCCTTAGAAATAAGTATTGCACAGTTTGTTTACCAACAATGCAAAATGTTTGTTTACAAACTAAAATTTAGATAACTTTAAGGTGGGTGAATTTAGGGGAAAATGTAGAGTTTTAGGGGGAAAATGTAGGGCTGAACTGGCAACACTGTCCACACAACTGGTACCCAAATTATTGAGAGAGAATTCAGGTATTGCCTGAATTCTGAAGGCTTTCACGGTTGGGTACCTCTAAAAAAAACGTCCAGTAGCAAACAAAATCGCAAAAAGCGCCTTCCTTTTGCGAAGGAATATTTAAATAAACCACTTAGCTTTTGGGTCATATTTCATGATGTCTTTAAATGTCATATTTTCTGATGAAAGCAACTTTAATTTGTTTAGGTCTGAAGGTCAGAAGAGTATTTGGCGGCTGAAGAACTGAAAAAGCAAAATGTTTTCGTTACAGGAAAACATGGTTGTTAGGCATACTATAATGTTGGGGATGTGTTTCATACCTTGGAGTGGGAAATCTTGTGTCCATTGACGGGAATTAAAGTGAACAGGGTAATGTAAACATTTTGCGCCGTAACCTGCTTGCATGTGTCGAAAAAATCGGAACGAGGGATCAGTATGTGTTCACACTGCCACAAAAACTAGGCAATGGATGATTTTCAATATGCGAAGACTTTTGCATGTCCCTCCTCATACATAAATTTAAATGAAAATTTAAGGCATATCCTCGATCGAAATGTGAGGAAACATAAAATCACTGGAAGACAACCAATCTAGATTTGGTTAAAAAACTAATCTACTCCATGCCGCGACGTCTACAGGCGATTATTGACTCCAATAGACTTTTTACTAATATTAAATTTAAGTTTTAATTAAAACAATAAAAATAATCGCAAGTGTGCAAATAATTTTTCCTGGGAATTTTATTGTTTTAATTTTTGTTTAACTAAGCTAAGAGGTTTTATATTTTTAAACTTATGGAATTGTTTTCAGTTTTTAATATACTTTTTATTTCTGTGAAATTGAGTGACGTTTTTATTTCTTTATGTCAACTAGTTTCAAAAACCTGGTGTGCAAATACTTTTTACTACCACTGTATATTTACTTATTTCTTTGTTGACTGTTTATTTGTTTCATTTTTTGTATTGCATTAAATAAAGCTTTTTAAAATTTAATATAATATTTATTACAAACTGGAACATGTTGCTTTTTTTTTTTCTGGCAGCTGAAGATAAAATATTATTTAAAGATAAGATGATTATATAAATATATGACTTACTGTATGGATAAATGGTGAATTTTTTTTAATTAAAAAAAAAAGAGGCCGAAACATTAAACAAATTAATAAATATATGTTATTTCCTTCTTTTTTTTTTTAAACTTGGAGGCGTTCAGACAATTGAAATATATAATTTCCTTTATCTATATTACAAATCAAAGATCACGTTATACCATTTGATAAAGGAATTGAAGACGTTGATGCAGAAACAGGTAAGTGCAAATTTTCCAATTTTCTTTTTAATGCATTTTGGGCTGTGAGCAATGAAGCAGTTTCGATTAGTACAAAAAACCGACGTAAATATAAAATCACTCCTCTCCTGTTTGGTAAATAATGCGGGAAGGGATACATCAATAAAACTCCATTATCCATTGGTGCAAAAATCAGGCATGTCCGAACTTACCTTGTTTTTGACAGCAAAGTTAATGAATACCTACCAACCTTCTCCTTTAAAAGTTTAATTCGATATCATAATTTGGATGAATGCTGATTTATTCAAAGCCTAATGGTGGACTTGCCAAACTACTAAACATCAGAGCAATGTCTCGAAACGTTAAGAGTAAATAAACTACATGAAATACCTTTGGGAAAGGTGTACCTTTCGCAACATATACCCAAGAGTCAGAAAGATCTAATAACAAAACGATATGTTATCGATATTTTGATCTATCGACTATCGCCCATCCCCAATTCAGACAACAAACCAAATATTTGCAGCAAAAATGTTAAATATAATCAAACAAATAATTAAACTGATTAGAGAAAGGAGGACAACGACCTCTGGACCAGAAGAGCTACAGATGCTGAGGATTCAGCCAAGACTGGAAGACATCCTACACGTCTTGTACATTAGGTGGAGTAGCAGAGGCAGGTAACACACCAAACCCATTAGGAGTCTGTCACTTCACCATTAAAGCTATCCATATATCACGCATCATCGAAAACTATTTCAGTTTTAAAAATAATTATAAAGTAAAAATAGTTCAGTATTTAAGAAACATAATTTATAAGAACCTCCCTTTTTTTACTGCTGAGAGTTAGTAAATAACTATATCGACCTTTGAGTAATAGCTCATTAGTATTTAAATAACGGACGGAGTGAAGGAGTAAGGAATTATGTAACAACTAGATGAAGGTTATTGTAGCCTTAGTAACTTTAGTAAGTGCCTCTGTTATACAAACGACATGTTTCATTATATTCAGCTTATCACAAAATGGAAATTGCTTTTGTGATAAAGAATTAAGTAAGTCAACACAGAGTTAATTACAACAAGTAAAATAGAACTACTTTAAACCTGAGGAATGATCTTACGTCAGTTAATAACGAAAGAAAGCCTTATGCAGCAAAACACTTAAAACATGCCATATAACGTGTAGTAAAAAACAAACAATATTTAAGAAAAAAAAAAGGGCAAACAGTAGACTCAATAAGATAAAAAAACATTTTTTTCCATAATTAAAATAAATAATGAACTGTAAGGTAAGGAAGTAGAAATGGGTAAAATACTCGTAAAATAGGTATTCTTTTGAAACAAACACAATCAATTAATTACATTAGTATAGTTCTTTTTAATTTTTTCGTAGTCAAAAAAACATTTTTATAAAGAAAAAATAATTTTTTTTTTTTAGTGTATAAAATTGAATACACACAACTTATATTTAAATAAAAATACAGTGTACGGGTAAAATAAATATATATTTTTTCTACATCTAAAAGAAAATAATACGATTAATAATACCTAGTTGGTAAAGAAGTAAACAGGAAACCAGTTAAACGTAAGCAAGTCTTTTCTATGAAGTTATCAACTGATAATGTTCTATTTTTACTCTATTAAAGTTTATCCTAATTTATTATATCCTGGCATTTAATTTTTAAGTAAAATCGAAATAAATTTAAAATAAAAAATATTTTTCTTATAAAAATAATCAAAAATAAGTTTAGATGGATCCGAACCAATCTGGGGAAATATTCAGAAAACACATAAAAAAAAGTACTTAATAGCATTAAAATCTATGCAAACAATTCGAATCATGAAAACTGATTATAATGGTAAGTTTCAGTTTGGTATCTCCAAAGGTGGTCGGGAGCTGAAAAATAACGGTTTAATATCCAATTCCTTCAATGCCAGTGAAGTGACTGGGATCTCTTGTTCATGTACTTAACAAAATAAAGAGCTTACTGTTGCCGGGTAGCCTCTATGATAGCCTCTATATAGTGCCGTGGCTAAATATCTCACTATTACATATTATTACTCTCACAGTCTATTTTATTACCACTAGGTCATTAGGGTGCCTACTTTTAGTGAGCTATTATGCCATAAGCACCCAGTCACCGTGAGCAGGAACAATACCCTTAGGGTCCTCGTCATCTTCCGACTGTTCTCTCCAGTTCCCATAGTAACGATTCCAGTATTCAAATGATAGTAGTCAGCACTTCTTCGCAGTGAGAAACAAAAGGTCTTCGACCTCATCGCAGGTGGACGACAGAAGCGACGGTTGTCACCATTTTTCCACATTCCAACTATAAGACATTGGATTTTACTACAGCAAATTCCAATTGAGTAAATTACAAAAACTAGATTTCTATCATTGGAATAAATTATTATTAAAAAAAAAAAAACCTAAATTTACTTTAAACTTTTTCGCTCAGTAAATATTATTTTGCATTAGCACTTAGCAAAGTTCTTGGTGGACAGAAACAAAAGACTCTGGAGCCAAAGACATGAAAAATTTTCCATCTGAGATTGAAATAAATATCTCTGTTTGGTTTATCTGGATTCCAAAATATAAACAAATTAATTTTATTTATACAGAGTGACAAGAAGTGGTGGATGAAATTCATACTTTTTCACAACAACAAAAAAGTGGAAGGTTCCTTTGTTTAGATTAATATAGTGTGATTAAAACTTTTAAAATTTTAGTGTGTTGTTATTACTTTCCTACCACTGCTAGGTAAGGAAAGAATTTCTTACAAAACTTTTCTTACAAAACCCGGAATATTCAAGATGAGCATTTGAAATATAATTTGATTGTCTACAAAATTTGTATTCGGCTCTAAACCAAAGCGGTAAGGAAAGTCATGTGAAAGAACACACCACATATTTTTATTTTTTTTTCTGCTAGTGATAACAGAAATATCGATAAACGAGAAATTATGAAAAAATAAAAATCCCATAAATCATTTTTGATGCAGAGATCACTAAAAGTAGTTTAATGTCTACTGAACTCATTAAAGTAACATTTTTATGATTATATATTTATGTCTGTGCGTCTGCGGTTTATACGTCCGCACTCAGTATCCAATGGCTTTTAATAACATTGAAGTGGTTGGCGGTGAAGCACCTGAAGTTCTGCTTTGCCACACGATTATTTCGAGGGTCCTCAAGCCGGTAGAGAGCAAAGTAAATAAGTATGATTGTGACTAAGATTTTTTTAACTTTTCTTCTTCGGTTCTTTACTTTTTTAATTTCCTTATATAAATAAAGAGCTTTGAAATTCAAAAGGGAAAAGCACTGGACTCCTGACCTCTGGATTTGAATACGACTGAGTAATAAAATTTATTTACGCTGTTATATCAGCCGTGGTTCGACTATGGAGTTGGAAGACCCTTTTGTGGTACACTCAGCTTCTATAAAGTGGGTATTTGGTCCTCCAATGGGCTGCGGCATAAACCTGGGAATTGAGCGTGAATGCAGATCACATCTCCTCTCCTCCAAACAACACTTCCTTAACATGAACTGAACCAAAAAAACGTTCAGAGGCCATTTTAACAGTAAGCGACAATTTTGAATCTATTGAATCTAATTACTAATACCACTCCAAGCAAGAGACACATTTATTCTAAAGATAAAAAATAAATTCATCTGATTTTTATTTTATTTTTTAATCAGTTCAGCTTAAAAAAAAATTTGATTTTTTATCACGAAAAACTGCTTCATAATAATGCTTCTGGAACAGCATCGTTGATTCTCGAAAGTTCCATCAGAATAATTATAATTGTCTCCACCGTCATCACACCGTTCTTTGCGTCATTCTCCATCCATCTTTGGGACAAAAATCTTTAAAAAGTTAAATAGAAATTGAAACTATTTTATGCGCCCTACCATTTTAAATCAAAGAAAAAAAAATGGTTTCGAACACTTACCCCGAAACCTGCGACGAGGTAACGACAGGTATGATTAGACAATCCAGATCGAGACTAGATGTCTTCGCGCTGACGTTTTGGACAGTCGAGATTCTCGGGAAACCAAAGACAAAAAAGAATAGGCGGGAAAAAAAAGCTGTGAGAGTAAAATTCAAGGAACATCGTGGACAAAAGCAACAGGTCTGGACAAACATATTTGTCACTTGATTTTTGAGATATCCACTTATAATTATGGAAACCCTTTAGATCAAATCTTTAAAGGTATAACGAAATGTTATAAGAGCGCAACCTCACGATTCATTCTAGAAAAAACCTCATTCAGGACATGAAAGGTGGGAAGGTCGGGCCTGGACACGGACGTGGGAAAGACGAATTGATGGCTCATTTTTTTCTACTAAAATAATTGATTTATCAGAAAAATGGAAAAAGAGATTCTAGATAAAATCTCAACTCAAAAAAGTATAATGGGGATGGGAAAAAGCTCAGGACATCAAAATGTCGCTTCCTGGTAGAATGGCCTCCAAAGGTTGTGATCAAGGTTTATTTTGTATATCGTATAAATGGGATATCAATATATTAACCATAAACGGCAGATTGAAATATTAAAAAAAATAATCAATTATTTGAGGGGTTTTTAAATTTTTTTTTCTGTAACTTTGTGTAGATTTTTTCTCATCACTACCCTGAATAAAAAAAGACACAAAATAATTGATATGTTTTTAAAGTGGTTTTGTATACTGACGGGTGCACTCTGCCACGAGCTAAATTTAAGCCTAATCATAGACACCATACCCAAAAATATATTTAGAAGTATGTTTAAAAAAAAAAATCCGGCTACTTAAGATTAGAGGATATAACGGTTAGTAAATCACTCAATTATATCCGATTATGACAGAGAGATATGAAATAGCTAGGGATAAATTTGTCTCCTCTTCACGGAAGGTGATTTACTCTCAGCCCTAGGCAACTGCTACCGATAAATTAACATTCCTCCCGCAGCAGTTCTCGAACCAGCCTGAGGCTGATATAGCTAGAATTATCCCAATAGCTGATTGGCTGAGACCAGGTACAGCAATAACTATACCGATGGTTGATTGGTCGAGAGCCGTGACGACGACCGGTTATTTATCGCTAGCTGATAGCTAGACCACTGTTTACAGCCAGTTCCTCGTTATAAATAGGTAGGATTCGATAGCAGATATAGATCGCGGATGTCGTCATTATTATTATGTTTTTTCTCGAAGAATTCTTATGCAACTGACTGTTAATAGAAAGTAAATAAAAGAAGGAAAATATTTCGTTATGTTAGACGGTCCTAAATATAAAAAAGCGGAGAGAAAAAACTCATAATTTATACTGAGGTGACAAAACTGTAAACAATCGTCCTGTTACAGACGACTTGGCACTGGGATGGTCCCGTGATACCTTCCCTGTAAACAGGATAGCTAACGCCTAAGGCATAAAAATATATGAAATTATCTACGTATTTATCAACTAAATTTAACTATTAAATAAAAAATATATGCATGCATACCAAAATGGAGCATTAATTAAATGTCAAATCTGAAACAAATAAATTTGAAGGTGAATATCATATCTCAAACGAAAGATAAGGATGGCTAGTTTTCCAATAATATCGCTTATTTGCTACAACAACACCATAATTCGAGAATCGTGATTTTTGAGGTAATATGAACTATTTGAAACTTCGAACGAATCGTCTGAAAAATCGTGAATTTCCAGTTACTTGTGCAGCAAATGAGCGAAATAGCAGACTTAATTTGCCATCGGCAAATTGCTGGGGAAAAGACAAGATAGACACACATAAAAATATAAGATTAATGGATATGACAAACTGATTGGCCAAAGGATAGCATGAATAAATTATTTCTTTGGTTCGTCATTTTTTTTTAAATTTATCCACGGTTATTTTACATTTTTTTTAATATAACTATGGTAATAATTTAGTGACAAATAACTTAGCCAAACTTACAGTACATCGGTGCAAACTGCATTGCTCAAGAAAGAGGCAGTGAGGGTCCAAGAATACCTGGTTCGGAGGATGCCTAGTTAGTAATCGAAAAATGGCAGAGGAAAAGAAAAGTACAGAATGCAAACCATTTTATATAAGCAAACATAAAATTATAACACAAGTAGACTTGAGTATGGAGGGAAAATTAATATAGTAAATTTAGGGAATAAACACGTACATCCAAAGAAAAAAAAGCTGAAACTGGTCATAAATTGTTCATTACCCTTCCCGTAACAACTGGCAAAATGTCCCAGACGTTCTCGCGTCGGGTTTTGATGAAAAGAGAGGGAGAAGGACACAAAACTGATAGAAATGCTATAACTTTTATTCCTTTAATATTTCCATAACCATTGGTTTTAGCAAAAGGTGTATAGAATCATATTTTGTGAATATTTAAAAAACAATGAGGTTTATTGCAAACATTATCTTGTATAAAATTAAAGTACCTACTTTAAATTCTCAATAAAAATGATTCTATACACTTTTTGCTAAAACCAATGGTTATGGAAATATTAAAGGAATAAAAGTTATAGCATTTCCATTTCCAGTACAAATTGCTCCAAACACCATTAGTACTGGTAAAATAAACCCAAAGTGACCAAATTTGTACATTCATAAATTTGGCCAATAAATTCGTCTTGATAGTAGGAACCGAGATCTGCAGAGTCTGACCAAATTTCGGAAGGAAAATCCCCTCATGAGGGATCGAAATTGTGGGCGGGATATTCGCAACATAATTTACACAAATTAAGTCAAGTGAGGTATCACTTCTAATGGTATTTTTGATTCTAAATCGAATGAGACCACTCCCATGCCGATACAGTCAATAGTTTAAAAGTGATTTCTGATTTTAGGTAAAATCACATTTTGCGGCTGAACTAAATACAGGGCGTCCCATAAGTCACTAGAAATATTTAAGAAGGCGATAGAAGACCTCAAGAGCAAAAAAAAAAAGTTCATACAGTCTCATGGTCCGATTCCATATAAAAAAGCAGAGAATTTAAATTTTGTATTTTTTAAAAAAGTAAATAGCGTTTTTCGTTGAAAGTTTCATTGTAAGTTTCAACATCGTAAAGTTCTCTTTAAGAAATACAGTTTGGCTTAACTAAATCCACTGTAAATGGACTTAAGGAACCAATAATGAACGGTTTTATTTTATTTTTTTAAATCACTTTTTAATTTTGAAAGCTTTTTTCAGTCCTCTTTTGAGCTACAGGTATTCCGCTTCTACGGAAAACCTATACTTTTATTAAGCTTTAATTTCGTATAAATGAAGTAGTGGTTTCTTTTGGGGTTGCTCTAGAATTGGCTTCTGATTTGCCGAAAAGTGTGGTGTATAATTAGGTTTCTCCGACAAAGAAGTGGTTCGTAGAACGTTTTAATAAAACCAGCTATTTCGAATGGAAGGGAGAGAAACCAGAGAGTTAGAGCAAATACTACTGACTACATTGAGGAATATACACTTTTTAATGTAAAATACTTATTCATTCTCCCATACTATGTTTTCATTGCTAAATTCCGGATAATCTGATACGAATAAATGAGGGTTCACTGTACTAGAACTGAAGTAAATCCTTTCATCGTCAAACAATGCAGTAACAACACGAAATCGCAGTCTCCATATCTGTTGTAATAACTATTTTACAGACGTATTTAGCGTCTATACGGTGCTATTCCATTAATAACAATTCAGTGACTAACAGTTATACGAGAGAACCCTATGAGCCAACTGCAGAACTACACAACCAAGAGGCGATAGATATAATTATGAAGGAGCCAGGACAGAAATAGTAGGAAGGGATGCATTCACTCGATTGCACGCTACATCACCGCTACTTCAACACCTACAGTATGTAAAGGATGTAACTGTCATCGGGAAGTAGACGTGTCTAGTGGGGTCATTAATACCGGCTACTCCGTCTTACAATCGCCACTATAAACTATATACTATGCATTATAAGCTACAAACTATATACCATGCACTATACGCTAATAAATTCGCCTATATAAAAGCACGGCTAATGTACTCGAAGGTTTATTACAGCAATCCGCCGCCATGTTTTGATATCACAGCTAAATGTACCAACATCTTTATAGAATAACTTTATAAGTCATACTTATGCTCTATAAGTATGAAATTTATGTTCAAAACATAAATGAAATTTTAGAAAAATTCTATAAGTTAGGATATGGCTTTAAAAATTCAAAAGACATGAAGTCTTTTCTTACCTAAAAAATCCTTAACTACTTTTTCAAATACCTCCCAAGCTTCTTTTTCCTTGATGTTAAGTACAGTTCTAAAGTTTTGATCTCTTACCAGCTTTCTAAATTGAGGGCCAACAACAATTCCTCTTTGACTTCGGCATCATTTAGTTGAGGAAATTTTCCTCTCAGATATTTAAATATCTCGCCATCTTTATCCATTGTTTTAACAAAATTCTTCATCAAACCTAGTTGTATATGTAAAGGAGGCAATATAATTTTGTTTCGGTTAACAAAAGGATTGTGAAGAACATTTTTTTCATCTGGACACAGCGTTCTGTTTGGTCATACTTCAATTTCCTTTCTGGATTGTCCTATTCACATAAAAAGCAGCAATATCCCAACTGCATGCCGTGAAATAAATCTACAACTTTCAAATCCACACAGATCTGCCATTTATGTTCTTGATTAATTGATAGCATCCAAAACCAATTTGATATGTTTCCTTCATATGCACTGCATATCATAAACGAATAGAGGAGAATGTGTAGCCATTATGAAGTAAAGCAGCTTTCAAGCTCATTTTTGACGAACCAATGAATATTCTCCATTATTCAGAGTTATACTATGTATTTAATATTTTCATCACACTATTAACATCGCACGCAGCATGCAACAAGATTGCTTTCATTCTTAAAATATGGCATCAGAAATTTTTGTCGGTCTCTGTAAAACTTACTTTAACATCAGTTGACAAAAGTTTCGATAGCTTATGTCTAGATCCTATGAGTTCGGCTTAGTCTTTAGTGAGGTTTAATTCTCGTATCAGAATGTTTGACTCACCCTATGTAATTATGAGTGGCTCATATAAGCCATCTATCGGATCAAAGTCGGAATCTTGCGACATAGAAGGCTCACTTAAAAAGTCTCTTGATACGACTTCATCGTGATCAGGCAGCAGTTGATAGTCTTTTGGAGGGTTAGAACCCCTCAGACGTTCCCAGACATTAGCTCAGTAGAGATACGATTTATGTATTGCAAAATGTGGAGTAGTAATTTTGATTTTTAAGTATGTTGTATGTATTGCCCCTCTCGTTATTGCTCGTCAATAACTCGCTTTGAATGCATATAAGGTCAAAATGTCATTATCAATTTTAAAGAACGTTTAAGTTTTGTGTGTAATATTATCTTAAATTCAGAAAAGCTACTGGGATACAGAGGCGTGCAAATCTCCAAAAATGTCCCAAAAACGCAAAAAGATTTGTTTTCGGCTAAATAACTTTTTTATAGTGCAGTTTATTGAGAAATACATAATAACCAATACTACATAGGCCTGCGAGATCAGGGCTGCTATATATTTTTCAATCTTTGCACTTGCTATTTTGCATGCCATGACCTATTATTTATAAAACCAACAGAATGTTTTAACTTTTCGAAAGTTCTCTCGGAGTTTAAAGAAGTAGGGCCAACGCTGATTTGGATAATGGTGTCAGTGAAGAATCTGATGCAATTGAATTGCGATTGTTCTTTTAAAAGAATCGTGAATATTGAATGAAGCACGGGTTAGGAGCTATCAGAAAAATAATAAATAATTCAATGTAGAGTAATTCTAATCTCTGATAAGACGATGAAACTTTGTATTTTTATTTTCTTGTACGAAGTAAAGGAAGTATTGTAATCGCGAAAATTTTCGGTTTTCAGATTTCGACGGAAATATCCATTTTGATCATCCCTGAATACATTTTCGTCGTGGCGTCTGTACGTACTTTTGCGTAGTTGTGAACCTCCCTTTTTGGTCACTGCTTGATTACCGGAAGCGGTACTTAAAAATTTCAAATACTTAATATAATCGGTACTTAATATAATCAAAAATTATATTAAAATACTATGATAACTTCTCAAATTTAGTATTTATGACTTATATATATATTTAAATAACATACTAGATTTTGGTTTAAATTGGAAAATCGGAAGCGGTACTTTACTTGAAGGTCATATTAGACTTTCATCAAAAATTATATTAAAATATAATGTAAAACCTACTGAAGGAAAGCAACATTGAATAATGGAATGAGACTTCCAGTAACAAGAGTGTGTGTGTCAATAGATGGATGTCGGGACGCCGAGTGTCAATCTTCGGAAACTAGTAACCAAATTCAGTATCACTTTTTGAGTCACGGATTTATAATTTAATAGGCGTACAAGGAAGTCATGTGTTGCCCAAATCAGATATTTTTCATTTGAATTCACTTTACTTTAATGATTTTTTATAGTCGCTTTTTAATGTCGTTTTAGTCTTTCCCTTTTAGTTTATGAGAAAATAACGGTGGCAAAGTAAGTTGACAGCCATAGAATCGCATGCTGGCAAAATGTCATTTACAATTTGCCTTCTCGAAGAGACAAAAATTTGACTTACATTTAATGACTTGACATAGCCTTTATTACTAAACATAGTAACATGACAATACAATTAACAACATGACTTAATATTGACATAGACTTAGCATTGTGCCATCTGACCACAGATTTATTCGCTATACGAAGTAAAGTTTGCGTGTTATCGTCACGAGGGAATCTCAACTGATATATTGTGTAAAATCAGCCACATCAAAAAATCAGTTTAATCAAGAATCCACTATTTCATCCGAAGTCAGTTCCCCTCTTGATTTCCTCGAAGCAACGGAACATCTTGGCTCGGACATGATATATCAGCGGACCATAAAGACATAGACAATATCAAAACGGATTCGATCCGGACAGAAATAATATGACAAGATCGATCCTGACAGAGGGACCGGTGACTAATGACGACCGGTCTGTGAGTGATGGTATTAACCGATGGTGGGATCATGTCCCCACGGCCCGGCTATTCTCGGAGCCATCTCGGAGACACCGAAAGGCCATAAAGAAGCTGGAAAAAGGTCCACTCCCTCTTCTATATGGGACGATAAACTATAGTCCAAGTGTCATGGGGCGGTTTTAGAATCGAAACTCTATGTCGCCTCAACTGATGGTCCCGGTCGTGGTATTATGGGAAGTCTGGAGGGTGGAGCGATTCAGGAGGCATTGTCCACGATATATGGAACAACAGGTGCTATATAAGGTACTGCAGCCTCTCTTCCTTTATTAATTTATAGATATCAACAAATCAAATATCTAAGGTTATAATGATTAGCTCTAAAAGATATCTCTCATCGTCATAAATCGCAGGAAGTAAGATGAAGTAGTACCATCAATTTTGTGACAACCTTTTGGACACTGGGGTGATATGACAAAGTTTACTCCTCTCTATCATTGTTAACATGATTAACAAAACTATTACATATATACATGTACTAATCGAGATAAGTTGGCCTTAACGCAAATATTATTTCTTTACTTCAATTTTCTAATTAATTTTTCGGCCGTTATAATTTTTAGGCAAATAAATAATTATAAATTTCAATAAATTTTTGAATCACCAAAACGCTCCCATTTATCTTTTCAATTATTATAAATAATACCTGTACAGTTAAAAGTACTTAGAAATGCTGGATGAAAGGAACATGCTTCCATTATCACGACCAAAATATAATAGTTTCCAATGGATCTGGTGATGGATTCAATGTAGGCAATACCACTTCTCCTGCTGCAAAACACATTCTAAATAAACAGCAGTTCAAAATAAATTTTAAAAATTCAAGATGGTATATTCGACAAGATGTCTGTCTGAAGTTACGTAGAGAAAGGCCTTTCTCTTATTGAGCGTAACCTCCCGACATAACCTCCGCAGACTAGGTTCTTTCTAAAGCTGTTTGCGTATAGTTATGGTAATGGTGCTAGGTAGCTGTTTCAATAAGTTCAGGTGTTGTCTGTGTGCATGCGTACCTGTGGTATGTTGGTCCTTCAGTCATACTTTAACAGTCACAGCAAAACACCTTGCAAAAGTGTTATAGTGCTTGTTTTGAGCTGTGGCAAAAGAAACAACTTATTCAGAGTGACATATATTTACTTCATCTTTATTACCCACAAAAGGACTAGTTAGGTTAACATTAATTATTTATTAAAAATGAATTATTTATTAAATTTGATTTGTTTAATAAATAAATAAGATTATTTGATTTTCAATGGAGATTAGCATCTAATATATAATTCAGAATACTCTGAACCACGTTTTATTGTATTTTCTTGGTTGTGCGCATCTTTTTTCTTTTATTGTTAGCCTACCAGATTGAATTCTGCCTTCCTCTTTGGAAATTCCTCTTCGAAAAATTGATGATGGTTGAACTCGGATTTTTTTTCTCCCTTTACCATCATCTTTTCTATAAAAAAACTAATTTATATTGTATTCGGGGAAAACGCGTGGGGAAGGTAGCGCTGCCATAACTGAGCCCATAGGAGATTTGTAACGGCGCACCGAAATATAACTACGCTTATATAAATAAAATTTAATTATAATTTTATTTAATAATTAAAAATTTAAATTTAATCAAAATAAAGAAAAAATCTGACACATTTTTCAACACAAAACTAGTCGTACATATTGAAAAATTGTGATTATATATTATATTGAAAATTGAAGCTCACAAAAAAATTGTTGTCGTGCAAAATAAAATACGGCTATACGAAGCTCTGAAGATGACTTAAAGAAGTTGGTCGGGTGGCGCGTTCAATGAAAAACGTACTTATCAGTGTAACTAATTTATTATGTGCCAACTTTTCGACCTAAGTTTTAGTCAACCATCGGGGTTAAAAGAAAAAAAAAAAACAAGAAAACAACAAAGGCAGTACCAATAACAGTAATAAAATATGGTAATAAACAGAAATGGCAAATATGATAAAAATATATGAAGTATAAAGAAAAAATATGTTAATAAATATTGTAAATAATGAAAATTAAATAAACGTGAAAAGATTATGAGCACCATGAAATAATACAATACATTGTACATGATATAATAAAATATATGAAAAACTATTAATTAAAATGACTGTAATAGTTTTTCATATTATTTATTATATCGTGCATAATGTACTATATTATTTCACGCAATTCATAATCTTTTCACATTAATTTAATTTTCATTATTTACAATATTTATTACCATATTGTTTCTTTAAACTTCATCATGTATTTTTGTCATATTTGCCATTTCTATTTATTACCATATTTTATTACTGTCTCTGTTGTTTTTTTTTCTTTTAGCCCTGATGATGGGCTAAAACTTATACTGAAACGTTGGCACACAATAAATAAGTTATATTTATCAGAGCGTTATTCTTTGACCGCAACCCCCGACCAACTTCTTGTCTAATTACACTATGGTCAACAAAACTTACTCCTCTAAAGATGACGTTTAATGCATTAAAAATGCTAATTGGATTGCATATTTGAGCTATAGTTTATACTTGTGGGGCTTATGATTATATATGTATATTATAAAGCTCTTTTAACATTTTCTCAGTTTGATATTAATCAGACAAATTTTCCCAAAACCCTGACAAAATGTGATATTATCAGATGGAGTATTGTTCCAATGTTACATAGCTTTGTTTCCCGAACAACATTATTCAGTTGTTTAGTTTTGAGCAAAACACAACGTTTCTCAAATAATTTAAAGTCTAACGAAAGTATCATAGGTCAGCCTCGAATTGTTGATATAATATATTTGGAAGGTAAAGCGAAGAGGCACTGGTTAAGCAGAGTGCATATATCACAACTGAAGAACACCAGCCCTCTTTAATAAACGATTATACAATGTCGGAAACGAAAAAAGATTTCCTCGAAGTTTACGATAAAAATGTAAATTCAAATAATTCTACTCCAATCCAAAAACAATTTAAATTATTTTTGGAAGGTATAAATATATCCCGGTGACGCACAGACATAAATCAACACGAAGAACCATCTAAAAATTACTCCTTAGTAAGTATAGGAGTATGGAATGGTTCTGGTGTTTACCAGCAATGGTCTACATACAGATTACCTTGATTACACCGCTCCTTTTAATTTAACTCGAAATAAAATTTTTAAAAATATTCTTACCATATAATTAACATTATTTATACTATCTTCTCTTTATTCTCTATTGTCCTTTAATATTACCTAAACACTTTTAAATTTAATTCTCATTACGACAAATATCACTATAGGTAAATAACCTAAGGAAAAACGTTTTAGTGTGCATGCGCCTAATAATAACATTTTGTTATTGAAATAACAAACAACTAACGAATAACTGCATGCGATTGAAATAATGAAGAACAAATCAAAACGTAAAGAGATGGTATTTTTGATAAGGTGGCTGTCTGAAGTTATTTAGAGGGTGTTTCCTGCTGGAGCGTAGCCTACCTGCCTATACTCCGCCCACAAGATTCTTCCTTATGTTTTTGCCTGTAGTATATTTATTTCAAAAAAATTCCAAATATTTCTATTCCATTGTGTAAGTTTTAGGTTGTTACAAAAATCTTTTTGCAATATTATAGCTTTATTTCAGATTACATATTTTAAACATCATTGAATTCTAATCTTCAAAGTAAAGTCATTTCTTTCAACTACTTTCACCAATCTTTCTGCCAGTAATTAGATTTGACATCCAATTTTTACGTCCTCGAAATTATCGAAGATCGGACATTTTAAAAAATGAGCCATTGATCTAAGCAAACCATAATCTGGTGGTGCAATATCTAGGCTATACGCAGAATGAAGCAAAAGATTTACTCCTTGCAGTTCCGATAATTTTTCCTTAGTCAAACGAGAACGATGTGCAGGAGCATTGTCGTGTTGCAAAATGGTTTGGTTGCTGATGACTAAAGCGGTATACTTTGCACTACTACAAACTGCATAAACTCTGTCTAGTTGTTCACAGTAAACGTTTGAGTCCACTTCCCGACCATCAGGAACAAGCTCAAAATGCATTACGCCTCCGTAGTTCCACCAAACACAAAGCACCACTTTTATCCCCAAACCAATCTTGGTGAACCTCCGGTTGCGCAGCTTCACCTGGCCGTACCCACTGCTTCGGTGCGGCTGCCTTTCTTTGCGCTTAAACTTTTTTTCCAGTAATGCCTCAAAAGACCGCTAACCACGATTTTTTCTTTTGACATTGTACGTGCTTTTTAAAAATGTAAATGACCCCATAGAGCCAACTCAAGTCACAAGGAATTAAAGGATTAATCGAAGTAAGCATTGGCATAAACAGTAGGAACAAAAACATTCTAACAGGATATATTATGAGAGTTGGAATTAAGTGTTGTGTTCATGCACAAGAACTTTTGTAACAACCTAGTATAGTATTGAAATTTACAATGAAATAAATAGTTCTTGAAAAAACAAAATTGATTAGAATTAGTAATTACATCTATAAATTCATTATAAGACTATAAATGAATATTGAAGACTTAAGCTATCATTTTTTTATCTTCTTGAATTCCTGTTTGATAATTTATGGTTTTGGCCATGTTTTGTTATTGTTAAATGAATGTTTGTACAACCAATTCAAACTCTATCTTTGGTACTGCCACTTTCCACTATCCAAATTTAAAGGAGTAACTTATGAAAGAAAGTCCATCCCTAGCCATTTATTCAACCAAGGAGGAACAGAACAATTAGTCATGTTTTCTGAAATTGTACCACGGACTTTTTATTTTTTTTCTTAAAAGTTGTTGGGATTCTCACGACTCTTGGCTAATCGGAATTTGAAATTGTTTAAGGAGTTTAGGAGAACAGTGGTCCTCAGAAATCAGGTACGAAGAGAAAAAACAAGCGGTATTTTTTTAAACTCAATAAGACTCAAGGGGCCTTAAAACGAATAAATAAAAAAAATATAGGAGTGTAATTTTTTACGGCAGATTACCAAAATTTTTCTTAGGTTACACAAGTTTGAAACAAAGGCTAACAATTTTCTGGAGTAGCACCCCCACTAATTTCTTCTACTGAGCCACCATTGGTTAAATTCTACGTAGACACATAGAGAGGACAGATGAGTGCCGTTCGGTGGGCCAGCTAATTTCAGGATGGATTCATCGCGGCACGCCACTTCCTGACGAAGTCTTAATATAACAGCGCCATTCAGCGCCACTTTTTTTTTTCTTGACAAAGCTAAAATTTAAAAATAGCACGTGCCTTGTTCGTGAATAAAAACTCTTTATATTCAATAACAGATGGCAGTCTGTCTACGGAAATAATTTTTTTTTTTCTGAAAAACTTCTAAATAGTAAAGAAACAGAATGGAATTTAGAATTAAAAAAAGTATTCCGGAAAGCAGAATAGTGAAGTATATATTTTTTGTTTACAACGAAATGATCTTATTAAGAAATATATTTGAAAACCAAAAGAATTACCTATAAATGTATGTCAGTATATATATGTTATTTTTTTTTATTGTTTTTTTTATTTCACCATCTATCTACAACCCAAATACAGAGGCAGAACAAGAGGAGTATAATAAAGCATTTGTATAAAAAATTCACAAAGCATTTCTACCAAATTAATTATAATGTGCTTTTTCTCTCATCTCAATATTAGTTAAAATCTTACTAGGATTAGACGGGATGCTGGTTATCAACAATCAGTTATTTCCAATTAATAATCATTAAATGCTACCTAGGTTGTAAAATAATAAATATATGAATTCCTTTTTTTCCCTGTTCAAACAAAATATGAAAGAGTTCAATGGTGGAAGTGTCAAACTATTTAAAGAAATGAGAAATTTAGATATGGGTTTGTTATTTTAGAATATTATATTATTCTTTAGATTTCATTAAAAAAATTAACTTATATTTTCAAAGTCAGTTTTTTTTCAATTTCTTTTTTTTTTTGGGAGGGATACAGAAAAATTCTTAAAAGGAAGTCCACACCTCTCTGCAATAATAAACTATTATTAACAAGAGAAATACCAACTTAAAATCAAAGAAAAATAATTCAACTGTTAGTAAAAATATAAATAATAGACATTGCTGAAATAATAGTTTTGTCCACCTCTACATCACACTGTAGAGTTTTCTATGACAGCAGAATTCATAGAAATAGGTAATGACAGTAGAGTATAAAAATAGGCTAATACTTTAATTAAAAACATCTAGTATTCATTTTTTTATGAATTCAATCCGAAAGAATTTTTCTCAATTTTATTTTTCATCACTAGAATTTACTGCATATAAAAACTACATATAAAAAAAAATTAAAAATAGAGATAAATCAGTTAAAAATGTGTCTAGTAAAATGTAAAATATAAGAGTATCTCAAATAAAAAGCTATGAGTATTCACAATGAAAGGACATTTAGGTTTTTAGCAACTGGGCTTGCCAAATAAATATAATTTATTATTATTTGACTCGCACATATTTTAGTGTCTAGGCCAATTTATTTGCTTCCTAACTCTAATTAAAAATCTTTAGTTATTATTTTTTTAACCAGCCAAATAAATAATTATTTTTTAAACGAAATCTTAATTTATAAAGCAAGGTCAGTTTGTAAACATAAATAGAATTCAAAACATTTATCTATTTACTAAGTTTTCATAGAACATAAAATAAGTGTAAAAATAGGATCATCAAATGGTTAACAAATAACTGTAACACTTATGATATATATTTTGAATGTTACAACTTCATATTCGTATTCTGAGAGAACTTTATCTTAAAATAAAGTAACGTAAATAAATAAAAAATGAAACGATAATGTCAGTTAGCACTAAACAGATTTACAAGGAGTGTTACAGAGAATGTTATAAAGAGAGAAATAGGAGAAGGTTATAAATTTTTTGGCAATAAAGAAACAGTTAAAAATTCAAATCGTGAAAATTTGTGCACTCAGAACCCAAAAAGTGTAAAATTGTGTATATATGTAACAATTTTGGATTCTCAGTGCAAGATTTTTCACAATTTGAATTTTTTACTGCACGATTTTTGGTTTTTTACTGCATGAAAATCCGGTCTCTAGTTATAAACACGGATATTATCCACATTAGTCATATGTTTCTTCTAAAATACTACTAATAAACATGCAGGTATTACTAGTTTTAAAAAATATTAAAAATTAATGAGAGACTATACTGCAAAGCAACTTGAATATTGAATCACCATCAGGACCTCATGACAAATAATGCTTTGAAAAAAAAAAGACAGATAAAAAAATAGTATAGGTAATTAGAAATAATGGGACAGTGATTTTCAATTAACACAGCCCATAAAATATCTGGAGACAAATATATATTGTAATGACATGTATTTAAATTTTAAAAAATATGCAAGTGTACTACTAGTCTTCTAGAAAGTTCACTTCAACAAACTTCAATTCGCTACGCATTACAAAAATGCATCTGAAACTGATCTCTATGATGTTAGAAAAAAGCTTAAAAAAATATTTTTTACATTTCTATTAAATGAAATAAACAAATCGATCCTATAAAAGTCCAAAAAGGGCCAAGGGGACAGGCAGAGATAGATGGAAAGAAGGTCCTCCACATAAACAATGGCATTCAAAGGGAACAACTGACAGTGGTTTTCCAATGAAAAAAGTATTATTTTTAGACAAATCAAATAATTAAATATCTGATATGTTGTATAGCATTTATACATTTGAGTATAATAGGGTCTAAAACATTAAACCTCCATTTCTAAACCACAAAGAAGCTGCAAACTAAATACATAAGATATGACTTTGTATTTAACACAGAATAGAAATAAATCATTGTAATAATATCATTTAAAGAGCTACAATGCGCATATGGTACAAATAAGTAAATAAACAAACAAACAGCATATCAAAATATCACTGTACCATTAATAAAAAAAAATGTTCAATTATCTTCTAAAAAAATGAAACATACTCAACAAGTAAAAAATCAGGATCAAGTATAAAGAAAAACTGCAGATATATTAAGCACTGCTACTTTTATAAAGTGTCCTGCAATAAAAATAACGAAATTCTTCATCAGATGAAGAGGCCTGATGGCAAATATTTCTTCAATTTGAAATCAACTGAATTGCCAACATCTATATTCTAAAGGTGGAACGACAAAAACCATATTCACATTATATTTAAGCATGCATACGGTTCCTCCATTCGAAGCATAACTGTATCGCAGATTTGAAACTCAGTAAACAATCCGTTGAGTACATAGCGGTTTGCGAGAGTAACAATGTTGGAGCTTAGGACAGGAAAAAAATAGACCATTAAGGCAGCAGTGCTATTATGCAGAGAAACCGTAAATAGCCACTGAGCATTGACAATAATGAGTATGAAATTGAGTACTAAATTGACCAAAGTCAGCTGAAAATCACTAAGAACAATGTTTAGGCAGCTGTCATAACAAATTCGAAGATACGTTGCATTTTTTTTTAATTCTCATGATATTAAAATTTTGTTTTTGCACTAACTATAACTATCAGTTATAAGAAGACAGAAAAATACTGATAAATATTGGATATGTAAATTTACAGTTAAAACAACAGTTTTTTGACCTTGGCAAAAAACGACTAAAGGAGAGGAATCAGAAAACAACTGCAGAATATTAATGAATCTTAAACTGATACAAACACAAGCAAATAGAATGGTAGTGTAGAAAAGATGAAGAATAATGAAAAAATAAATAATAAAAAAACATAATTTAATGAAAGTTATTCTAATGTGAAATATAACTAAACATAAATTCTCCAAATCAAAGCAGATGATATAATTCTTAACATAAACTTAATATGCGATAAAATTCAGCCAATAACATGCATTAGGCACAAAGTGCACCTATAATCACTAAGCGATTACGAAAAACACATTCAAAGTAAATGGTAAAATAAGTAATTTAAAACAATAACTTTGCGATTATATAAAAAACTTCAAGAAAAATTTAAAAAAAGAACCATTCTGATGGCAGGCAGACTGATTAATGAATACGATTAACGAAACAATATTTTTAAATGTTAATAACAATTGAAAATTTATTATCTAACACAAAAATTACACTTATTAAAAAATAACACCTTTAATATAAATAACATTAAAAATACAAAATTGTCTATTGTTGAAACGGTTTTTAGCAAAAATTCCAGTCCTTGAAAATAGACATAGAGATCAGTAGAAATACATTAACAGCAAAGAAAAACAAATATTACAGATAATTAATAAATTTCATTAAGGTTCTAAACTATTAAGGATTGAAAATATTGAATTGGCAGTTGGATTTTTTTTTCACTTTTAATACCAAACTTTTTTAAGAATTTCGGTACTTAAGTTTAAAATTGTCAAAGATCAGCATTCCAGCACAAACTAAAAGCTCCATCTATGGGTGCTATTTCATTCTAGGAGGTTAAAATTTAATGTGTAGCGAGCCCACAGAATAATTGTTGACCTCACACTGGCTAGAACAGATTGCCAACCAGTAGGTAGCCCACAATATCTGTCTCAGTTGGAATACTCAATGAAATTAACCTAAAAATTTATTCCAACTAGGACAGAAAGGGCAGATTATCCTACAGGTTACAACCCAATTCTATACAGAGAATGAATGAAGGGTTCCAGAGACTTACCACAAAATAGAAGTCAACGCTCCGGGCTGAAATAAAATAGCTGCTTCTGATGGTTTTCACCCGATACATGCTCGGCCACTATAGCTTCAATACTCATGTGATGAGAAGAATATAGTAGAAAATAGGTTTTAGAAGTAATACGTACAGCTGTTATTAATATTTAAATAAATTTAGAAATACAGAGTGACAAAATGCAAATGATTTTATTTATCCAAATATCGGAAATGTACATAATATTAATAGAATTAATTAATACTTAATATTAATATAAATTATGGAATCAATATAAAATTGCATATAATATTGATTACCTAAATATCGGAAATAAATTTTCAAAAATATATATTACATATCAGTTTATTTTGGCCTATAACGCATGCTTTAATAATTATTGTTTTCTAAAAAAATAGCCCTTTGTTAAAATATATTCATTTTATACAAATTAAGAAACAAGAAGACACTAACTAACCCATCATGTCATGTCTATAATTACTTTTTAATCACTTAATACAACTGCATAGAAATACCAAACCTTAAATAATTAAAAAAAATTCTATTAGTGCGGTATCGGATTAATATGGATGTATATTCATATTTAGTAATTCAATCAAATGTTCACCTTTTTAGTGATTCAATAAAACAGTCTCATTTTAAACAAAGAACAAATAATTGATATGTTTTTCATTTATGTTGGTTGTATCACATGAAAAAGAAAAGAATGGATTAATGGATCACATTTTATTCATAAATTGAAAAATAGAACATGGCTTCAATATGATTCTTCCACCGAACACAGTATTGAATTACCACTTTAAAAAAGCTTCAAAGTCTGCAATGAAATACATTCCTCTAAGACATTTTGTATCACACCAACAGTTTCAGACACTCAGTCTTAAGTAAACAATCCAAAGTCCTGAAAAAAAGGGTGATTGGTCACTGATTGGAAGATGCGTCCCAAAAAAACTTTAATTTTTAAACCTTGGATGTTTTCCAAGATCAATCTCAAAACATGCAATTGTTTGCAATTATTATGAGTAAAAATCGACATCAGTTTAAACTTCAAAATTATACTTCTGCTCTAAAAACTGAATAATAAGTTGTTATTCACGTTCACTCATATCTCGTTAATGACAACAACGAAATTGACATTTCATGATATAAAACCAGACATAACTTATTCAAACAGATCTGGGAACATGGGAATCATTTTTAAACCAATTATAAGTAAAACATGACGCTTGGTAATAGGTTAGATTAACACTGGAAAAAATATTGTGCCATTGATCAACATTTATAACAAAATATAGGAAAAAATACAAGAATCGAAATCTAGTCGTAAGTTTAATATCTGAGCATTTAAATTTTACTAAAAATTAATCTGAATAGTTAATTAGATGGAATTTAAAAACACTAACAAACTGCCAATACTTGTCAAAAAAATTTCTAACAAATCTCAATTCTATTAATACCTAATTTAAGCTGATGATGCTTACACTTTTAGAAAACAGGATAAAAAATATCGATGGCATATTTTAGAAGACTGATAAGAAATAAAGATGGCTTATAGAAAGAGATAATTCAATAGGAAGAGAATTAAACTATCTTTAAGGCCATATTATAATACAGTACTGATAATAAAACTAATATTCTGAAAGTTCTCATTCCTAGGCCACATTCATTTGTATTTGAGAGCCGAACAAAAACAATGCACAGTTCTACTTAAAGCAATTCACAACTCTATCGGTACTCTTGAAGCATAATATGCTGCATTATTATACAATGAAACTCCATTCATCTGAGCACAACTAGGTAAATGAGAACAAAATAAATATAAACAATAAATACATAAAATAAATAGTTTCTAAAGAAGAATAATCATTAGTAACAACAGATATTGTTAAAATAAGAAAACAAAAGTATATAAACTGCACTGAGACAACTGGGAGAGAAAAATTTGCACCACTTGAACTATAATTTCATTCGAGTAAGGTTACACTAATAAAATCTTTTACTACAATACCGTAATAGTCAAAAGAACTTTGTTAGAAGAATATAAAATCAATTTCAAAAGAAAATATATGCTTTCTATGAAATATAACCAAGATGGATTGTATTTTAAATGTAAATAACAAATAACAAATTAATTTAGAAACAATGAAGAAGTATAGTTACTAGTTAAAGAAGTGAAAAATACAAGCCTAGAATCAATATAAGCATTATATAATTCACTATTCAAATTAGTTTGAACTTAACCTTTTTAAGTTAATAAGAACAATACACAAAAATGGTTCTAGCTTGCAGACATAAAAAAAAAGAAGTTGTATAAAGCAAAAGAGTTTTAAAGGCTAACAACTAAACAAACTGTTATCAAATGGATAAGAAATGATAAATTAATAGATTAATGCTTTAAAATTCAATAGAAAGGTTATGACAACAAATTGAAAAAATAAAGAATAACATTACCAATTATAACTGACATTAACACAACATTTATTTGAATGAAAAACTAAAATATTAATAAAATCTGTGGAATAGATACAACAAAATTCACCTTTATCCGGAGCAGAAAATAAACAGACATAGATGAAGTTACAGGCTCACATAGAGTACACAAGATGATAGAAAACGCACCATTTCTCAGAAACAATATCAAATAAAAATAGACTTTGTGAATTACTATTAATCATATCTTAATATACTGATTGCGTGGGTGCGGTCAGTTTACATTTTGACAACAAAACAAATCTTCGATTTACAAAATAAAATTAACAAACTTACCATAAAGAATTTCCTTCGCGATTTCACTACGAACCGACTAGAAACAATAACATTACCTAATATTAAAAACACTATAAACACAAAAACTGATATTTTACGGCAACCATGGACACTATTACAGTCATCTGTTTGATACGTCAAAATTTTGATATATTTTTATCAAATAACAATGGCTCTTTAGTGAATAGTGAAAAAAAATACTGTAACTTTTAGAAGGTTTTAATTTTACAAATATAAGTACTTAAAATAGAAAATCGTCATTAATGAAGGTTATGTAGGTTAATATAAATTATTTGAATTTTAAAGTTTAGTTTACAGAGTTCAATGTAAATATAATCAATATTTATTATTTTATTCTAAGAACGATAATTAAACGAATTGGATATCGTATTTTTTTTATAAATATACATTAAGTAGATGTGGAGTATAAATATCCGTGCAGCTCTCTGTTGTCAGAAGCGGGAAGCTCTAGATTTAGTCTTCAGTGGTGTCTCTTGAATTTACAGCAGTAAAATGGGACTATGATCTGGGGAATGACTCGCCCTGCTTTCGTTTTGTGTTTTAAATGGAAATTATTTGTTAGCTGTTAATATTTTTGGTAAAATGGGAGATTCTTCAGGACAAGTGGTAAGTAAAGTATCATTTTAACAGTGGATCATTTGAATTCATTAATTATATCAATAGTTAGTTGTATTCTTTTTAACGTTTGATGGATTATCAATAATTATAATTTGTGCTATTATTATTTTGTTTTGTATTATTAATATAAGACTATAGTTCTGAAATTTACTTTTATTATTGGTCCAAATGATTGTTTAATGAACAATCGTTATTATCAGTTGTTATCAGCTCATTCGTTTCGCACTCGGTTTCTCTGTATTGAATAGAATTTGAAATTAACGTGTATATTAACAATATTTTAGGCACGTGTATATAAAAAGTACCGTTAGGAGCCCCATAAAGGGGTATGGAATTGATTTTCGGCTCAAAAGTGGGCCACACGAACGAGCCTTGTGCAAGTGACCCAGTTTACCTTTACATAATGAGCGGGAAGACACAACACTCTTTGTATTAACATTTTGCTCTAAGGTAATAGTGTAGAAAGTAGCCAAACGTTACGGAACTGTTTACGTTTATCAGCCGTTATCAATGAACGTCTAGGGAGCAAAGCCCTCTAGACGGGTACAATAATCCTCCTTGCTGCGTCCTTGTACACATGTACTCAAACATTAACTCAACACATTTATTAACATATGCTTGTAGACATTTATCGAAGAACATTTTTTTTAATTCTGAAATATTTCTTTTGCCCTTGGGCTCTGTGCTACCTTGCTCTGAAGGTGTTCAACATTCCTTTTCAGATTTCGACTCGTTTTTCCTCAGATTTATTTTTTTATTACCATTGATAATGCCTGTATATATAACATGTTGTTATTTTTAGAATTTAGATAGATATCACTTAATAACACTGATTACTTATTATAATTAATCAAATTGACGAATGTTAAATGTTGATTTAATCTCACTCGAATTAATTTGCTAAATTTTTATTTGGATGAGATACCACAAGGACATCCGCCGCATATTTATTTTGATAAAAAAAGACAACTGTTCACATACAGGAATTTTTTAAAAGTTATATTTCCTTTTTTATATCAAATATTAGTAAATTTCATATTTTATAAGAGTATCTTTTCAATTTAATACTTTTATTTTTCTAGTAATATGGACCCTACCCTCTACATCTTTGATCGAATGAATTTCAGGTATTTTCTTAGTGCTAAATAAAAGCTTGATTATACTATTTTAGCCTAGGTAGTTTATTATTCCAAATATTTTTTATATTTATACAAAAGCTTCGTTTTCGCTTAGCATTATAATCAATAATCAAGCTGTAACTATAATCGAAGTTATATGATACGTTATCAACTTTTAAATTTAATAGATGCATGTATCATATCAATACATGTAAATTTCCTAAGTACTTTTTTTTTTTTGTATTTTTCGATTGATTCTCCTGCTCCTCCTCCCCCCTATTTTTTTATCTATCAACAAACAGTCCTAGTTGTGTATGTATACTTTAGTTACCCAGAAGTCGCCATCATCTTTGAAAACGCTCCTTTCCCAGAAATGAGTTTTACTTTGAATATTAAGGACTGATATCTATAATATACATAATTCTTTGAAATTCTTACTGTGATGAGACATAGTTAAACAGTTTATTATTATCAAGTACTTTCGTCTGAGTTTGAATTGCGTTTTTTGTACGATTTATATTAGATAATGGAGTTTTTTTGGCCAATCAATAATTTGGTTCCGAAATATGTAGATTATTTATTATTGGATGGCCAAAAAAAATTATCATTCTATGTTTCAATCATTATTAATGAGGTAATGTATTACAAATGTAATACAGTCAGGGCTTAACCAAGTCATAATTAAAAAAAAAAAAAATATATTTAATAAATATGTAATAAGAAAAAATAATAATCTCAGGAGCGGACATTTAGATAATTGATAAGTTTTATGATAGCAAGCCTTTTTTAAAAAGGTAACAACAGATTCGAGTTCCAACGAACTAAGAATAAAATAAGTAAGAATTTAACAAACAGCAAAATATGTTTTGTTTCTTTTTTTTAAAAAATTAAGAAAAGGGAAATTGATTTTTTTTGTTTAATTTATTTTTGGGAGTGATTTTTTTTACTCAGTTGTTAAGGTACTGGACTAATTCCCAGGTAGGGTTGGAACATCGAAAGTAAAATATCGATATTCGGTATCGCAAAACCAAATATCGATATCCACTGATAATCGCTAGAAAAATATCGATATATTGAAAGAAAATGGATGAAAAAGCAAATAAAAGTGCATCCAATGAGTTTAATGTTAAACAGTGAAGAAGGTTAAGAAATGATATAATTATTATTATTTATAAAACAATATTAGCCATGAATCATTTTAAAAATATATAGAAAAGAATTATACTTTTTAAAAAAATACAATAAAATATTTTTATTTTGAAGAATTTTAGCCATATTTCATATATTATAGTCTTCTGTAAGTTTTTCAATTATAAAACCTTCAAATTTCTAAACATTTTATTTATCTTATAACGTTTCCGACTATATTGTGCATTCTCAAAACATTCATCTAAAAGCATGTAATTTACTTAATATACATCTCAGTACAATCATCATTTATACGAGTATAATTATCAATTTGTCTTTACATAGGATTAATTAACATCATTTGTATATAAATCTTATCTACTAATTACTGTTTAGTATAGATTACTAAATATTGTTTATTCTTATATTTACTGGTAAAATTACAGAATCGTGATCCTAACATGGCGGGCGTTTTGATTTTTAGGACCTTACCAATTAGAAATCTCTAAAGGTTGCGTTGGGAGGCAAAAACAGGACATTAACATCACTGAATGATGTGGTACTGTTATGGGCCGTACAATTATCTATAAACAGTTGAACATTTTCGCTATTGGTTTATTATTTTCAATAATAGAACTTTGGAAACGACCAAGCAAACAATTTTTGTCGTGGCGATTTGAGATCAGCCCACAGCGAGCTGGCGATCTGATGTATTATTACTTACTGCACTATACATTAGGGTTAGAGTATCGGCACGCGATATGTCGATATATCGAAGTTGAAAAACCGATATATTATATCGATATCTTAACATCCATTATATAGATGATAGCGATATTTTACAACGATATATCGATCACACCATATGCTATACTATATTATAGTAGAATCTCGGCAATTCATATCCCAGTAATTCATATAGATTTTCTGGCTTCTTGAAAGTCTCCCTTTATTTCATATAAATACACTGCAATCCGGTTCCACCGATAATTCGTATTTATTTTCGTCTTCCAAATAATGTAAACGCCTTATAATTCGAATTTCCAAATAAAAAATCTGGTTAACTCTTAATCTTTTCAAGAGGAGAGATGAGTGAGTGAGAGAGGAATCGTTTCTATGAATTTCGGTCGGTTTACACTTTTTTTTTCTATTCAGTTCCCTTTAAATAAAATTGTAAAAAAAACTGTAACCATACTGTTAGCCGACAACAGATTGATCTGAAAAATTAAGTTCGCTCATGACTGGCAAGTCCACGAATGCAAAGTGCTTTACAAACACTGGCGTACTTTACCGAATGCCTATCGTGCAAACACAAAATCATGTATCATCCTCGTAAGTGAAATTTTCAACGAATGGGTACAGATATGGAATAAAAAACAGCGAAAATTGTCAACTGTTTATTGATAATTGTACGACCCACAACAGTACCATATCACTCAGCGATGTTTATCTTCTGTTTTTGCCTCCCAGCACAATCTCTTAGGTGCAATCTCTAAAGTTGGCCATAATTAAACGATTTGAGACATTTAACGCAAGGAAGTAGTGATGCAGCTCTTAGAAAGCATCAAGGATGGGAATCGATTACCTCAAAATTAGGACCTCTCATGACTTTTCGAGATTTCGCCTATTTTGACGAAGGTTTAGCAGTAGCTTGGATCCTAACTGACAAGGAAATTTTGACTCCGTAAAAAAAAGGAGATGAAGAAGAAATTGATGTGCCGACGATTAGTTCTAAAATGGCGAAACAATGCATCTACAACGTGTCATTTCTTAGCAAATTCGGATGTTTGTGTAAACGTATTTTCTGCTCTGAACATCCTTAACGAAGCCATCGATGAGATCCGTCTTCAAGGATTGCACTATAAGAAAAAAAACATTTTTTTGTTGATCTAACTATATCGTTTGTATTTCCATTCATATTAATGCAATTTTGTATTAATTTTGTTATTTTCTATTTTTTACCAAAACATTGATCCATATCTGGACATCTAGAAATATCTCCGATCATAGTGACATGTGAGAGTAAAGTTGTGGCACGCCTCTATATGAGAAACCTTTATTTGCGGCACGCGTTATACAAAGGTTGGGCACCTCTGGTCTAACGACTATCTCAGGGCTTTTTGATAGTGCTATCGAACTATCGCCAACCCTCCTTTATCGGTTGTAATGGTACAGGATTTTTCAAAATAAATTTCTGGCTTATGTCCTAAGTGATAGGTACACTGAAAGTGTTGATAGGCTAACCAGGCTCGGCTGAAGGCCCCATTTTTTAAAAATCTATAATAATAATCTATAATCACTATTAGAAAGTCTTTAGGTAATTTATGAATATATTAAAAATAAATATAAAACTCTGAAGATCAATGAGGCTAACCAGGCTAGGTTGAAGGCCCCATTTTTTAAAAATCTATAATAATAATCTATAATCACTATTAGAAAGTCTTTAGGTAATTTATGAATATATTAAAAATAAATATTTAATATGAATATATTAAATATATAAATAATAAATAAAGAGGCTACTGTAGAATTTAGGTGGGACTAGAAAATGTGAGAGGCATGGGCCCGATACATATAATCGAAGATAAAGCTCAGCGACATTATAAATCGGCATGTAAAGTTGTTGAATTAGATAATGAATTAAACACTATGAAGTTAATTAACTCTAAACCGAGGATGTTGACAGATGTGTAACTGCAGATTTGGGTCTTGGTGGGGGTGGGGTTCGGTAAAAGGAGTTGGTATATAAGCAACGCTTTTTGGTGCTATGGTAAGCTTTATTATTGCTACACTCTAATTTTCCTCTCTACAATCGACAGAAATACCATCTACAGGGTCCTAGGTCTTGGCCTTAGGTTAGGTTCCCTCCATTGGGTTATTGTCAAAAAATTCAATTCTTAATATTTTGGTTGACCCGATCGCCGGTAAAATCCCCACCTTTTCATCCTTGTACGGTTGTTTTTTATTTTCAGAATTTTGTCGGAAACCGTATTGTAAAGATGGCAGTCTGACGGTAACTCCACTTCTATGATAAGTAAAATATCATAGTTTGTATAAGTAAAATATCTGATAATATAAGTTTGATGTGGATGATACTAGGTGAAGTGAATAATACTGAGCACGTACTCATTCCTATAAAGCTAAGCAAGTGCTCTGGTTCGGTGTGAATGAATGTAAGTTACTCAATGAAATACTTAAATATTCTATTACTATTTTTTTTAAATCGATTTTCGATCTACTCTTTCGTAAACTCAACATTTTACTGAGTACTTGCTCACATAGTATGCATTCTCACGTTTTATTCACGTAGAAAAATGAGCAGGTACTTCGAATTAATAATCTGTCCAATATTTGTGGAGCACGTGATCCATGCACTTAGTAAAATAATAATTAAAAGAATTTTAAAATAATTATAAAGAAAATTAGTTTAAACGAAAATCGATTTTAAATAAATAATGATAGAATATTTAAATATTTCATTGTGTAACTTCTATTTATTCACATCGAACCAGAGCACCTGCTCAGCTTTTTGAGGAATAAGCACGTGCTCAGTTTTTTGAGGAATGAGTACGTGCTCAGTTTTATTCACTTCACCTGGTGCAATCGGTTATGATGGCTAAAATCTACTGGTTTTTGTCTTATTCTTGACCGCCACCCGGTCCATCTTGCTAATAATTATAATAATTTCAATAATTATTGTAATACATGAATATGATAGAGAAGTGTTGAAATATTCCGATTGTGGTGTCACTAGGGCTAGGATTGAGGTCAAGAACTCCTGATAATAAGTTAGCTTCCTGTAGAAGATTCGCAGCAGCTATCGCTTTGACCTTGTTCCTACGTGCAACTATCGTACTGCTATTAGAATGCATTGGCTGCCAGTCTCATCCGCCCTGGCATTCCAGTCGGTTATCTTTTGATCTCGAAAGGGTATTTACATACTAAACCATTGTTGTGGTATAACCAACTATATTATTAATACTACTTTAATTAGATTGAAGCTGTCAACTTCCGCTAGCTACGCTCGCTCAAGAGATATACAAGCCCACTACAGATTTTTTTAGTTAAGATCGGGAACTAAATTCGCATATCAGTTTATGGTGTCAAGTTATAACCTCAATAGACGGTCGACCATATAGTACGTAAGTACCCTCGAAAGTATTCAAAATTGAATTGCATTAGTAAGAAATTTACTTTTCGAACGAGAGTTTGTGCATCTGCAGGCGATAATTGGTCCCTTCAAGAAATATTAAAAGGACAGAACCATTCACACCTACATTGCTTCAAACTGTCGGGTTCAAGAACACTTACTAATTGGCCAAGATCCACAGATTATGGCTGCTCAAAGACCGTAGGCTGACTATGATCTTTATTTGTTTTCTCGAAGCAGTCTGTACGCGAACCAAAAGATTGTTTTAACATCTCGGAAAATTACATCAAGATTACCTTTTAAAGTAGCCAAGTAGGTCTCTTCTATCAGCGATCGTTTGAATTACCTCTAGTAAGGTTGTAGAGCCTAAGTTGAATGGGGGGGAGGAAGGAGAGGAGTAAAAACATTAGAACGCTTGATAACGTTAATGGCTAAAGGTCGTTAAAATGGCTTTACTATTGGTTTGGTTTTGCGGTGAGAGGTGGAGTGGATCATAAATTACATATATATCATGTTATGCGATTTTATAATTCACATCGTAAATTATTTTTATGGTGTGAAATAAAATCTATTGTTATGTAGATAATTTATTATGGGCTGTAAAAGTAATTTTATTGTTTCTTTTTTTTTTTTAATTAACTTCTATGGAATACGGTCATTTAATTATCTGGAATTTTATCTGTCATCGTTATATCATTACTTTCTTGTCTGCCATAAGATCTATTGTGTTTACTCAAAAAATTTGATTCCAACATTTTTTTTTCTTGTTTGATATTAAAATCGATTCTATCATTTTTTTTTATTTTTTGATTGGCTGAACTCCGAAATATCAAGAACCAGCTACTTGTCACTTTTCCTTTCGCGTATCACAACTTCTTTTCTGAAATTCTCATCTCAAATCATTTCTCAGGTCAATGACACTCTGCTAAATGGCCGCCGTATTATTTTATTTACTCACTTTCGTCTGCATGAGGTTTCAAAGTCTCAAGTTTTGTTTTGACTTAATTATTTTTCTTTATTCTAAAATTAAATACGTTGTAAAATAAAAACCAGGTTAGTAAAATAAAATAAAGTTGCACCACCTTACCAACTATTGTAACTATATAGCAAGATACAATAGTACTTTCACTGGGCCGCTCATAATCCTGAATTTAGCATGCTAAATAAGATTGTGAGTACCCTTTTTTTTCAGCTGAAATTTTCTGAAGTGTTTTTGAAATGCTGAAATACGTTGTTTAAAAAATAAAGTAAATCTCGCTCATGAGATTATGACAGCGGAGAAATCAGAACAGCCCGCGAAAGTGGAAGAAAAGTTCTTCCCCCAATTAAACACATTTAATTGACTTGACGAACAGTTTGGCTATGAATGATATGTTTGTTTTCATTTCGCCTTAAATGTGAAAATTTGTTGAAAACAATTTGAATGAAAACAACCATTAATAAGTAAATGGGTAAATAATTAAAAAAATTATTTTGTGTCCATATTATTACCTTACTTAACTTTTAAAGATACTGGAAGGAGGGCGTTAGTTTCAACTTGTGTTAGCGCCACCTGAGTTCGCCCTTGGTCTTCCTTATTCTTATGAGCGAAATAAGGTACCTTATGCTCTGTTGGTTTCTCTTACAACCTACAATGAAATCTTTCTTATCGGTTCTCTGTTTTAATTATTAATATTATTTTATACTAATAAGTTGTGTATTAATAAGTTTTTTATTTCGTGAATTTTCTTTTTATTTGTGATTTTCCTCGTGGTTGTTTTGACGGCAAATGATAAAGATTTGAGAATTGCCTTCTACGGAAAAAAAAAAAAAACACAGTAAAGTATTTTCGAAACTTAGATTATTCCATTGAAGAAATTCTGCGAGAATGTGCATTATACATGATATTTCCATTATATAAAAAACTAAATTTAAATCTCGGTAAGGCTCCCACCTCAACTGAAAAGGATCCGTTGGGGGTTTATTCATCTGTTGAGCGTGCGGAAGTCGATTGCTGTGATCTAATTAAAGCAATGATAATTTTAACCACATAAGGTCTAAGATTGGGATTATTCTTTTTTTTTTTTAAATTATGGAATTTTAATTATAAAATAAACGAAGGAGAAGATAGTCCATATCATAACAACAACAGGCCATATGTTAGACCGCTTATTACGTAAGCACCTGAATAATAATTGAAGTTAACCATTACTTAACAAACCACGTGCGTAAAACTTTTTTTTTTTTACTGTTTTGAATTATAGTCTCCTTCGATTGAAATGATACTTTATATGTCCTGTTAGGCCAAGTTCTTAAAAGAAATCATGGATCAATGCCCACCAGTTATTGGACGTATTTGATAATTTTTATTGAAGAAATTTACCGAATACTTGCTACGAACTTTTTAGCAATTTTAAAACCTATCTCAAATTTTATTTCAGCGTTATTGTTTTGGGCATTTTCATTTTCATTTTTATTTTTTTTAATTTTAATTCCCACGAGTTGATTTTAATTGCAAAATAAGCATATGTTAAAATATTAATAACACATTATGAGGACTGTTGTAAATATGTATATTTTTATTTTTCATTTACGTACAAGGTTGTTAAACAACAGTAATTAATACTACCTCTGATGTAGACTTTTTTTTTCTACTTAATTCATATTACGCTGTTGCTTAAAATTCATTGGCGTAATTTGTTGTCGAAGCAGAGATGCTTTCAATTTTTTAGTAGTTTAGTTACGTCTTGGGAATATATTTCTTCGATGATGGTCTTATAGTCGGCTACGTACGCTACTTGTGACGTGCGTTGTAAACATGATCTTGGAATGGGCAATTACGAAGGTTTTGTTTGACCTTTGTTCCAATGCTAAGACATTGATGCCGCATGCCAAGGTTGGTGTTTAACTTAATTGACGGAGACATTGACATGGTTGAGTTCCTGCGCAGATTACAGCGCAAATTGTTAACAAATGGAAAAACCAGCTGGCGCTGACGTTGCGTAATGCCGCGTTGTGCAATCTGATTACAAGTTGCGCGTTCGGTCGGTGTATGTTGATTCGGGCCACTTGTGCAACCCTCCTAGTTAGTGTGCGGGTCCTGGGCAGATGCGCTGGCTTGCCCCGAACAAGAACTCTGTATCGATTTGGGCCAGCATTGTCAGTTCTTGTGGAAATATCGATATAAATCTACGTTTCTAATACCTTCTTACTATAACCTATTATGCTTATAGGATATGTAATCGACTTAAGGTCGATACGAACTCGGTAAACTTCAACTTCATTTTTTAGAGTAAGAGTATTTTACATTCTCGATAACATATTGTAGCATGTTAAATAGCAGAAAAATTATCAATTTGACGATTTCCATGATGGTTGGGTTACCTCAAATTTCGTTGTATTATCTGTTGCGTTTAGCTGAGGGTCAAAATGAAAACATCAATTCGACAGTTTATCTGAAAAACTTCGTTAGTCCCAATTATTTCATTTCTTACGAGGTTTTGCCGGTATACTGTTGAATTACCTGTCTCGCAAGATCTGTTTCAAGAAAGAAAAACTGTTCTTTTTCGTTATTTTTTTTTTATGGTTTGTTTCCGAAATTGCATAAAATTTGTTTTATTGTATATAACATGTTTTGTTTTTTTCTTCATGAATCCTAATCAGGACTTATTGTAAATTCAAGAAATTATTTTTAATAAACTAAGAATATCAAAATTTAAAACACATTTTTGACCATTGGTATGCGTGTCTGTTCCACGACTAATTCTCGAATAGATGGACCGATTCCATTGCATATCTACCTCTGTGGCATAAGATGGACCGCGTGCGCGCTGTAGCCGTAAAACCTCATTTTCTATAGACGGTAATGCCACAAGTACATATAGAAACTTATATGTTTAATCACTTGGTCAATTAAATTATTAAAGTTAATTAAGTTCTCTATAAAACAAACAAATAAAATAGAATCGAAATCGGACCACTATCAGCAAAGATATGGCGTATTGGTCTACGAATAACTTGAAACCTATACATATCCCAGAACAAATCGTCGGCAAATATGTTAAACCTCGTAACTCCGAACCGTTTTTATTTAGGTTTTTTTTTATTTTTGCGTAAATCTTATGCAAAATAATTAATTGTTAAATGATTCTGCTCGATAGTGTTTCACTACCTAGTAAATACTATTTAAAAAAAAAAAAACTCGTGATAAAATTCTTACACAATTATCAAAATAAATAGAAAACTTAATTTTTTTTTTGTTTTGTTTTTTTCTCCTGAAACTTTGGGATTTGATAGTTGCGTGCGTGAGTGGACAGGCCAGATATTTTATTGCCTGCTGTCACTCCATCAATCTTCTAAATTACCTTATTTATCTGGTAAGATGAAAGTAACGCCTAACAGTTTGTAAACAGAGATAGCTCCATATCTGCTGGATAAGGCATTATCTATAACCTTCATTAATGGAACGGTTGTTATGAATGGGCGTGTCATATCGCTGAATATAGCAAGCAATTCTTAATCTGGAATCCATGGAACTCTCCACTAACCATGAAACTTTATGTAATATTTTAACAGAATATGATTAATAATACACAACTATTTTTATTATAAGGAATTAGGAATGCAAAATGTATAAGATATATTTTTGAATATGTCCAATACATGTTAAAAAAATATATATTTTTTATTTATATTTTGATTATGGAAATATTATTTTTATACTAAAAATCGTAAATATCAAATAGGAATGTTTATATTTTTTAATTTAATTCGAAGAAAATTTTTGTTCATATACTGTTCTGAAAATTGTTGAAAGAAATTTCTCTTCTACCTTTTCATGAATAATCTCTGTACCCACATGTACTGTGAAACCATAAAAATCATTTTTTTTTTTTTTTTAAATTCTCCTGTAATTCTTTAATATTAATGACAGGACATCAATGTGACGGACTGGTGGGTTTGGTGTGATTATAGTTAAAAAAAGTATATCTATTTCGGGCGAAAATTACAAAATGTGGAATATTAGAGGATTTAATGGAGTTGGATTCGGAGAGAATTGAGTGATTTTGTGGAATTGTCGATGAGATTTACGCAATAACTTTAAAGTTTGATGTGTTAGTCAAGTTAATGTTGAAGTAAACAGCGTAGCCAAAATTTCGTTTCTGGAAGGGAAGGATAAATCCATCCAAGGATTTATTTTTAAGAAACTCACTCCAATAGATTATATCCAGGGTCCTACTCTCTATATAACTTTTTCTATAATAATGTATATCATTTATGAAATAAAATTCAAATATGTTTTTAGAATTTTTGTTTACAGATAAGGATAAGTAAAAGTATTTTTTAATTTCGGACGGGAGGAGAGATCCGGACCCCTCGACCCCTTTTTGGCTACGCCTCTGGTTCAAGTCATCGAAATTTTCGAGCAATTTCTTGTCGTTTTATTTTTCTATCAAGATTCCATGCTGTTTGCAAGAAATCCTAAGTAGCGTATCAATATAATTAATATTATTAAAGGAAACTTATAGGTTCGGGATGTAGGGTAAAAGTGATTTGAAGCTATTAGTTTTAATCTTTCAGTTTTGAAACCATTCTTCAATGTTCCTGGTGTATTATTGAAAAGCTGACGGAAGTACAGCATGTCTGTATTAAACATAAGGCAGTGGTGAATATGGCTGCGAGGTAGAGCTAATTAGAAGATAATTCTGTCCTGTATAATAGGTGAGGTCTAGCCGAGAGGCGCCTATATAGATTATATATATCTAGGAGTCATTGAACTCGAGCCGGATATCCTAATGCCAGTCCTTATTCCCTTTCTAACCTAGAGATAGTCTGCTTCTAGAAATGGGTCTTATTTTTTGGTAAGTGTCAGGTGCCATGTTAAAACGACTGGTTTCCTTCACCTGTTTGGGTTATAATTCGGTTCCGACGCTACCGTCAAGCCTATAAATTGCCCAGTTATTCTTATGAAGTGATATTTACGAGTATATTTGCATTCTGTATTTCTGGATTGCTGTGGATTTTTTTTATTAAGAACATCTCTCTATAAAGTGCATCTCTATTTAATGGACGGTTTTGGTATTTGTTGTAAGATTTGTTTGGTTGGTAATGGTAATAGTGGGGAGAACGGGTTCGACAAGTAGGCCTAGTGGACCTTTTGGCGTAAAACCAATGAAGACCTATTTTTTCTCCATGTCGAACCTTCTGGTTTTCCTAATGTGATTCAAAATGGACTTCGATGGAGGAAGCCTTGTGTTCCAGAATTCTATGAGAGCCCAGAAGCGTACATCTACACGTGCCGGTCATAGTACCCTTGTGTAATGTAGGGCGGTCTCCAGTACTATCCGAACAAGTGGCAGATTTCGTCACCTACTACTCCACAAATCTTTAAGCGCTCAATGGCCTGTGAGTATTCCGATAATCACTCGGAGTTCATTTCTCTTCAGGCCTGGCAGCCATTTTGTTCTAGAAGGAGAGGGCTTTTTTAATTGACTGCTAGTGGATGTCTAAGACCAACACGTTCCTTCCTCTCCATGTCCACTCGAGAACCTCTTTACGCTGATGTATTTTTGAAATCTCCAATGAAGGTTCTGTCGCCACGGAAGGGAGCTGAGCACCTTTTCTTGCTGGTCCAGTCTAGTCTGGCTCATTCCCGGGTCCGGGTTCGAGTCTGGCTGTGGCAGATAATTTATTCATTCTGTTACATTGGCTGTTGATCGACTCTGGGGTCGCACATTGCGGAACCCAGTGGACAAAAGTCGAAAATGCGAATATTTTTTCCAACTTGCTTTGCTTTAGTAATACTTTCATAGTGACCTCAGTGATATGGAATAGGAGCTTTTAATCAAATATTATAAAAACAAAGGATAGAAATCATGTTTGAACAAGTGGCAGATCGTATATCTGTCTCAACGAAACAATTTCAATTTAGCATCCCCCTTCTTTCATGTTAAGGACAAATCAACTTCAAATGAATTTTTAGTATGGAACGCATCGAGGAAGGTAAATAATATCCATTTTTTTGTTAATACTTTGGAATAACATTTTTTGGTTAATATTTTTAAATAATATTTATAAAAAAAAAACAAAATAAACATTTTTCAATTTCGACCCAAAACATTCTTAGTTTCTGAAATATTTTGATTGAGTAACAATTATACATCATAAATATAAAAAACTTTTCTGCTTTGGATGGTTCTGTGTTTGTTTCAGAAAACTATGATTGGTGTTATATGCCACCTAGTGTGCATAATGCTTTATTTCATAGTTGCGAAGTTATAAATTTCATTCATCTTATTCCAATTGGAATTTTCTCTGAGGAGGTTTTGGACGCTACCCATAAGGTCGTCAGAAAAAATAGGTTGAATCACACGCGAAAGAACAGTAGTGCCAGTTCCAATGCTGATCTTTTAAATCAACTTTTAATATCATCGGTCCCTTTAATTAATTCGGAACTTAATTTAGAGGACATTAAAAAATAACTTTTGGATGATAACGACTCTTCTGTGAATTCATTCAAATTTGAACTGGAGAACTCATCCCCACCTAATTCATCCGAAGAGAGTATTTCAATGAGCAGCGACTCATTATAATTTTCTGATGTAAATTAATCAATTCATGTATTGTAAAAGAAATGGTTTGTGATATTAATTATTATTTTGTTAACTCTAAAAAACTTATAAGAAGTTATTCAGAATTAAACTTATTCAAAGACTCTTAATATGTGGTTTTTTAGTGATCAGCTCGAAGTTTTCTTTAAAACTTCGTCAAGACGTCAAAACGTCAAGACCGACTTTTATCCACTTCGACTGTAAGAGCGCTGCCCTGTTGGTCGGGGCCATCATGGCCATATCCAGCCTCTATAAAGTGGATACCTCATTCATTAATGTATCGTGGAAAATATGTGGCTGTTGAACGTGATCCTAATAGTCGGCAGCAAAAATTCAGGAGAAAGCGAAAGAAGGAGAGGGTACAAAAACCGACGCATGCATGTGAGATGTACGCATGCATATATTTTGCTGTGAGAGCAAAAGTGGCCTAAGCAATATTCAGATCACTTTTTCATTTCCTTTCGACTAAAAACAGAATTATTTGGATTGACCAAGTGCTTATATCTAGCGGTATATTTGATAAATAGGTTTGCAAAGGTATCAAACACTCCTATGCACTTATAGGGTGCACTCTATGAACCAAAAAAAACAATATTGGAGTTTTTATGATTTATATATAAGCTGCTAACGTTTTGTCTCATCAATTGCTTCAATGCTATGCAATCTACTTGATCATTATTAATTTTTAGATATATCTGTTCATGTTAGTTGGGATTTACAGTCAATATACAATAATACTTTTTTATCATCATAATTTTAAAATAATCTTCTAAACTTCTTTCTTATGTTGTCATCATCTATTTCTCCATAGGGCTCAATTTCCTTTTCTAAAATTTTGTTTTAGAAAAGAAAATTGATCTCATGGAGAACAAAGTCAGAAAAGTACCAATAACAATTATTGCTATATTGAGTGATGATGGAAGGATATGGTGGATATTGCTGTGGCATTGCAAGCCTGTGCCATTACAATCGGCCTTGGCCTACTGATTTCTCATTCATGGGACTCTGATTAGTGACGTCATTAATATTTGTTGATGTAACCGACTTAATGCTATTATAAGATTTCAAACAGAATTTTTAAAAAAAATTATATAACGAAAAAATAATTTTAAATACCCTACCCGTTAATATAAATTCATTAGTTTCATTGTCATATTGCTGTGCTACCTTTATTTTCTCAGTTGTTCTTTCCCCTCTCCTCCTTCCACCAGATAATATTGTACACTCAATATAATCATCATCGAAGTTATTTATTGGATAATAGATTTCTGAAGAACTATAAATTACATACATCCGTAATAGTTTATCTTTAAATTATTCATTTAATTATTATTTGTTTGGTCTGACCTTATTTGGATTTTTATGAGGATGGTGTAGTTGCATATTGTATTGCATCGAACCTTCGGTTTCGTTACTTCTTGTTAATGTTATAATTTAATTAATTTAGTTTATATCAATACTGTAAGAAGTATGTTTGCTGTTTTATGCAGAAACTCTGTGATTGCTCTAAATTTTAAATATCGAAGCCTAATAGGATAGTTATCTAATAACAATATTATCTAATAATAACAATAATAATATCTAATAATAATAACAATCTAATAATATTATCTCTTAACAATAATATTTTATTATATTTTTGGATTCGACGCAGAGGCACTTTGCCTGGGGCAGTAATTTTTGGGAAGTGGTAAAATTAGGAGTGAAATTATATTTTTAAATTCAAACAAATTTTTAAGTATACCTAAATTACAGTTCAATTAGAATAAGATGTGAAATGGAATCGTTGATGGGAAAGTGAAGGAGGAAGAGAGGGATATAGATCTAGAAAAGATGGGAGAAATTAGGAGCTTGAAAGGGCATCATTATCTGTGATGTCTTTGGGCGGCAGTACAACAAATCCGCTCCTGATTTTCTTGAAACTTGTATAAATTATATTTATATAACTGAAACTTGTATTTTGAAACTTAAAATCTCAAATTTTGAGGAAAGGAGTTAATTTTTTTTTTCGTCGATTACAAAAATTCATTATTGAAAATAAACCAAAATAGATCATCATAGCCGATGCTCTAATTTGCTGACCATAGGAGTTTGCAGATCGTGGTTCGACAACCTAATGCAATCTCGAGGATTTGTTTTTACGCCTATATTATTTTTATAGTAGGACTATCTTGAGGTTCTAAAGATATTTATGTTTCCGATGAAGCACGTTATATCTTTGGTATTTGTAGTTTACATTATCTTCAATTTTGAGTATGGCCTGACATAAAGACGAGGCAAACACGAGGAATATGCTCAGGCGTTTCTTCAGGCACAGACGACGGTTGGATTGGATATGCTGAATTGCTCTGGACGCACTAATATTTGTTCTGTACCTTTACGTAATATTTCACCTGCGGTCTCATTATTTTTGATTCACTTATGTCTCGCCATCTAAATGTAGATTATTCCCATTATCTTTCGTCAGTGACGTTTAGCCACTTCCCCAGACTAGCCTCGACTTGTGCGGATAGTACTTCAATTAACCGATAGTGCTTATGATATTATATGCATATATTACTTATGGTGGTTTTATCTTTAGAATGCATAGATTTTTTAAATATTTTGTAATGTTTTATTTTATTGGTTTATCATTGGTTTCGAGATATTTGAATCATTTAAATTTACTTAGAATCGAATCAAACAAAGGAATAAGTAAGAAGCTGTTGTGATATGAAACAAAGGGGACCAATGAGCGCGCGTGTCATCTCATGGCACCTCGATCCTTGAAAGGCGTCAACTATCGATTATATCTGACTCGAGTAGCACTTGACTTCCGCGAGTGCAGCCAAGGCCACTCTCGTTAGGATCCTCCCTGCAGCCATCATTAGACCTCTTGGAGGCTTTTCCTGTTGACAATAATGTGAACTGTATTTGTCTTGTTGTATCAACTCTGCTCATGCTTCTTTATCTATCACTATCAACGTTCTATTACAATAAGCTGTGTAAGAGTAAATAAGTGGTTTGAATTTAAGGAAGAAGTTGGTCGGGAGGGGTGCGGTCAAAAACTAACACCTCTTCCTTAAGCTTATGTATAGTCGACTAAAACTCACTCCAAGTGGTTTGAATGTGTTAGAATAATGAGAAACTCCCTTTCCACTTTGTAGGTAGCTCAGATAAAGAAAGGAATTATAGGTAATGAGAAAGGATGCAAGGAAATATGCTGAGCTTCCCCTCTTGGAGTCAGAACTAGGGGTGTCGGTTTTTCCGAGAGAAAACAACCGGTTATCTTATCTTCAGTTATAACCCATCGGGTATTACCAATGTAAATAAGCTTCTTTTTTTTAATATTATTTTAAATGAAATAATTTCACAATAAAGCATTTTTTAAATAACAGCTCCTAGAATTGATACAAATAAGTGGTCATTGAAATTCAATTTAATTTCGCATTGGTTTTCGAGGAAAAAACCTTAAAAAGCATAATCAATTAGCTAAAACCCTGGAAATAACTTATTATGATACAATTTTAAAATGCAGCCACCTTATTTGTAGCGGTCGCCGGCGCTAGTGCGTATTTATAGGAATTATTACTGTTTTAATTACATATTATTTAAAATTATTAGTGCTGTCGACTTCTTTCTCCAAACCACCGCAAATTGAGAGTTTGTAAATTCAGCATTATAATGGAAGCTTTTGTGAAAATATAACTGAAGAGAAAAGTGTGAAACTCTTGCGCAAAATCGAAAAAAAAAATATAGAATGGTAAGGAAAAGTTGTATGATGCGCGCACCGCACCAGATTTTTTTTTATTTAAGTGATTTATTCACACTCAAAAAAAATATAACAGTTCCTAAGAGGATCTAGCATAGACTGAGATCTATCTCCAAAAATATATATTGCTTTATAGCTAAATACTAAGTGTAGATAATTTTTATATCTATGTGTGCTCAAATGATCTGTTTTTATACTTACGAATTCAATTGAATCTGAAAATTATTTGAATTATGATTTCACTCATATTTTGGCGCTAGGTGCTTAGTCTGTCTGTGCGTAAATAGGCTTATGAGCCCTCTTCCTTGACTTGCCCCCTCTACCATTACCGGTACCAATTCCAGTAGGATATTTCGAATACTTCATTGTATATTTACACTGTTTTTGATGAATAGTTTTATTTTGAAGTTGTTAATTTTGTCGTTAAGACGAATTATTCTATTGCATTCAGGTTGATAAGGTAGAAATTTATTCTAGCAAATGAATAGTAGTCCTTGTCATATTCAACAATTATAAAATCCATTAATTGCGGTTAGTCACAAAAAATTTCTTTAAAATAACTAGCTCATAAATTGATTTCGAAGATATTTAAAAAAAACAAAAAAAAAAAAAAACAAGGCTGCTTGAGCAGGGTATTACGCAACTGCTTCCTCAACTTGCATGATCATTCATTTTAATTTCTATCATTTTGTTATATAACTCTTTTATGGCGCAATATATCATTTCCGGACGATTTCGCCGACGAAAGATGAAAATTGTGAGAAAAAAAAATATTTTGTAGTCTAAAAAGAATTACTGCAATCATGAATATTTTATATCAACTTGAAGATAAATCGTTTTAAGCTGATAACTTAGAGGAAAAAATACAAAGTGGAACAATACACGCAAAAACATATACTCTTAAAGCTGGGTAGAAAATGAAACTGATGAAAGGTTCGGCAGCATAGAAAAAATGAACTAAAATTAGGATTATTGTAACGTCTGAACTGTATTTTTCAAATTTGTCTGTGATATTGCTGTTTTCTTAAAACTGATCTTGTGGATCACTATCGATTTTTCCGTCGTTTTCGAAGAAAATTTCGATGTTTTGAGACTGTTTTGTTCTAAAAAAACAAAAAAAAAAAAAAAAAAAAACGGAGAGAATATGTGTCTACCTCACATCCGTGGAATTTTAAAGGAGTAGAATTACTTAAGAGTGCTTATTTTTGGAGGAGCAATACGTCACAAGCAGTTGTTAATGGAACGACGGTGACCTCATCAACTCGCAAAACAAAATTGTTCAACTTTACTCACTGTATTTACAAAATTCTTTTTGAAATATCAAATGATACATTTTCTCTGTTAATTGATGCATATTTTTGCTTTATAGTATTTCTAAAAGCGGAGGTATGAGCGTTTAATAGTGAAGCCAAAAGCGCCTGAATACTTTACTGCCCTAACACCCGAAATGGAGAACCGTTATTCGTTAAAAATGAAAATTTTAGAAATACATATATCGATGGTACCGTATTAATTTAAAATATTTTTAACGGGAATTTGATTCTGGAAACTGATTTCAATTGAAGGTTAATAAAATCATATTTCATCATCCCTAAATAAAATTATTTAAATTTGTAATGTTTATGAAGTCGGAGAAATCAGTTTGGCTGTAAGAACAGGCTGTACCAATATATCAGCGCTGACCTCGAGGCTCGGTTGGCCAGTTGTGAACAAGAGGCGAAGAATCTTAGGGTTCAAGGGCCTATATCGCACTTTACGGCCTATACTAAATATCTCCAAGGGCAAGGAACTTGAAGGGTTAGTTTATTATTTGGACCAAGTTACGGCCGGCAATACAGGAATAGACTAGACCATCCGTCTAGTGAAAGAAAAAGTCACCATAACTCGGACACGAGATTTAATTAGAAACGTTGTCCAACTGACACAGCAGATTGCGCAGGCTGTAAATATATCTTGGAGGAAGCGTTATGTCCCAATGCAGTCCAAGCTGCGCTCTATTTTACCCTTCTCCGATTAATATTGCAGAAATATCCAGGCCATGAAATATTGCCACTTGCGAAAAATAAAAATAATTAATATTAAAATTAAAAAGAGAAAAATATCCCTCATGGCACTGGGGCTTTGCCAATCTGATGATGTTCTAATTTACTGTCTGGGTGCCAGTGAGTGCGGAAAGGCATCTAACAGCTCTCCGCCCATCCATTATAACAGTAGCAGCTGGTCCACTCGTCTAATACCTATATTTATTTTATTTTATTTATTTATTTTTACTTTAATTAAGATTAATATAAAAATGTAGCTCTGCTATTATTTTCACTGATTTTTTAGACATCTCAGTCTTCTAAAATAATGATCCACTTCCGATGAAGGATGAAAAGTTTTGAAATTAGGCTGAAAAAGTTAACTTATCATTATCAAGTTATAAATTTTTGATAGTTTCATTTTACAATATTTTGCTAGGATAGATTCACAAACAAAATATAGGTCTGTATTGTTGGTTTTTTAGAATGCATATGGATGTGTGTGTGCGTTTTTTTTTTTTTTTTTTTTTTGAGTTTGGGGAAAAAATCTCTGATTAGACAAAGTGTGAGATTCCTATTCACTAAAAAAACACTTCCCTATTCTTTTCTTACCACCCCGAGAGGCTGCCGTAAAGCATTACTTCGCGGGGGGCGAGAGGGACTGGATGGGCGCCTACTTCTTTGGACTCCTTATGAAGCCACCTTTCCTTTCTCGCTCCTGTGCTTTCAGCTCCCTGCCGATTCGTCCTGAATAGCCTGCAACGACACTCCAGCTCTCCTGTCCAGACATCATTAGAGCGATTAAGCTTTCCGGAACTGACTCCTGTCCAAGATTCCTGTCTAGCTCTTCCTTTTCTTGAGCAAAGCATGTGGAATAGAAGAACTCAGTTTTCCCTGTTTCATCCACGTAGGCGATAGCAGGCCAAGATGATAGCTCTTCTAGCTTGAAGCGAGCTAATTAGGCCCTGAAACAACACTTAGCAGTTGGGTGAGGTAATAGTCAACCTCCCCATGTTCCGAGATATTCATACCGCGATGTAAGGAATCAGGCGGTGGGTCCATTTTCCAGAAGATGGGACGTTTCAGCGTCTATGCCATATTTCAAGATTATATTTTCTCTCTTGCTTTGCTACTGTCGCAAGAGTTTGTGTGGGTTTTTAACTGAAATATTTAAAATTTTTTATTTTTTTTTAAATGCATAAAAAAAATCTCCGAAATATTTTTCTGGACTGCCTTTAATTAACGATTTCTGCAACATTGGAACTACTAGATTGAAATTTAAAGCTTTTGGTATCAGAATAAATAAATAAATAAACGCAGCATTTATTATTAACAGGATAACCCTTCACGATAGCCGATTGCTCTAAACTATAGACTTCTGTCAGCGTCTATATTTATTGATAAAATGTCGGCTAATATTGGCCATTATCTAACTTAATTATTTTCATTTTATCTTAAATGCTATGGCTTTGGAAAACGGTTACCAGGAGACAGTTACCGCGACAGTTGAAGCTACTGGCATCGTGAAATTATAGAACAGTTTTCGGCATGACAGCAGATCGTGGCAGTAAATCGCACTATAAGGTTTCACGTGATAGTTGACAGCATCTTTCCCGAAATTGACAGCTATTGCCACATGTATACGGCTTGGCAGTAAACTGTCGCACACATCTACTTATCAGCCTAACCTAACTTTCTTATCAACTGTATGTTTCGATTATTTCTGTTCTTGAGATCGATTGTATCAAAGTGTTTGACGTTATTTCATTCTTGGTAGAGGAAAAAAATATATATCAATTAGGTTTTATGGGAGCCAACAAATTTCTAGTTTTCAATCAGCTGTTCTACATCCACCATTTCTCCAACTGTCACAAGGTTTACTGTCAGCTTCTAGAGAAGAAAATGGCCGTATTGCCATACTATCTCGCTGTCGAGACAGTAGATACTATCACCACAGAAAACTTTCACCGTGTAAACGAGGCTCATTTCAAGCTTTTTTATACTACTGAATTGGCTTTCCAAGTTCTTAATGCATAACTTTTTACTAGGTCTTGTATATTTTTCAACAATAGATTTCTGTTCCGTTCCATTGTAGCTGGTTTGTTATACTGCGAAAAAAAAGATGCAAATACCTGGCATGTAATACGAGTTATTTCTTATTATTACTGATGTTTATCGGATTTCTGTAATGGATCATCGATATCTACTTAAGTCCTAATTCTAATGCTCGTTTCCCAACTTTATATGATTAAAAATTTTGCATAACTGTTGTGTTGTGATGTATAACTGGTTGTATCGCGTTAGTCTTCTTCATAGCTGCGTTGGTATAGAAAACTTCGATTAACCTGAGAGTAGAAGACGGTAGATATTTCTCAGTCGTCCTCATTCAAGAATTTCCCCTTTGAGTATCGAACTAGTTGCGCAACGAGATGTCTCAAGGTCCAAGACAGATCTGCATTTATGCGATTTCATTCCGGTCGGAAATCTGTAAGAATGTGTTTGTATATGTGCTTCCCCCAGCGAAATAATCCTCCTGCCATAGTGGTCATAGCTATTATTTATACAAATTGCTCTTCTCCAATTTATTATGCTAAATGGATGTTTTTTTTCAATATGATATTTGTTTACGTCGGCATTATGTTATCTATTATGTTATCCTCGGCATTGGCATGAATTATTTAAGTTCGTTCTCCATATGTCTTACAGCATTTCAACTCCTTTGAAATCCGTCCTCCGTTTAAATGATTAAATATATGAGCATGAACTGGACATTGTAAAGTTTATTAGTAGGTAAATTGGGCGGAAATAATTAAGGGTCGCTGGATTTGAAGTTTTCTTCAATGGACGAACAGAGGCAATTTTCCAAGCAGTGGGGATAAGTGGCGCTTTGTAGCAAGAAGTTGTAAACGTGGTAAAGGAAGAATGGAAGAAAGTGAGGCTTTTATCAATTTTACTGTGATATCTTCAGGTCCGGGATTTACGAATGTAGTTAAGGAGGTCATCAGGGATGATATGGGAAAAAAAGAAGTGGTTGGAATTAGAGAGGGAATGAATGGGCGCCGGTGTAGGATGAGGAGAGCGAGGGTCATAGGAAACCTGAATAAGGTGTCACGATCTGACAGAAATGGAACAGGGTGTTGTGATGAGGCGAGGGGTCTATCAGAGGAGTTTAGAATGTGAAGCTCGATCCATGAGTCGGAGAACTGGGTCTGATGGGTGGAGTTATTAGGGATTATGTAGAGGTTGAGGAAGTAGAGCAGGCTTAGGTATGTGTGATCAGAAGAAGACAACAGATTGGTGTTGAAGTCTCCAATGAAGATGATATTGGAATATGAAGGGATCAGATTGTAACGTGTGGTCTCAAATGCTTTATCATAGGGCACTCTTTAACAGGGAGAGGCCATAGATGAGTAAGGGATAGGAGTTAGTAGATATATCGGCGAAAAGGAAATCAAGATGAATTCTTACTACCTCGTATAAAGGCGAATAGTGTTGTTAATTATTACGTCCAGGTTTCTGGTTTTATATACTTACTTAGATGAGATGTATATTTTGTCTGGTGATAATCATGAAACCTAAAAGATGTTGATAAACTCAATGACGGTCAAGAAAATTTTATGAAAGATAACTCTTTTACTTATGGGAATTTTACTTTCTATTATTATATTGATGGATGGGCAACTCTTCCCCACCATGACCCATGTAGATCCTTTGTGAGCTACCATTCTGTCTTCTAGAGATTTCATAAGGATCGTATGCTTCTTAACACATTAAGCCCATCATAAGCACATTAATCCTTTGGGATTAGATCTAGTAATGCCTTAAGGTTTAAGTATTGTCTGCTGGTAGAAGCCAAAAACATCAAATGTGTCCAGCCTTTTCTTCATCTAGACACGGTCGGCAGGTGGAATCAGCTACTAGGTTCATCTTATTGAGATGATATTTTAGCCGGCAGTGGTCCTTGAGGGGACTCATTATTGCTCTCAACTCGTTCTTTGTCAGATTTAAGTAAAATTTAGCTTTTTTTTTTTACAAATTCTGTTACACTAATTTGGCTGAAAGATTTTTTTTCCTGAATAATTACTCATAAAGAATCGATTTCGGTAAAAATTTCAATTACTGTTCATAATTATTGAATTTTGGGGCACCCCGATAAGTGATTGTAGTGATCTTCTTGGTGCACATCGAAATTTTGACCCTATTACAATACTTTACTTACCTAGTTGCGGTAGGAAAATAAAAGCATGGTTATAATATCTAATACCTCGTATCTTTGCTAATCATGGTCTCATTTAGATGATTTTTGCCTTTTTAGAGAATTATAATATCTTTCAAATAATCAAGTGTATTATTGACATTATTTTTGTCATAATTTTTTTTTCAATTTTTTCTCGGCTATGTATCTTATAAATAAATAATTAGAAATCTTTAAGTAAAAGACTTTAGGCAAGTTTCATCAAAATCGTTAGAGCCGTTTTTGCGCTGCTGCCTATAGAAAAACACGTGTTTTAGATTTGCGAAAATCAATCTACCTGTGCAAGAGATAATCGTGGTACAGACAGACCGAACAATGACCGAAATTTTTTTTTTTTTTACTTAGGCGACTGTGAAACGCATGGATCGGTTGAAAACTGCACATCGAAATTTTGACACGATTACAATACTTTCCTAGGAAGTAGGCGGTAGGAAAGTAAAAGTTGATTTGAAATTCACTAATCCTTTTTTTTATTCTAATAAAAAAAAAACTTTATCTGTGAAATATAATATTTTGTTAAGGTTATATACACTTTCGCTCAAATTACTATTTAAAGACGTATCCAAATTCCAGAGCTCGATGGCTATCAGATAAAAATATCTAAAAAATAAACAAGAACTAGACGTCCTTGCCACGCGCGTGCATTTTCAACTATCGAGATAAACTATTATTTTAATTTTTTATTTTAGTTTCTGAAAATGTATTTAAAATTTTAAGAATTCTGATTGAAATGTTTGATGCGGCCCCTAAATGTTTTGTAAAAATATTCAAATGAAAAAATATATATTTTTTATTGATTTTTTCTATAGGCTTTTAAGTTTATTTTCTTTTGGCTTTATCTATCTTACCAGAATCTGTAAAATCGCCCGACTTTTCATGGTTTACTACATTGCATTATTGGTTTTAAATTTTGTTTTTCTTGAAGACCGGAAGTAGGTATGCTTTCTGCATTTGAAGTATGTCACGTAAAGTTTGTCCTTATTGCCTTGAGTCACCTGTGCCAGGTAGGTTATTCCTGATTTGTATACTCTGTATGAAATATTATGGCGCCTTTACAGTACTTAGAGTTGGGTTTGGATTGGCTTCCCTGTGTTTGAGTCCGTTCCGGTTCTTGCGGGAAGCGCTACATCAGCGCTAGTGTTGCATCCACATATTTGTGTATTTATATATTTTTATCTTATATTGTTTATTTATAAAATAAAACTATTTTAAACCGAAATTAACAGTCGGCAAAAGTTGGAATGACCGTATGTGTGGATAGGTTAGTTTGCTAAGCTTCTGTAAACTTCCTTAACATATTTGCCATTTGACTTGCCTGGTTTTAACAAATGTGTAAAGGCACCTTTTAAGAATACTCACAATCTCTCGTTTACGGTGCCATTTGTGTTATTCGCCGAATTTCAACCATAGTTATGCTAAACACAATAAAAAACAAGTGAAATTACATGCTCAGTTCTGCAGATCTGATCGTGTGCTAAAAGCAGTATCACTCTGTTAAATGGCCGCCATATTGTCTTATCAGCTCACGAAGTTTCAAACTCACAAGTGATTATTTGTTTACTTGATCTAGTTTGTTTCCATCTAATTATTTTTATTTTTTTTTTTTTTTATTTAAAAACGTTATTAGCAAGTGTGATTTTTATAGTAATTGCCACATAAAAACAAGGTTACCATCAAAAGAAAACTTTATTGTCGGGGATCTGTTGAAGTCCACATCACAGGCCAAACATTTTTCTTAAGCTCTTTTTTTTCTCATTGATTCCAAGATTAATAATATATAAATAAAAAAGATCATTAAGTAATCAAGCAATAAAAATATTTCACTGACGCATTCCACATAAGCAAACGAAAGAAAAAAAAAAGTATTGATGATAGGTACTCACAATTTCTCAAATTAGTGTGATGTATCAGAGCAATGGTGCTGTTTGTTGAGTTACAACAGCAGCATGCTAAATATCACAATATAAAACAACTCAAATAACATGCTCAGTTTAACAGACCTGATTGTTAGTTACTCACAAATGATTATTTACTTACTCTAGTTTGTTTCCATCTAAGTATTTATCTTTCTTTTTTTACTTCCTTGTACGAAGTAAAGGAAGTATTGTTATCACGAAAATTTACGGTTTTCAGATTTCGACGGCAATATCCATTTTGACCATCCCTGAATCCATTTTGACCAGTTTCGTCGTGGCGTCTGTACGTACGTACGTTCGTATCTCGCATAACTCAAAAACGGTTAGCCGTAGAAAGGGTATTTTACTTGAAGGTCGTTATTAACTTACATCAAAAATTATACTAAAATTAAATACAGAAATCATATGTTTCGATAATAAAGGTTACAATCGCAATTTGGTTTCCACTCCAATTAAACATTTTTATTACTTGTTTTAAGTGTTAAAATTGAGTGTAAAATACTGGTTTTCCTCCCCATTTGTGAGATCAACAAATCTGCAGCAGAAGAATAAGATATTAGTTAAGTGGGTTTTTCCGCTTAGAATGTCGAAACATGAAGAAATATCTTGGAAACTAGTTACTTATTGAAGGAAAACGACATATATAACTGAATAACGGAATAAGACCTTCAGAAACAAGAGTGAATCTGTGTGTATGTTTTTTTTTTTTTTTGTGTGTGTGTGTATTTGTGTGTGTAGATAGATCTTCGGAAACTAGTAACCAAATTCAGGATCACGTTTTGAGCCACCGATTTATAGTTTAGTAAGCGTACAAGAAAGTCATGTGTTGTCCACATCAGATATTTTAAACTGAAAACATGGAATGATAGTTATTGAAAATTTTCAGCAGAATTCGTTAATTTGATGTTTTTAAAAATTTAAATTGCGTTTGAAAAAAGAAATTTGATAATAAATTAAATTGGAGTAAACTGGAGTAAGGTACCTACATAAACGGACATATCCAGGCAGCAGGCTGTGTTACTTCTGTTACAGGCTGTGATTTTATGATCCCCAGGAAATATAATAATTAATTGTTTGAGTGTACGAAATATGCGAGAAGAAGACCATAACCTAGTGTCGTTTTTGAGATACTGCAATCTTCGGAAACTAGTAACCAAATTCAGAGTTACTTTTTGAGCCACTAATTTATAGTTTAATAAGCGTACAAGGAACTCATCTGTTGACAACATCAGATATTTAATTTAAACGTTTTAAGGAAGTGTGATTTTATAGTAAATGTCTCATAAAAACAAGGTTAGTAAAATAAAATAAAGTCGCTCCATCTTACCACAGACAGCGCCACTTAAGTAGATACATTTAAGAGAGATACGATAGTATTTACACTGTTACTCTCACAATCCTTAATTTAGCATACTTAATAAGATTGTGAATACCCCTATTAATGATTTTTTTTTTTTTTTTTATCGTCTTTGTAATATATTGAATAATTGAAGAAAGAGCTGAGTAAAGTAGGTAGGAGGCAGACTAACTGGTGTTATGAAAGCGGTTAGTGTAGAAAGGCAAGAGCTGTGGCAGTGGGTCACTGTGGAGGTCGCTCTTCAGCCTTGCGCTTTCTCCATCTTCTGCGCCTCTTGCGCATCCATCTTCCAATCCGCGACCATTCCTATTTTAAAGTTGATTGCATAGTGTTAGCTTGTTTTAAATATAAAGATAAATGGATTGTAATAGTCCTCTACTATAAAAAAAAAAAAAATATATAAGATCTAACATTATCCAAGATTTGGACAGATATCGTCATCTTTCGACAAAAGGATTTGAAAACTAGTTTCGAATGTTATACATTCATCTTCAGTTCTAAAAACACACAAAAATTCAAAAATAAGCAATTCAAAATACACTTTGGTATTATTATACATATCGAATTAAATGTAATATAAATTAGTATTATAAAACATTTATGAATTTAATTAAGACAACAAATCCATTACATGTTTGGTACTCACCAAGGTTTAAGTAGATTATATCAAACAGAAAAGTTTTTATTGGTTTGTTCTCGCACCGAACTAGCAATGGGAGAAAGGTTATAGATAAACGGTTTAGGGGTCGGAGTTTTTCCAGTAATTCCGGTGAATAATTGTTTTTTCTATTATAGATGGGAATAAATTTAAGATTGGACTATTGGAGATATTTATTTGGTCATTGATTTATTTAATCAAATGATTGGATTTGAAGGATTTTATTATTTCAAGTGCTTCATATATATTTAATTTGAGACTGTTTTCAACGTGATGTTTTAATTTAAATCCTGAGTCTTTGATGAATTTATGGGTTTTCTTTTTTCATATTATTTTATTTTGATATCTGTATTTTGAATTGCTTATTTTTGAATTTTTGTGTGTTTTTAGAACTGAAGATGAATGTATAACATTTGAAACTAGTTTTCAACAAAATTATAGAAGTGGCAAATAATTTATCTATCTGTAATTAAAAATCTCATTCGTCTTTTCTTCTTTTTACCTGACGGTAAGGACAAATATCTTTGATTAAAATTCATTTACTTCTTTCATTTTTAAAAATTAAAGCTGACACAATTCTTTGGGTTTGTCTTGTTGGGTTCTTCAGGAATAGTCCCAGCTTCTATTATTAAAACAAATGTGTGAAATTCCAGCGCATCAATGTATTTTTTTACTTTATTGCGTCAACATTTTCTTTTGATTATTTAAATTCCATAAATTGCGATATGGTGAATGTAATTTTTTATTTCAGTGGGGTTTTCCTACCTTCATACTGCTGGCAGATACTGCTTTCTTACGGTAAAACTTAGGCCACTAATTATTATAATATAATACATCACCAAATTATTATTACAAAAAGTGAATGACTATAAACAAATAAAAGAAAAATACTATGTCAAGTTATTATCGTTATGAAAATCCGATCTTCTATACACTTTAACAATTTTAGATTAGGAATTAGGTGGGATGAATACGAAAAATAATAATAGGAATTACTAGTTATTATATTCGATACGTCTGAAATATATTTTGTTTATAAAATTGATTATTAATTTTTTATATTTTGTTTATAAAACTGATTTTTCAATTGGCCATTTGTGACCAACGATAATTTTAAATTTCTAATAATTGTAAATATAATAGATTTTCAGCAGTTTTGAATGGGTATATATTTTTTTTACATGTGGTTCTCTATATAAATACGAAAAACAAAATGTCTTCACTCTGCCATTCGTTCTGTAGCTTCAAATAGCGGACTTTTGCACCTGAGAATCCAGAAATTCGTAACTGTGGATGGGCTAGCATATCAGGTATAGACTTCCCTGTTTTACTGGGAGACAATAAAGAATTTGCGCATGTGCAGATACCCATTTTCGTATACTTGATCTCTTGGTACCTTTCAAGGCTAACAGTACGTCGTGTCTGTTTGAACCGTGTATTGTGCTCTATTTTTTTGTTTGCTTTTTGTTTATCTTCGATTGCCTGAAATATGGCTACTTCAAGTTCTGATGAGGTAACGTTTCTTCTATGTTTTCATTTATAATGTTAAACATTGGTTGGAAATCAACTACATATTTGTTATGTGCTAAGGGTAGTGACGCTATTAGGATTGGTCTGACGTAGGAAGGAATGGGTTGATTTCAATGATTGCTATATTTAGAAAGCAATTAACAGTTCGCCAGCTTGTCCAATTCAGCTGTAGAATCAATTATGTAAATGGAAGCCTTTTTAAAATAGAAACAAAAGGTACACACACTGTCTTTGCTCTGTCTTGGTATGGAAAGTGACGTACTTATAACGCGTCCGATCTGATATTTGGTTTCGATACAGTGCCCAATTTGTTATTTCGTAAGATAGGTACGTTGCAGTATCTTGCAACACCCGTTTAAAACCGTGGACTCTTGTGATGTGGTCTTATGAAGGTTGTTGGTTTCCTTGAGGCAAGGGTAGATAACGTTAGAAGCATGTGGTTACCTTATCGGCTATCAGTCCTAAAAATAAAACAAAATAATATAATAATACTAAAGAAAAAACTCTTCTAAGTAGTTTAGTATAGCTTGCTCACCATCTATATTCTGGATCTGGCTATAACATCTATCACTATTTAACAGGTTCTGGCTTTCAGAAGGTTCAACTTCGATTAACTATTTGACTTGAGCCGGCAATGGGCATCATCCAAAAAAATAAAAGAATAATATAATAAAATTAAAGAAAAAACTCTGCCATGTAGTTCAATATAGCTTCCTCACCATTTATATTGAGTGACTGGTTAATTCCTGATATCCCTTGTGGGACGTAGGGCCGTTATATTTATATTGAATACTTAAAACTTAAAAGTAAAAACAAATATGCAAACAACAAAAAAATCTTGAAAATTTAAAAGTCTGAGGACCTTAGGCGAAATTTATCAGAATTCAAGTTTCAATTTGAATAATATTGGAGAAATATGGCATTTTTTTTTTCTGAATATTTATGGTTACATAATTAATAAAATCCTATTTACAATAGTATTAATTCGGCACAGCAGACCTGGATCTGCAAACAAACAAAATTGTGAAAGAAAGACTCTTAGGCCCTTTTACATTTCCCATCTTCAAATGTATAAGAAATATATATATATATATATATATATATATATATATATATATATATATATATATATATATTTATGGGCCCAGCTTTAGGCCCAATCGAACGAGTCGTTTTTCAAGTATAGGCGTGACAAGGAAATAAGTTTACGAATGCGTAGGAGAAAATAGTGGATCGGATTTTATAAAATTGATTATGGATTATTTTAACTCTAATCTCCAACTTCCTTCCAACTTTTGGCCAAATCGAACGAGTCGTTTTAGAAATATAGGTATGCCAGGAAAATATGTTTAAATTAAGCGTCTGTCAAACCACGTTTTCCACTCATTCAAACTCCACAAACTTTGCATAAAACCAGCCACATTCATCTTAAAAACGAGTACTTTATTCAACAAACTACCTCCATCTCTTTCTTATATTATATATTCATTCTTATTAAAGTCGTGCGATGTACTCATTAATTATTGTCTTCTATGTTTTATTCGATTGTATTTTGATGCGAGATGAAAAACTTATTTCAGAAGATAATTTTATAATATACTTTAAGTTTTTAAAAATCTCTTTATTGTTTCATCCCTGCAATATATCAAATGGAATATTGTTAGTACAAATATAATAGACCATAATTGGGTTCTGAATAAGTCCGATAGCATGTCATGTCAGCTGCCAACAAAAATACTTATTATTTCAATATAATATTTAATAATAAGTTGTGTTTCATTATGGCTTGGTATTTATGTTAGCTATCAATTTTCAGGTGAGTGCCTGCTCTTCAGGAATCTCTTTAATGACCATACTTAGCGAGGTATTGCCTTTTTATTTTTAGACGCATGATGCTATATTTTTATTTCCAGTAAATTGATTACATAGCCAAAGCTATGCAAAGCAATGCAAACATTGTTCAGTAAAATATTATATTTATAAATTTATTATAAATATTAAATATTTATAATATTATAAATATTATTTGAGTTAATTTCATTTATAGAAAATAAGATGCAATTGATATCAATAAGAAGACATCAATCTGTTGGAAATAATATAAACTTTTATAAATAATTATCGCAGAATTTTATACGCAGAACGTGACTGATCAAATTACCAAATTATTATTTATGATTATGATATGATATGAATATGATATTAATGAAAAAAATAACTACAAGTAATATTAAGTGATTTTGGTTTTTTATTTAAAATTTTGATTGTATCTAATTTAGAAAAATGGATATTAATTTGAATAGAATAGTTTTTTTGATTGATTGAACTTCTAGTTTTCGTTTTGGGTCTAAAATTGATTTTTCTTGCGTTATACAACAGTAATATCAAATTGTGATCTCTCCTAAAATGTTCTGGAAGCTGATTATGCTTTAGTCAAGGAATAAAGACTGGAGACTACTTAGTAGGGATATTAAATATTAAAAATGAATATTAAAAAAAATATATCTATATGTATATATATCGTACCGATAGTTTTTGAATATACCCAAATATAGGATCGATGTATCGAAAAAAATATCGATATTTCGATGTAATGGGTCCCGATATTTTTAATCTTTTAAAGAGAAACGCTTATGTCGATATTTAATGTTATCATATGGATATTTCTGAGACGATATATCTAATTAAGACATTGTTTTTATAATATTGATATTTCACTTTCGATATCAACAAGACATTATTTTTATTAAGTTCAAATGCAGCATACTTTCAATATTAAGAAATAGGTTAGTGCCTATCCTCCTTCCGATTCGTTTAGGTTTTTTTTTTCTGTTCTTTAATAAAAGAATTAACGATATTTTGAATTATTTCCCTGTCGATGTCATTATGATACTATTTTTATGTTCATTTACAGCAGAATTCAAATAATAAGAAGCACATCATCTCTTAATCTCCTTCCGATTCGTTTAGTTTTTTTTTTTAATTTGATAAAATGAATTATCATATTTTGAAATATCGATATTTCTGTGCCGATATAATTAAGGTATTGTTTTTATTAAGTTTTTTTTCTAGCATTATTTAAATGTCAGGAAATGTCTCCTAATCTCCGTCCAATTCGTTTTTTTTTTGTTTTTTTAATATTAACGATATTTTTTTGCCGATATTATCAAAATATAGATTTTGTTAACCGATATCGATATCAATATCAATATCGATATTTTGCTTTCGACATCTCATCCCTTTACAGCCACTATAGATAGCAACACGAACAAACAAGTTTTTATAGTTGTTTGTTTGTCTAACCCGCAGTTCTATTAGAATTTTTTTATTTTTTATTTTTTACTCCCTTGTTTGTACAAAAATATCGGTTTTTGATGCTCAAATTTTAATATCGTTATTACGATATATCGAAAGAAAAAATATCGATATATCAATATTTTATCAACATCCCCACTGCAAGAAGAAAGACACAGAGTGGAGGAAGAGAAGAAAGCTGTATGAGAGTGGAAGTATAAGGGTGGAATAATTAGAATATAATTGGAATAAGAAAAAGAAATCTAGTAGAAACAGATATATAATCACGAAACTGTAATTGCCTGACGAAAATTATTTTGATCAGGAGCGCGTCCGATCAGGTTAGTGACATTAAGGTCTTTGATGTTAATGATAGCTTACTTCTCTCCATTCTTGATAGATCATCAATTGCCCTAACAGATTCACTTCCCCTATGTATACTCGTATTTCGGCCTTATATTTTTCAATGGCTTACACGTTAGATCTCTTGTAGGTCTTCGTTCAGGCCGGGAGGCCGAAAAGAATAGATTAGAATACGCAAAAAAAAAAAAAAAAAAGAATAGACTATAGCTATAACATTCCTCTTAATTTTTGGTTTATTATTTTGAATAATAAACATTTGTAATCAGCCTTGAAAAATTATTTTACCACTCCCTCGCCCTTCAAAATTGGAGGATTTAAATTTCAAGATACGATAAGTCCAAAAATCGAATAAATAAAATCGTACGCCGTCCGGAGATTTTTTCTGAGACTACTAGACCGATTTTTTAGAAATGGCACTAAAGTCGCAGATCGCCCCAGAGTGATCCTCGAAACTCGATATTATCTTCCGCCATTTGGTTTTTAAATGGCGGTCAATAATAGGTTGCGCACGCCCATATTCCGGCTTTTATGAAGATAAAAGAAACCTATAAAGTGTTTTGAAATCATTATAGTAAAGCTGATAAGAATAAAAAATTGTGTAATAATTTGCAGAGTTTTTAGTTTTCGAGAAAACTGTTTCGTAGCTTACAAGAAAAAAAATTTTTAAAGATATCTTTTTCAGGTTTTGTTACACCTATAAAATTCTTATAAGGAGGGAAGAGGTGGATCGACCAATATCATACTACTCAATACTCTAATCATAAATACTCCCTCCATTTTAATTAGTTTTCGAAATCTTTGTGTACAAAGAAGTAATAATGGTAATAAAATGAGCTAAACCGCGGTAGCTGATGAAAGCAAAGGACTGATCAGAATTGAGTCGTAGGAGAACCATAGTCTGGCATTCGACAGTGACCTAGATAAATATGGAATTTTGCTGCGAGGAGAAGTGTAGGAGTCGTATTGACGGCTCTCCGTCACGTAACAGGCCACCCACGTAACCACTGTTTGTGCATTCGTTACTCGTTATGTAGTCCCGCTTTAACCATCGGAAATAATATTTTCTGCCAGGAGAGGGCGATAATAAATATATACTGCGTTACGTAGCTGTTTGTAGGGAGAGTTTTTGGGGGAAGGGAAGGTGAGTAATGGATTGTTACCAACAATCAGATCCTCGACTACATCATGCAATAATATTGTCCAAAATTGTTAGTCCATTATTTTAACGTTGCCAACTAAGTAAAACATTATAAATGAAATTTTTCTCTGCTGGTTTTAGTTCAAACTCACTATAATCGAATGGGAATCCGTTGATTTAGGAATAGTAACTTTTAATAAAAAAAAGTTTTAAAAAACATGAACCAGTAAGAGGTTACTATGGGCCAACGAAAAAAAGATTTTAAATTCTATGTCTCTTGTTATGAAAATATAGGCAATCTCTACAACAGTAGCAGTACTATAGCGAGATCCTATGGCACTTTATTATTTTCCCACTCACTACTCTTTTCGGTTACTTGTTTTAATAGTTATTCAAATGATCAGTTCTAGCCTCTACAGGAGGCAGTGAGGGTGAAATAAAATTAATGGGTCTTTTCTGAAAATAAAAACGGTCTGATAATATACTAAAGTGAGTGATTAGTGGTTGGATAAAATTGAATTATTAATGAATCACTTGAAAAAAAATGTTTTTTTTTTAATACGAGATATTCAGCTCCCTCTCCTGTCCTCTCCTTATTACTTATTTCTGAATGAAAATACTCAGTTCAATGAATCACTAAATAAATAATAAATCCTAAAAGTAGCTCGTTGGGATGAATGAGTCGTTTTAAGCAGATTGCTTTTGCTCATCTTTTAGTAAATTCATTACTGAAGATAAGAATACTCCAAAAAAAAAATATATTACAATTGTACCTAATAATTTTGGATAAACTACAACTATGAAATTAATTAAGTAAATTGGAACCGATTTACGGGCAGTATTTGCAGTTCAATATAGTGTACCTGTATACTTTGGCGAGTCGTTTCTTATTTTCTCACTCTGAATGCTTACATATAACTTTTCAGGATCAGATTCAACTTTGAAAAAACCTTAAATCTTTATAAAATGTGTTAAAACCGTGTAATTTGGTTATAGATAGTGTTTGATTAAAGGTTTCACAACATGGCGAGCTATATTCAACGACTACCGACATTTAAAGTTGAGTTTCCTCATCCGACTCCACGCTTTGATCACAATATTGACATTAAGGTTGTTTTTGAGCTCTCCAGAATGTCGGCGCTTCAATTATATTAGTGTTTGGTTTATATTTGCCCACGTTTATGCGACTTGGCTTTATTTATTTGTTTTTTGTTAATTATTATTTGAAATTTGAGGACTGATATTCCATATGTTACAAAATATATATATATATATATATATATATATATATCAAATATCTTTAACCACAAATATCGAAAAACCTGAAAGCGAGAATTTTATAAATATTATACTTCCTAATGTTGTGTCTTTTATAGAATAGGTACTTTTCAGTAGGTTCAATGATCGATAGTAACTATTAATATGATTCAGTGAATATATGTTTATACATAAATATAACCATAATTGAAAAAAAATGAAGTTATTCGAGCTCTTTCAAAAATTAAAAGGTGAAAGGAGTGTCCAATCGTTTTAATATCGAAAGATATTCTGCAGGTATATGTTTTACAATGTGTAACACAATTGTTATTAGTATTATAGTTATCCGTACCATAAACGTATATTAATTAAAACTAAATGGCAAAAACAAAATATTATCAGTGGGTAACAGCTACTATGTAAATAAAATAAATATTTCAATAACCTGTACATATATTCTTTTTATCATGCGATATTTGATATTTAAAAGTAACGATTACTAAAACGTTACTGGTGTGCCTATTCTATAAAAGACCCATAATGTTTTTGAGAGACGAACGACATCTGAAGGTTTTAGAAAATAAAATATTCGGCTCGGAGAAATATGAAGCATCTGGGGAGAATGTTGTAGATCACAGAACGCTAACTGCGTTGGTTATATGAAATACATACAAATATATATTTATAATTTTATAAATGCATACGGATATATATATATATATATATATAGGGTGCTCCTCATCAGGGCTTCAAACACTTACTCCAATGTATTAGTTGACGTTTCATTTTTGTCTGGCACCTGCCATTTTCTTCTTTTTGACGGCATGTCCACTTCCCACCTCTTCCAATATATTTAGGAGGTTAGTCATAAAGCGATTCTCAATTTTTGGCTAGTCTTCGTAATAAGAAACCATGTTACGCAATCGTACGCAATGCCGCAGCTTCAAAGTAATAAACAAAAAGAAGTAGAGATCTCCAAAAATTTTTTTAAAAATGGGGGCATGTTCTTAGGCCAATGATTAAGAGAATGAATGAACCATATTTTTTATGCTAATTATAGATAATAAATCAGAAGGAACAAAATTACAGAAAATACTTATAATAAACTAAAATAAGGATTTCAAATGTTTTAATGTTATTTGGTGAAGTTACGTCCTTTGGTGTCAGTTCCATGGAACTATTGTCCACAGCGTGAAATTATGATACTTCCATGGGACGGACCACAGCAGATTCATGCTACGGACAACTCAGACTTTGAAATCGAATAATTTCTATTTAAAATGCCCAATGAAACAAATAATTACTACACCCTTGTTCAACCCAAAGAATAGAATGAAATGGTTACAGAAGGAAAAATTAAATTAAAATTTGAATGAATGAAACATAGAAGCATGGAATGGAGATTAATAAAATGTTCTACCTCCGTCACGTTCTCCCCTGCAACGCTGCCTGGAAACTGAGGCCTAAGGATCATGAAAGAAAGATTATCGAAAGACTACAGGGCTGTCACAACAAAATGACAGCCATAAAATTCCCCGTTCGTCCCACTGGAGGATTAGGAGAAAGCTTTTTCATTCAACCACGGGTTGGACATATTTCTTGTAAACAAAGTTCATAGAGCTCATACCATATACTAACAAAGTTTGTTTGTTTACTCCTGTAGCCTATTATCTGGAACAGAAACCTGTTCTAACTTGTATATTTTGAAGCTAGGAATTGGGTTTTTGAAATCTAAAAGCAGTAGTGGAAAAACCCAAGGTATTTTTTTCTTCTTTATGATAATGAACTTGCCCTTAGATAAAGACCATTAATCATACGAAATGATGGCCGAACTAAACACTTGAGTATATATTGAAAATTTTTATAAAAATCCCTTGGATTCCAGGGCATATAGTTCTGAAGATACCTGATGCATCAAAATGGGCCTTATCTTGAGAATCAACTATACAAATTATACTTACAACTGTATTAAAAATTAATTATATTCTTTTATGCAAGTATGGTTTATCTAAACTTTTGCATGAAATGCATATTTCTAGACTCCTGAATTTAAAAATGTATTTATTAATCTAATTATGATTGAGTGATATTGGCATGACAGTTGTTATCATTAATCATTGTGTCCCAGCGTGTACACTTTATCTAATTAGTTGATGGAACCACTCTGTGAATTAAAATAAAACATAACGTGGATGGTTAACCTTGAATCCAGAATTTTCCTGGTACTTAACTATTTACTAATGTTTTTGTAGTATTTTTTATTCTCTTTAATATGTTCGTTAATACCGTTATCTTGCTGCGATGTGGATACATTGAGTGGAAGTAAATAAAAGATAAATTTTATCTTATTATTAATTTATTTTCGTTGACGTTTCAGGCCACCCTTTATTATTATTTTGCATACATTTATATTCGAACAAATAAAAATAGTGTGAACAGCAGAGCTCCATCACTAAGGCATTTCCTTTTGACTTTCTTTTTGTTTTTGTTTTTAATAGATAGGAATTTTAGTTCCATGAAAATGAGCTCTTGAGATATTGAAAATTGATTCGTAGAGTGATAAGGAGTAAAGATGTACTTTCTCGTGCTAATATTTAAATAAATCCCTCCAAAGAGATTTATTGCGTCGCGTTTCGCAACTTGTTATAAACATAATAATAATGATAAGATTTTTTTTTCCCCTAATCCCTATATTTATATACAGACTTCATTTCAAAAATGTTTACATCATTTTCTGTTCATGAATTATACTTTAGCTGTAGCTTTGCTACATTTTAAGTAGCTTTTGTTTTTACTATTGAGTTCTGAAATTGTTTTTCTGGAGATTGTGGATCGTGTTGGGGCGCACTTCATTTTGTTTTGTTTCTCGTTTCACATACTTAACCTAATCTTATTCTACAGTCCGCTGCCAGTACCAGCGCACTGGAGCTGTTGCTGGTGTCATCGTCTTGAATAATGGATTCACCGAGGATTTTAGGGAGTCAAAGAATTTTATGTGTCTTCTTTTTATGAACTCTGGAATGGTGGGCAATTCGAAGTGTTCGTGGATCATCGACGTGGATCTTATCATTTTCCGCAGTACGATATTCTGAAGATGGCGCTGCGTTCCGTCTCGGAGGTGCGTGAACAGCGGAGCTCCGTACAAGAGTGCCGGTAAAATTATGCTCTTGTAGATTTGTAGTTTGAGCCTGAGTGAAAGAGCAGGTGATAATAGTAGGTGGTGGAGTCTATATGTTCTTCTTCTGATGGATCTCACTTTGTTGTAGCAATGAGTGGATAGGGTCATATGACGGTCCAGTTTCCAGTTTCATTCCCAGGTAGACTATTGAGTGAGATGGTGCTTGTGTGGTGTCAGCCACTCGGAGCGTCCGAGGCAGTCTCGATTTCTTCCTCGAATACTACGCTAGAGCGAATACTACGCTGTCCATCTTTGTCGGGTTCACCTGATCACATGATAAAATCAATTAAAACTGAGTTATATTGAAGGACTAAAATATCAAATTGTCGGGTTGGAAGAAAAAAAATTGAGAACCAATAGGAACTTTTCTAATACCAACTCAATTTGCATACCAATTTTCGATCCTCTAACTAAATGTGGAGAGGCTGTAGAAGTGCGCAAAACCTTAAAAACCGCGGAAAACATTTGGATATACCGAAATTTTGACTGACATTTGGTTATTGTTCAGCCTAGATAGAAAATAACCAAACTTATCAAATTTCAGCTGATTTGTTAAGTTTCATCTTGATGAAGATGGTGGAGAAAATATATATATATATATATATAAATATATATATATATATATATATATATATATATATATATATATATATATATATATATATATATATATATATATGTATGTATATATCAGAGCTACACGAAACCGTTTAGAAACGGATTTAAAATGCACATCCGTACGCCTCAGATGGTGCAAAAACGAAAAACGCTACAAATCATTACATGTTTATTTCAAAATGGTTGTATACGCATAAAAATTAAAATAATTTTTTTCAATTTATTGTATATCTATTTTTTTTAAAGGCTTTGTGTTATAATCATTACAAAATACTATATTTTTCCTCTATCTTCACAAATGGTCCTGGTGTGGGCATATGAAACCTAATGGATGGTAATGTCGAGTTCCGAACATCCTCCTGGTGATCTTTGATTTTGGTGCCAAATCTCAAAAAAATCGATCCATTAATCTCGGAGAAAAGCTCCTTACGGCGGACTTTTTTACTTCCTATTGTAATCGCGAAAATTTTCGGTTTTCAGATTTCAACGGAAATATCCATTTTGACCATCCCTGAATCGATTTTGACTAGTTTCGTCGTGGCGTCTGTACATACGTTCGTATCTCGCGTAACTCAAAAACGGTTAGCCGTAGAAAGTTGAAATTTTGTATTTAAGATTGTTGTAAAATCTAGTTTTGGACCTCCCTTTTTGGTCGCTGCTTGATCACCGGAAGAGGTACTTTACATGAAGTTCATAATTGATTTCCATCAAAAATTATATTAAAATGCTATGCAAAACTTCTCAAATTTAGTATTTATAACTTATACATTGATTTAAATAACATACTAGATTTTGGTCTAAATTGGAAAACCGGAAGCGGTACTTTACTTGAAGGTCATATTAGACTTTCATCATAAATTATATTAAAATATTATGTAAAGCATCTCAAATTTGGTAAATAGGATTTTTGTATCGATATGAATGTATTTACTATATTTTAGTTAAAATTGGTGAGCCGAAAATGGTACTTGAAGGTCATAATAAGCTTACATCAAAAATTATATTTAAATTAAATACATAAATTATATTTTTCGGTAATAAAGGTTACAAACGCAATTTGGTTTCCAATCCAATTAAACATTTTTATTACTTGTTTTAAATGTTAAAATTGAGTGTAAAATACTGGTTTTCCTCCCCATTTGTGTGCGTGTGTGTGTCAATAGAGGGATGTCCTGACACCGAGTGTCGTTTTTGAGATACTGCAATCTTCGGAAACTAGTAACCAAATTCAGGATCACTTTTTGAGCCACCGATTTATAGTTAAATAGGCGTACAAGGAAGTCATGTGTTGTCCACATCAGATATTTTTATTTTTTATTTGACTTTTGTATTTTACGTATCTTTAAACAAAAACCTCAAATTTTAAAGGTAGGTTAATTCTTGGTAGATCACTTAGATTTATTACTCTAAATAATAAACAAAGATAATTATCTGAGATTCTCAACGGACTATCAACCACTCACTTGGATGGTTTCCTGTCCTGTAGAAGACAAATGACCCTAAGGAACTGTTAAGAAGAACGTTACAGTAGAGTATCCTTGGACCACAGATAGTACCGTTACATCTTGTCCAAGGTTTTAGCAGCTATATATATTGTTACTACTATATATATTCGGAGGTTGTGCGCCTGTATTATTATTTTTATTTAAGATATGGTTGAAAAAAAAAAATTAATTTTGAGTTCTTTCTTAAATACATCTTTCTACCTTTATTTATTAATTATTGTAACAGTGTTTATAATTCCAAAAAGAAGTGCCTGTTGTTTTAAGTTTACACATCTTTAATAACAAAAGAAGTGCCTGTTGTTTTAAGTTTACACATCTTTAATAACAAAAGAAGTGCCTGTTGTTTTAAGTTTACACATCTTTAATAACAAATATATTCAGTATTTTCTCAAATTTATCTCTCAGATGTTTTCTGTTTCAAAATTTTGATTTTCATGTCTCATTAAAAACGACACTACAAATTTCACTAAACTCGGTACAGTAATTTTTAAAAAATATATATATTTTGACGGTATTTACAAGAATACGTTTAAAATTGTAAAGCGAAAAATGTTTTCTGTTATAAAAGAAAATTATCCAATTGCTTAAAGGTAGCCTATTCGATAATGCTTAAGCTTTTAGTATCATTGATAAAATGTAGTTGGTATTGCTTTAAATTAACTCCAATTATTGTATAATTATGAATTGAAATAAGAGTTTGGGAAAAGAAGAAAGAAAATTACCTAACTAACACAAATTGTTTTCTTTTACTTTTTATTTATCTCTCATTATTTATCTAAGAAATAAGTTCTGAATTAGATTCCCTCAATTGTGGATAAAACATCCCTGGTATATAATGGGACGAATAAACAGGAATAATTTTATAAAACTTAATAAATCCTGTTTTTCTATACATAACAACTTGACATAAACAACATGAGAAATGGGCATAAATTGTAGCTCATAAATTGCTGGATAAATAGCAGAAACGAAGCACTATACATAACAGGTATAATATAGTATTATTATTTACTATTATTATTTATTATTAAATAAAACATAAGTCTTGTTTTATTCCCCGTAGGGTTTTTAGCAATCAATCGGGCTCTTCACAATCCTGGCGCGTTTTTCCAAGATCCTACATCTCCACTTTCATAAATTATGAAAAAAATTTAAAATCATGTAGGTGTTATTGAACTCATCTGATGTACAAAATTGTTTTTTCTAACTATTAATTTAACTTAAGAGCTATGATTTATATTTTCATATGATGAGGCAGCATCATCCGTAAAAAAATAAATATTAAAGTTGTACGTTGTACGTTTGAAATCGATATTAAGATAAATTGGCAAACAACCAATATTCGCAATAACCAATGGCAACAACATATTCGACAACAACATCGATGTAGTTTAAAATATATATCGATATTTTTCAACATTCCTAGTTCTTAATGTGCAATTTTAGCTTTAAAAGAGATCATCAAATTTTGCAGGGCGTGTTGTGCACGGTAATTTAACATGTTAAAACGCCTCCTATATTATTTAATATAGCCCATATATGTAAGAATATTTTAAAAATAACCTTGAGCATTCTATCAGGTCTGAGGCTGTAGATATTGTGATTTTTGTAATCAAAACACCCGTTTCCTAAAATTCTAACAAATTATATTTAAATATTTTTGTTTTTTTAGAGGGTTTGAGATAGGTTAGTAAGATTATTTTTCGCTTGTTTTAGATATAACATACAAACTTCCAGCAATATTTCATGATGATATTTTTAATAATTTTCAAGAAAAATATTTTTATAGTTAAAAGTGCATGCTAAGGCCGCGATTTCCGAGGCTTCGGATAGAGCCAGATTAATAAAACAAACTCAATTCCATTCCATCCCAACATTTCCATATTTTACTATAGCAGCTGATGTTTTGTGTCAATGAAAAATTAAACGCAGCAAATTATTACATAATGGTTAATTATTTCGAAACAGATAATAAAAAAGTTGAAAAATTAAATTTTTTATTTATTTTTTTTTTTTTTTTGGCTGATTTTGTTATTTTTATGACTCCAAAACACTTTATATTTTTCCTTTATCCCCGTAAACGGCCGAGATACGAGCTGTGAAAGCTACAATCGGCCGCCATTTTGTTACAACTACAATACAATACACTGGTAGGATTTTGCAAAAACGTTCTACTTTAATATATATATTTTTTTACGGATGATGCTGCTTATTTCATTATATGAAAACATAAATCATATTTCTTAAGGATATCAGATGAGTTCAATAGAATCCAAACGACTTTAAAAATTGTTCATGATTCATGAAAGTGGAGATGTAGGGTTTTGAAAAAACGTGCTACAATTTCAATATAAGTATTAAGAAAACATTTGTTTATTCTGATACAGAATCTGCCTCTAAAGCTATAAAAATTCCTTTTCGCTGATATCACATTTGAAAACATTTAAGAGTTCTGGTCATTGTGGTATTGGCATAATCGAGCCGATTGGCATCATGGCAGAAATATCTTTTCAACAAGTCGTAGCAGTAATTAATATATAGCTTAAATAAATGATTCATTAGTAAAAGAAAAGATATGGCATGGATACCAATTCATTTAGTTTCGAACTAGAAACAGGAGAAGAGTAGTGGAGTAGACGTGGGTACAAAATGGCCGATGAGACCTCCAGCTCTCAAAATGAGATGAAGTGCTGACTCGCCGACTGAAGAATCTAATAGACAGTAGGATATGTCTTGCATAATACCTCAGAGGATAACAAAAACAATCTAATCACCTACATTCTAGTGAATTGTATTTAAAGTGTAAAACTTGTGCGTCTTGCAAACCACGAAGGTCTTGGGTTGAGCACTTAATAAGATCCTACTTCTTGACCAACGATTGAATAAGGATTTGCCCAGGACTACGCGCAGCCGCCAGTTAAGAGTACCCACATTATAAGGCTGGGTGTGTCCAGGATCGATCCACGGCTGATATAACAGTATAAATAATTATCTTCCACAGTCGGACTCGAACCCGGGCCAGGGATGTAAAAGTGCAGTCAGTGCCTTACTCATTCAACTACCCCGCTTCCTTAATTTTATTTTTTAAGTTCTAAAATTTACTATAAAAGTGGGAATTGTGAATGTTTATTATCCAATCGTGGAAGATTTGCCCTTGGAAGACTTGGGGGGAAATTCGTACATTTAAAAAAAAATTTAGAAGCTATTTTGGGAAATATTGCAGTAGATTTTTATAGATTCTGCTGATAAATGACGAAGATGTCATTAGTTCTTAGATGTCTAGTAGTTATGTATATAAATAAATACTTTTTAAAATTAACAAGGCCTCCTTTAGAAATTTCCTCCCTCCCTCTCTCCCAATAAAATGTAAATTATCCATATTTTAAAGAAGCATTTTAAGACAGTTAAGTTTTACATGCAAAGAAAGAAATGCATAAAATGTTGGAAACATGAAAAATCTTTGAAATGCAGTTTTTAATCTTTTTTCCCCCATCTTTAAAACTAAATTTGATATTGACTGCCTGTGGTTTTCGGCAATACAATATCAAATTTCCTTCAAAATTGAATATTTAGATACGACCTTGATTTCCCCGTGTCAGTTCCCAACCTTCGGAACTTTTTTTTTTGTCAGCATCAGCTCCATCATTTATCAAGGACTTTAGGGGGGATTTGGTTTATATCACTCTTCGAAATATTTCAATCGAATTTAGTTTGCCCTTGTTTCGTTTCCTTTGTTATTGTTTTTACTAATTAATTCTATTTCTGCTTTTGAAACATCTTGTTTTTCATTCGTCAATCAACTATAGTTTTGGTCAATGCAGTATCCTATGCTAGGTTGAAACCTCTAAGGCTTGTAAATACAATTGCATCCCAACTCTTCCTAACAGTGATCTTAATCTGAACTCTTTGGTCTGCATCAAAACCCTGCACGAACAGAGGAGGTTAGTGATAATTTCCATCAAATCATCTTCACATTTCGTGATAAACCTAAATCTTCTCCTGCTATAGATTTTGGTAATGTTTCCCAAATCTCTGTCTGAGATTATAATTGCGTTATTTGCTTAATTTTCTCGAAGGTTTTAATTAATCCTCACACAACGCTGAAAAATCTATAACTTCTTCGTTTATTTCAATGACTTCAACTCTTACTATAAAAACGGTTTAAACTCTTCTACATTTGATATGTTATGTCTTGTAGCAACCAAATGTATTTGGGCAGCATTCAGAGGCGTCGTTACAAAAATTAATTGAGAGGTTGGAGGTAAAATATAAAATTTCCAAACAATTTTCACCGGATTTCCCTACTTTATGAAATATTTTAATTTTCTCAACCCTCGAATTTGAATTTTTCACTTATCTGTTGCTAATGTTGACATTTAACAATAATTCAACATTGAATTTAACAATTCAAACACAATATTTAATCGCTATAGCCCGAATTTCCTAACTTAAAAGGTTGGTTTTAAAGTAAAATGTTTTACCAGAATTTTAGAATTTTGGAGTAGGTTCTCAAATCTTCCAACTTTTTAGGTTTTCTAATTATTGATGGAGGTCCTTGGCAGCATTGCTTCATAAATAATGTATTTCTCCTTCTTAATGAGTCTTATATTCAGGTACAATATTGAGCTATGGTACTGAACGGTAATAACTAATAAAATAATACACGAATCCTATTTAGAATCCTCAATACTGATTATGTTACAAACGAGGTTGTCTTAATTATATAAAAATATAAGATATCCTTTAATTAAAAACTGCACATCCTCACTGAACCTCTTGCCCTTAATCTTACATTCCATTCAATCCTTCGATACTTCTGATAACAACATGACTTCTTGACCTTCCAAGTCAATTGAGTTCTAAAAAGGACGATTCAATAGTTCTTTTAGTATCACTTTGCTCTTTTCACCTTATTTTCTTATTATATTGCGTTTACAGTTTTAAATTTCAATTATAGTTTAATTTAAAAAGATAGTGTCTCGTTAACGGAGACATCCATAATCCAGACAGATGATGTAGCAGACCTGGAAGACTTGTTGCTGAAGGGAATAATATGGGAGATATATATAAAGGAGGTACCGTTGTAAGGAATGGGGTCGCCTTCCATTCACCGCGCTCTTATCAATGACCTCTCTATCTGAGAGGCTGTGCCCAGTCAGCTGTTGGTCTGGATCTAGGTCACAGCGTCTAGGCGGTAGTTTATGGTCTTCTTCTCGCATATTTCATACACTCAAGCAATTAATTATTTCCTGGGGATCATAAAATAAATATTTTATTTCGAGTAGTGCCGTATAATATTATCATAAATGGTAAAAATACCTATAGGTAGTCTGCTACCTGAATATGTCCGTGTTAGGTAGGTACCTTACTCCAATTTAATTTATTATCAAATTTCTTTTTTTAAACGCAATTTAAATTTTTAAAAACATCAAATTAAAGAACTCTGCTAAATATTTTCAATAACTTATCATTCCAAGTTTTCAGTTTAAAAAATTAATATTTTTATCATCTATAATATTTTATAAAAATATTTTATCCTATTCTTATTCAAATTTATTAATAATTACACCTCGATTTCATTTCTAAGATTTCTAATGAAAATTCCAAACTTTTGAAACGATTTTTTGGCAAAACCTTACTAGATTCTCTATCGATTTTAATATTAATTGCTTATGCATTCTGAAAGTATCTCGCCAAGTAGGCAACCAAAATATATACACTTCATTTCTATTTAAAAACTGTGAAATTCGTCTAAGATAATTTTTATTTACCCCATTCTCATAAAAAGGCTTTTTTCTCAAATATTATTGAACCCGAACTACGGAAATAAGCATCTTTTAACCCAATATGTCCTAGTTGACGGAATGTAGGTGCATATCAATTAAACACATTGGTGGCTTGATAGTGAAGTTGACGTCTGTAAACATTGAAACTTGGTGTAGTATTCGAGGGCCTTCCTCATCCTAACAATACAATACAATACAAGACTCTTCTGGCAATACATTAATTTCCTTTCTGTTTACACGCGTAAGTCATCATCATCATAGTCTAAAACCTCTTTTACCGCTTATGCAGTGTGAGGTTGTCCTTTGCAGAGCTCCAGATTATCCTATCCTGTACCAGCTGCCTCCTCCTGCTTCAGTCTAATTCCCGTCTATGGAACGCTTCCCGTACTCCTTCCTCCCAGAATATTCGGATTCTTCCCCTAGGTCTCCTGCCTTCCACTTGAGTCTCCTTAGTCTTTCTAGCAACTTTATCTTGACTCATCCTGAGAAGGTGACCGAACCATCTAAACTTTTGTTCTTCCAGAATTGTTTCCACGGGTTTTATTGTAAGACTCGTTCGGCTGGTAGTGTTGCGAATCTTGTCTCGTCTAGTCTTTCCTTCGACTTTCCGCAGATAGCGCATTTCCATTGCTTGTATTTGTTTCCTATGTATGGAGGTGAGGGTTCAGGATTCAGTGGAGTACGATAGGATGGGAAGGAAAATCGATTTATATATTGCGATTTTTGTACTCTTTGAAACTTCTCTGCGGTTGAGGAAGCCTTGCCGGACAGCCCCGTATATTCGCCCTGCTGCTTCCATTCGTTGCCTCAACTCTTCTACGTATCCAGACTCATTGACATGAGCACCCAAATATTTAAAATTTGTTACCTGCTACAATCTATCATTATCTACTCTAATACCCTCATAACCCTGTGTGGCTTTCTTCCAATACGCATGCATTTTGTCTTTTCAGGGTTAATTTTCATGTTAAGAGTGCTTGGTTCCCCTTTGAGGGTATTTATGTTTTTCTCCAGGACTTTGTCATTGGGAGCCAAAAGAATGACTATGACTACGTCATCGGCAAATGCGAGTACAGAATACAGAGTGGGCTGCATATATATGTGTCTTAGTTGAAAATTCCGCATCTTCTCCTTGGATCTCTTCAGTGCTATATCCAGGACTAATGTGAATAAAAGGGGGCTCAGGCTGCATCTTTGCCTTATCCCCACGTTGGTCTCAAATTCTCGGGACATATGGTTTTTTGTTCTTACTATATTCCTCGTTTTGTGATAGAGACTGCTCACCGCTGCAATAAGACCATTGTTAACCCTACACGCATAGATGCAAAGTGTTTTCTCTTAATCCGGCCATGCAGATAAACATTACTTATTTTACACAAAGGTCCACCTATTTCAGAAAATTAAGTTCTTCAGATAAAAATAGACGTTGACCGGAATACAAAATGGTGGTCAACCAAACATGGAAGTTTTTTTTGGAATAAAACTTGTAGACCATCGAATTTTGTATTTACTAAGTACCTTATACATACTTAGAATCGAAATACTATACAATCCCTTGTTCGACTTAGTAGATGAGTTATAAACTTGAAAACTGGCAAACTAGTAGCTTTTATGCTGTAACCGACAGGAAAATTTCAAAAAGTTTTTATGGTTTAATCCCTCCAAAAAATCAAAATGGCGGACGCAAATTAAAAATTCGAAAGTCCTATATTTGGAGATTTGTTATGACTAAACGGCAATACCTATCAACAAATGGATTGCACCAACAGCTACTCATTTTTTTAGATCTACAATTTTAGTACTATCAATTTTTATCGTATCTCCAATAGAACTGGTCTTTTTTTTTACGTTTAGACTAAATTTTGTACTTTTTCACAAATTTTTCAATTATTTCTATATTAATAGAAACTGACAGTCTTCAAACTTAGTAGGCCTATCGATGGTAAAAATATCTACAACTTTGAGTCAATGACTTTTTTACGTATCTCTGTCGGTTATAAATTCAAAGGAAGTAAATTTTCAGATAAACGACAAATTTTCGAACTTTTTCCAGCTTTTAATTTATAACTACAAAACAACGGTTCCTAGCGGCAACTTTTCTATTCCTAGAGTTTTCCGGATTTTTATTTAAATCTCGAAAACGGTTGGTCTTAACTTAAAACATTTTATATAAAAAGCTGAGGAGTATTAAATTTTCTACAAGAATCTTTCTATTAATTTTTTTCGTATCTTTTATTTAGGAAATGTGCGCTCTTAAAAGTAACAAACGGAAGAGGCGTGAAAAGAAAAGTATAATCCAGTATAGTTAGGAGTCAAAAATTTAAAGTTATTTGGTCATTTGAAGAGAGGATATTTCTTAAACTATAAAAGATATGAAAACAATTAATAGGAACATTCTTGTAGGAAATTTAATGTTCTTCAATTTTTTCCTATAATGTTTTATGCTAGGACCAACCGTTTTCGAGATATAAACGAAAAACCGAAAAATAAGACTTTTCCCTCCTCTCTTTGCCTTTGCTACTAGATCCGGGGAGTTTTAGTGTGTTTACCTCTTAACTAGTCCAAGCAAAGCCCTGAAATCAATTTAGGCCGTCCCGTCATTTCAATCTGCAAACCCCTGATTAATTGGCCTTTAGAGTGAAATACTTCATAATCTACGGCACAGCATTCCAAATTCCTCTGGTCCTTAATTTAAGGACTATCAATTATCTAATTACTTTTTTTTAGTCTTATATAATGTTCTTGAATTTCTTTCATGCAATGAAGTTTGACCTCTCGACTTAATAATATTGTATAATTGTATAATAATATTGTACTCGACTTAATAATAATGTTCGGCTGATTCATCACTCTGAGAATGTTCGATAAATTTTCAAAATAGATTTTAGATTGAGTCATTTCATAAATTAATTCAAAGATATAATAGAAGGATATAATGAATGAAGTTTAGTGTTTACTATGAAGAAAGAATGCGTAGTACAAACAATGTTAATGAATGGTTTGATTCATTTGCTAGTTTTTTATTGACAGATATTTTACAATATTTATCAGCATAAATACTAACATTTTCAAGGACTCACATATAATGTACTTTTGTTCGGATATTTCGCTATATATTATTTAACGTTGCCAGATTGTGTAGGTCGTGGTAAACTGCGCATGAGTAATAGGGCCATTCTACAAAAATGGTTGAATCGGACTTTTTAACGCATTTTCCTATCTGCTAATTCTGAAAAAAACAATTATTATATATAACAACTTTTTCCGTCTATTTCCATTTGTTTTTGAAACTGTTAGTTGCGTTATTTTTTATTAAAAAAACGTCTAAAGGCTCAAAATGTAATTCCCTCACAAAGTCCAAAGCCGACTGTGTCACGTTTAGTAGCTTGCTCCTCTAATAGTATCTTAATCGGATAAGTGTCCGCCTACATTTTAAATCTTCATATTCTTTAGTTTTAAAAACTAAAATCAGTAGTTTTTTCTATTATTCTTATAAGTTAAAAATTACTAAAAAGGAGTGATCAGAGGTTTTATTTAATTCCCTCATAACCTTATATTCTAGAGTTTATCGGTAATAGATGTAACATGAAAAAAAAAAAAAAGGCCATCTTTTTCGCACTTTTAAAGAATTGTAACCTGCTTTTATCCCGGTGAATTCAGTTTCCCTAAGGCCGGTGTAAATGAAGGACTGATTGGTGGCCCGTATTTTTACTAGATGTGATTCATTCGTTTTTACCCAGTAAGTTTTTTTTTTGTGCGTGTTTTTTCTTAGTTTATAGTGTTATAACTGTTCTGTTGAATTTTTCAAACTATACTTTTGTTATTGTAAATTGTCCATTCTAGTTGGAAAAAATATTCGGATCAATATAAATTTGTAATGCCCTTATTTCTGTAATAGTTAGCGAATACATCCTGTTTGAGGGAATGTCACTAGATTTGATAGGGCATAATATATAATATATAATATAATAATATTTTATACATAATATATAATATATTTATTTAAGACACCTACTTGAGTGGTTATATGAAGAATATGTGTAAACGGGCAAACCAGTTGGGCTAACTGCTACTGAAAAAATTATTTATGGAATGAGAGTATGTTAAATTATAGTTTAACAAGGGAAATTATGTATTATTATAGTTCTAGATGGAATAAATGTTTTCCTTCCCCTCATCCATAATTAAATTAATGAAATAATTCTCTAAAGTCATTATGGCATTCCCTTGAATTGAAGGCAATATAATTCCGCTATGTCAACTATTTCTTAACTAACTAAATAACGATCTCTGTGAACTGCTGGAGATCATTTTTCATTCAAGATTTACTTGAGATTATTGTAGATTTTTTAGGAATTGTTATTTGAACATTCAATTTTGAAAAAATATCTTTGATTTGACCTTTTTTATAGAATGATCCAAGAACGAAGACTTATAACTGTGTGCACACGTTTAAAGTAGTAAATTAATTTTTTAAAGCCGTCGCAATGTACAAAAGAAATCCTGATGATATTAATTACTTGATAGTATTAATCTGTATATTTCAATCAATAGTTCAATTTTAGAACTATGTATATAAACCGAAACAGATAAAAAAATGATTTCAAATCGGCATTTATTTCAGAACTATTTGGTAATATATTTAAATGATGGTAATATATTCTTGTCTAAATTTTCCTAATCAGCTGGACAAATATCCAATATCAAATTGGGCCCGATTGCAATACCTTTCTTATCTATTTAAGACGGTTATCTATTTAAGAAGGTGGAATGGAAATTAAAGAAAATAATAATAATTTTTTTTTTTTAAACAAAACTGATTTAATATTTTTTAAAAATAATTATTTACCCTAATTTTGACCGCCGATTTTCAGTGCAAATTGGTATAGTTTCTTCGTTATACATTTAGTCTTGGTCTTCCTAACTTGACCTGGTGATAGCAACTTTTATCTGGCCCTGCGTATCGCCCTGGTATGAATATCTTGTGATTTATCGCTTCTATCTTATCACATATCTTCTCGATGGCACATTATGCAACTGGCACAGGTCACGGTCGCTTATCGATTATATATTCCATGCTTTTAAAAAAATAAAATCTGTTCTTTTTAACCTTTTACTCCCTTAAAGTACTCTGTAATCTGTAAACTTTCTCATTCCATATAGATTTAATATGGTATACCAGTTTTCGAAAAGTTTCAGCGATATTCGTGACCTACAAAAATTAGTACATTTTTTCGGTACCAATATAAAACATTGGCTCGTGGCTTAGACTCCACTAACGCAGTTTAGGAAATATTTTCAAGTGAAACTGGAAGGCTCGGTTTTCTGCTTTGAAAACTGGACGGGTTTAGTTTATTAAAAAAAAAAACATAAGTCTCGAAAGTTAGCCTCGTTTAGAGGCTGCATTTTGAAGAGTATAATTAATTAAAAAAAGAGCAATTCAGACTTTCCAATTGTTTATTTTGTGTTAACTTTATATATCTTAAAACATCAACATCAATGTTTCGGAGATGTTTCCCCATCATCAGGACTCAAATTTTTATTATGAAGTTAAGCATGTAAACTTCATTCCATTGAAATATAATGTTTCAAAGTTATTTTCATTTTTCTCGTTCCGATATTCTTTATTCTTTCTGGTATTCCTGCACTACTGTGGTACGAAACGCAAACCGCTTGGTTAATGGCTAATCATTTTTATTGAAGTTAGATGAAACATTATGTCAATATTTAACTGTATTTGTTGAAAATACCACTACCAATATCCAATACCATGGACCAACCCCGGTATTAAATATATAGTATATTATAGGATATTAAAAAAAAAATCGGTAATTTAATGTTATATCTGATGTACTTGGACACAGAGCTTGCTTGAACACTTACTACAATAGCCAGAATTTTTTTTTGTTATTATAAGTATTTGGGTATTTAGATTTTTTCCATCAATAATCCATTTTATTTTGGAGTATTTAACAAAATTCTGTTGTTTTTTTTCATATCAATTGCTTCTCTTCTTCATGCCCATTTCCCTCTCTGTAGATATAAAAAAGAGCATAATTTGGTTAGCATGAATGAGCGTATTATGGCTGAAAATATGTGCGCATACTTATAAATAAACACTTACTGTAATACTTTTTTTGTGGGTTTCTTTAATTTGAAAAATCCCGCAAAAACTATTTCAGATAAATCATATTAAATAATATTGCTTTAAAATGAATAAATTAATTTTAAAAGAATTAAATTGAACTTTCGTAGGCATTGTATACGAGCTATCTTGTGCTGCCATCTGCCGGCCGCTACCTCAACTATATACGTTAGTCTAAATTCCATTGTTATTTTATTGTTTCTTTATGTCTGGATTAGGCGTATAGCTGGCGCGTACGCAGAATTTTTTTTCAGAGGGAGAACATTTAAATTTTTTTTAAGGTATTAAAAAAAGGAGGTATTTAATGAGAAGGCAAGTAATCATTAAGTGTCCATAATCATCATATAGGATATAAGTTTGAAGGATAAAATCAAAATTGGATCAAAAATTATTACTCATAATACAAATCTCATAAGAAAATCATATTTATTCAAAAATTTGGGGGAAAATATATCACCCTGACTCTACTCCTCTTGTGTCCGCCTCTGGCGCCTGTGGGTACATGCTTCTCAAACAAAACGTAAAACATGTTTAACAATTTTTCTTCTAATTATGACAGATCATTTGTTTATTAGGTACAAAAGAATACACGGGCATTGAAACTATTACAATTTCTTTAAAGCATTGCTATATATTTAACATTTTTATCAAAGCAGTTGAAGACTAAAGGTTTGCTGTAAAAAGGACGTTGCTCCATCCCGGGGGTGTTTAGACTTAACGCGATTTTTCACACTCGTTACATGAATGTGGTGGAGAAAATATATGAGGAGTCTTCTATCTATATATCTACTTTTGGAAAATTAGTATGGTAGCATCTCATGGAGTTAAGGCAAATTTATTTGTAACACTTATTTGACAGGAGAAAATTTAAGATTTTAAATAAACTGAAATTCTTTGGTGTAGAATATTAATTCGTCAAGATAACCATAGTTTTTGAGAAGTGGATGTATTAATTTCTGATAAAAAAATCTCATCATATATACCGTATATTTCACTTGAGGTGTTAATATATTGTAATGGTAATTTTTTTTCCTAGAAGTAGATCGAACGTCTATTTCGTGGCAAACAAAAGTAGCTCCAATAATCAAAATTAATTTTTTTACTGAAAATACGGTCCTAATACATTTTGTATGAACAATTAAGAAAATTTATCAAAAATAATTTTTTCACATAACGTTGAAATTTGAATCTTCTGACGTTTTAAAAAAATAGTTTTCCTAAGATTTGATGGATGGGAGCTACCTCCTTTTTGCGGAAAACCCTTCAATTGAAATTCGACCTATATTTAGTTCCTTTTTTTCTACAAGCTCTTGCAACCATTTTAGAATTATTCTGCAGCAATTCTGAGCTGATTCTAATTTAGTATGTGAGGGTTACATGAGGTATTAATAATTTTGCTTCTATTAAACTTATCCTCTTCAAAACAAATCTTGAGGGTTTTAAAACTACACTAATTTTTAGTAAATATTAAACTTGCATCCATTTTCTCCATAACTTTAGTCAGGTGCGTAAATTAAATCAAAATTTTGCTTTCACTCTAGTTTTAGAGCAACCTAAGAGCCCCTATAAAAAAGGACCACATAACGTTATTCCACCGGAACGCGGCTAGCCCCAGTAAAGATGTCCTCGACCGATAGCAGTAATAGGAGACGCTGGGACGATGGAGATAAGCTGCCACGAGGATAGGGTCCTGGGGGGGCAGGGAAGAGGTGAAGAGGTCGTCTGGAGGGTCTTCAGATCTTCCCGACTCTTTGCCGTTGAGATAGAGATAGCATCTCCTGCAACCGTTCCCTCTTATCTCCTTTCGGTTTGTTGTACGTCGCGTGGGCATAACGCTCATGTTCAACTCCTTCTGCGAGCGCAATCCTTTGTTCACCACTTGATTAAAAACAGGAACTACAACGGCGCTGTTCGGTTGATTTCACGCGCTAAAACAAGCCGATATTGTTTCTTGCTTTCAGGTAAGGAAGGCATTGTAATCGGATCAAATTTTCGGATATCCAGTTTTCAACAGATCTTTATGTTTCTGAGTCCAAAAAAAAAGCATTTTCGACCATTGGTATGTGTGTCTTTGCCAAACAAGACATACACAACTCGCGAACGGATGAAGCGATTCCGATCTTTCCGTTTCAGACCCCCTTAAGTGCAAAAAATCCATATTTGGCCATTGGTCTCTGTGTATGTCTGTGCTACAATTATCTCTTGAACGGGCAGATTTTTTTTTTTTTTCGACCCCTAATATCTGTGTTCCACATTGCGGTTGCGCAATAGCCGAAAATCGTGTTTCTTTATAGACTAACGCCTTGAACTTGAGTAAAGATTTTGATGATACTTGAAGACTTCTTTCTTCTTCTTAAAGCCCTTTAACTTTTCATATATAATACATCTCCAAGAAAAAGCAGTAAAAAAAGTTGTTTTGTTAAGCGCATAATTCAAAGAGTATACCATTTTATTGAAAATTCCATTTTGCAGAGAGTTCTGATAATTAAATTCTCTGCAAAGCGAAAATCAAATAAACAAAACAAATAAACATCTTAATTGAACCAACATGAACGAAGATACAGCAAAAAAAATTTTGTTTTGTACTTCGAACCCAAAGCGGTAAGGTGTGACTGGACCCAACAGACATTTAGTAAGGTGTTCTTTGCTTTACCTCATCCTCCTTGTTAAAGAAATGATTTATGCTAATATAAAAAAGCAATATAAGTTATAAAAATACAAATTAATAAAAATATGAGTTATAAAAAAAGTTTTTCTGTGGTAGATTAAAAAAAAAAAAATCTGGTGTGTTGTGCACATCACGCAACTTTCCCTTACCGTCCTGTAATAATTATCTTTTTAATATAATTTTAAAAAGTTCACTTAAACAATGCTTGAAATAAACTCAGCAGCATTCACTTCTTCACATCTTCTCCCACTTCAGTACAATAAAACAGTTTTTTAAACAATTTTAGTACAACAATTCCGTACACTACCTATATATTTTAACTTCGTCAAGTTGCAAATATATTTTAAAAGTTTCGATTTAGTTTTCATGAAGATATTTTATTTCCATTGGATAATATGAAAGCAGAAATTATTAAGTTAATTTCCGCTTTTGTATTCTTAAATTACCTTATTACAGAGTATTCTTTGTAACAGATTGATGGGAGAAGGTTCGGTCGCGTCCGTCTCCTTTCAGATGCCCTCGGTAACCCCTCTAGGGTCTTGTGCTCCTCATAAAATACGCTGTATCTTTCCTAATACTGGTCCTGATGATTCTTTGATGGTTCTTTTATTGTTTTTTAGATAATTTAATTACCTTTCATACAATTCTATACATAATTTACCATAAAATTCATACTTTTTAAGCTATGCGCAAATAAAATATTCTTTTCATCATAACTTTTTTCGCAGCATTCCTCGGTGATATACTACAAAAATTATACAAAAATATACAAAAAAGTTAAAGGCTTTTATGAAGACATTAGGCAAGTTGCATCAAAATCGTTTGAACCGTTTACGAGAAAATTGTAAAATCCAAGATATAATTGCCACTTCCTGTTAATCCAATGCGCTGTATCTTTGCTAATACAGGACCGATTTTGATGATTATATTTTTTGTTTTTTAGATAATTTAATTATCTTTCATACAATCTATACACAAATTACTATAAAATGCATGCTTTTTAAGTTATGCGCAAATAAAATATTCTTTTCATCATAACTTTTTCCCTCCATTTTGTCGTTGATATAGTACATACATGAAAAGTTAAAGGTCTGTAAGGAGAAGACATTAGGCAAGTTTCATCAAAATCGTTAGAGCCGTTTTCGAGAAAATCGTAAACAATTGTAATATCCATGATATGATTTACCATTTCCGGTTAGTCCGATGCGGTGTATCTTTGCTATTATTGGTCCGATTTTCATGATTCTTTTTTTGTTTTTTAGATGATTTAATTACCTTTCATACAAATCTATGCATAATTCACAGTAAAGTGCATACTTTTTAAGCTATGCGCAAATAAAATATTCTTTTCGTCATAACTTTTTTCTCTGCAATTCCTCGGTGATGTACTACATACATGAAAAGTTAAAGGTCTGTAAGGAGAAGACATTAGGCAAGTTTCATCAAAATCGTTAGAGCCGTTTTCGAGAAAATCGTAAACAATTGTAATATCCATGATATGATTTACCATTTCAGGTTAGTCCGATGCGGTGTATCTTTGCTATTATTGGTCCGATTTTCATGATTCTTTTTTTGTTTTTTAGATGATTTAATTACCTTTCATACAATTCTATGCATAATTCACCGTAAAGTGCATACTTTTTAAGCTATGCGCAAATAAAATATTCTTTTCGTCATAACTTTTTTCTCTGCATTTCCTCGGTGATGTACTACATACATGAAAAGTTTAAGGTCTGTAAGGAGAAGACATTAGGCAAGTTTCATCAAAATCGTTAGAGCCGTTTTCGAGAAAATCGTAAACAATTGTAATATCCATGATATGATTTACCATTTCCGGTTAGTCCGATGCGGTGTATCTTTGCTATTATTGGTCCGATTTTCATGATTCTTTTTTTGTTTTTTAGATGATTTAATTACCTTTCATACAATTATATGCATAATTCACCGTAAAGTGCATACTTTTTAAGCTATGCGCAAATAAAATATTCTTTTCGTCATAACTTTTTTCTCTGCAATTCCTCGGTGATTTACTACATAGATTAAAAGTTAAAGACCTTTACGGAGAATAATTTAGACAAGCTTCATCAAAATCGTTTGAGCAGTTTTCGAAAAAAAATGTAAAAAAAGTGTAAAATCGATTATATAAAGTGGCACTTCCGGTAAGTCAATTTTGACGAAAATGTTGCTGTAACATTACATACATGTACAAACTTTAAATACGTAATTTAAGTATCGTACAACTTTTCATTTTTGAGCTAGATTGTTCACATACACATAGACACACGGACACCCAGACCATATTGCGAGACTTGGTCAGTTGGATTCAGGCGATCTTAAAACGTATATATCCGTCGAAAACTCGAATTCGAAAATTTTCACGATCGCAATACTTCCCCTTACTATATACTTCGTATATAGGTAAGGGAAGGAAAAAAAAATCGGTTCATCGGTATTAAATAGATTAAGAATGGCACCCAACAAATATCACTTTATTTCTTTATTTTACGTGAGTTTATTTCTAATATTTATTTCTTACCATTCATTTCACATCATTTATTTTATACCAACGTTATCTATTTTGTTTTTTTCTCTCTACCTTTTATATAATGCCATTCTTTATACTGCTATGATTTTCATCTTCATTGAATCTTCTTCTTTGTAGCCCTGAAGATGGCATGGAATGTGAGCCGAGACTTATGCGTGTTTTTCTAAGTGTTTTTTCTAAGTGTTTTTTCTCGATCGCAACCTGAACCATCTTTTGATAAATACATTATTGATTAATAACGATATATATATATTTTTTTATTTTAACTGAGATGCATTTATAAGAAAGGTATTCTTAGACCCCGAGCTGCTCTTTTCGTAGGCAACTTCTTGGTTATTTGTATTTTTTTTTTGTGTCTTTATTTATTATTTTTTATTTAGTTTTGTTTTACACACTTTTTCTTTTCCGTTTTTGTATTATTTATTTACGTTACTTGTTTCTTTGTTTCTTCAGCATTATATTTTAATTTATCGTACTGGTCAAATGAACAAACCATGTAAGAAAAACATTTCCCTTAAGGTACCAAAATTCTTAATAGAGTGGACATTTCCTATAAAATTAGCGTGTTTGAGTAATTACATTTTATAAATGGGACGAAATTAAATTATATGAAAACTGGGGAACATAGGAGACAACATATCACGAGTAGATACAGAAAACAAGATTGTTTTTAAGTTAATAAATTATGTAGTTTTAAATAATGCATCTAAAATATGTGCGATAATTTTTATAAATATTTCTTGGCTATCGTTTATGATGTATTTCAAAAAAAAAATATTCTGAAGGAAAGCTCCATAACGTCGGTGGAAGATATTTTAAAAAATAAAAAATTGATGTGATAACAAAGCATTCCTCTTGGGAAATTGAGATTTTATTAAATTCTTAAAGGCCTTTAAAATTTTTATTTAATTTTTTTTTTTACATATTTTTTGAGTATATTCTAAAAGTTTAAATAATAGTTATCAAACGGAAGAATGAATATATGAGAAAAAGCCTAGAGAATGATATTAATTGGAAAGTATACATATTTTACAAGCAGGGACTGTCCTATTCTCAGTGGCGGGATCTCTATAATTTAATTATCGTTACTTACTTTCAATATTTAACTCTCTTCAGTACTTTGTTAACCCCAGTCATCTTCGGGTCTGTGTCGGAAGGTGTGATTTTTCTTAAAGATGTGAATTTTGATATATTATTTCTCACATATCATATCGATTTATATTACTAGATATTACCTATTTAGGTAATGTCCCCGTTTTTTTTCTCTAAATCTTTCGTCATAGTTATATTGGAAACAAAATAACGAGTATAAATCCTTAAGCAATTTGGTTTTTGACAAGTCTTTATTAAAAATTGAAAAAGTAACAGAATCATTATTGTTATTATTGTTATATAGGAAATTATGCCTACCTAAATTAAAATTTCTAGTGTGAATTTTTCATAAAATTCTATTTATTGAGAAATTATTTGAAACTTGATTTTTCAATGTTTTTCCTGTATTCTGCATAGACTGGAAACCGTGCTAATATATTAATTTATTAATATTTAAAACTTAATAACAATGCTTTATAAAACAAAACAGTACTACCGAACGAAAATTTTACATTGCGATTTTAATAAGGTAAAATAATGATTATAAACATATTTTTTCTTTTATGTATGTATTAGGAATTATCGTTAAAGCTAGTTTAAGGTAAATTATTCTTGTAACAAAACAATCTTACAATGACGTCATAGTTACATTGTTGTTAATTAGCGTGGTACACATTTCAGCTACAGTCTGTTCTAGAGATATTTAATTTTTGTATTTAAAAGATCAATGAGGTTTTTTTTTTAAGTTGGTTTCCTTGGGTTCAATTGTTCGTTATAGTTGTCGAGTCTTTACCTTAATTTTTAAGTTTAGTTTCGCTAAATATTCCACCCTGATGTTTGTATTTTAAATATTTTATAAATTAAATATTTTAAATTTCTAGATTATACAATAAGAGAAATTTTCAGTAATTGTCCTCGAACTTTATGGTGAGGCATTTAATCTGATACATTTTCATAACATTATATCTGTTCCGAAATTTTCGAAAAACCCTTATACAAAAGTTCAATTGAAATTCTTACAGAGAAACGAATCATACCTCAACTTTAATTCAGATTCCGCTCATTGTACTCTACTACCCACCAATTATACCGAGTTACTGACTATTTTTCAACAGCTCTGAAGCAATGGCCATATGCTTGATATAGCTCCTGGCATTTGACAAAGTCTGGCACGAGGGACTACTCTTTAAACTGGAATAACTTCTCCCTCCGAAATCAGTATCTCATCCTACTTTCCTTTCTTCCCGGCAGGTTCTTCGTTGTCCGGCAAGGTTCAGAAATCTCGTCTATGGTATCTGCCCAATTAAGGCCGGGTTACCTACAAGTTCGATTCTTGCTCCGTTGTTTTACAAAATACATCCCTATTGTCATTAGCACTCTCACTTTGAAAAATCAAACTAAATAATTTAAAATAACAGCACATTATATTCATATTCCGAAACGATACATGTTCTCCAGTGAAAACAGACAACCAACCAACTCGATAAAATACTCACATTTGATAGAAGGAGGATATGAGGTCCTCGTGTCAAGCAGACGCGTCTTATTTTGAATAAGATCCTGAAAATCCTATCCTCTTTATTTCAAAGACGATCTTCACTAAAACTAGAGCAGCTACGAACCCATACAAACACTGACTGACTTAAATCCATTTGGACATACGCATCACAAGTTTGCAATTTACAATCAAAATAAAAAAGTCTGAAACTTATCACACGATCTCAATGGTACGTTATTAAGAGAATCCTTCACAAGGACTTACACATATTATACAAGATAATATAAAAACAACATACAGAATATTTTATGACAAACTTTATCACCATCCTAACAGGCTAGTTTAAGGTAAATATCAATAAAAATAAATATCACTGACAATACATACCGAAAGTTAAAAAGAAATTGGATGAGTTATCACCTAACAAATGATATAATGTGAATTCAAGAGGATGGGTACTGGTCTCCATCATGCCTTACATGTTAATTTCTTAAGGGTCATGTAATTCAGCATATTCTCTGGTTGTCTTCAACCTGAAGACAGGTGTGAATTTAAAAATAAACACAATAAACTTTTAAAAAAATTGGTGAAAACAGAGAATAGCCCTTTTTTTCTGCAATTCCATTGAAAGGAAAAATAAATGTGAAATAATATATTTAATATATAATATTTATTAAAGTATGAAATATTTAAAGAAAAAAAAGTAGATATTTAACATTAAGGAGCAAATCTGGTCATTGGCAGGGCTCTCAGCTGTTGCGGAGCTCAAGGCTGCCCGGCGACCTCCGATGTTGACCTCAGACCAGGATGTAGTCTATGGGTGGTCTTAGCTCGTCTATTTCATAACCATTTCATCTAAGTTCTAAACATTTTATGAAATATATACGAAAAATATTTGAACAATACTTCGTTCCGAAACAAACATTTTATAATTTTTCTTTTTCCGACTGTGTACTACGTTACCATATAAAACACTATATAACACAGTTTATCGCACTATATTATCAGTATTAATCGAAGATATAGCGTATCTTATAAGGTCTTCAAGACTAGACCCTAATTAGAAAACCGAATGTGTTGGATGGATGCGACCGAACCTCCTCTAACCACGTTTTTGGCCAATGCTTTTAACATTCATTTTTGTTGTTAATATTCATACTTGTTAAACACACAAAAAAAAAAGTTTTACTCAGTTTTCTTCCTTACCATAATAGCTTGATTATATATATATATATATATATATATATATATATATATATATATATATATATATATATATATATATACAGATGATTGTACACTTATTTGGACTATTTTATTATAAATTTTAAGTATTTTTGCTTCTTATTTTAAGATTTATCCACGAATATTACATACCATGCTTTGATCGGATTAGGAGATAGAAAAGACCTAATCTGGCGCAGGTCTTAGGAGCTGCTAGAGCACAGCACCAATCACATGATCATGGCGGGAAATTTGAATTTACACTTCGACCTAACTTAACTATTAGACCATGCCGCTTTTTAGTCACATGATCTCGTCACGTGCCCCATGGCGCCAAATTTGAATAGGAATTTAAACCTCGACCTAATCTCAACTACCACATTACGCCTCTTTTTAGTAACGTAACCATTAGTACTTGCCTCTTTTTACCCCTACCTCTCTGGAACCATTTTGTTTACGACGAGCCGCCATTTTCTTCACAATGGTGTGGTAAAAAGGTGTCGGGCCTAATGGTTACGTCACTAAAAAGAGGCGTGACCGAATAGTTAAGGTTACGTCGAGATGAGTCCAGATGGCAGTTAAGGTTAGGTCCAGATTTAAATTCAAATTTGGCGCCATGGGTCACGTGACTAAAACGGGGCGTGGCCTAATAGTTAGGGTTAGGTCGAGGTGAGACCACTTGGCAGTTAAACTTAGATCGAGGTTTAAATTAAAATTAAAATTTCCCGCCATGATCACGTGACTGGTGCTACGCTCTAGCGGTTCCCAAGCTCTGCGCCAGAACCGGTCTTTTTTATCTACTGAGTTTTTTTAATGCATAAAAATCTGGCATTTATATTTGTCTTCATGTCCTTTGCAAGGTGACACAGTTTCTATATAATCAAACAAAGTATTATTGGATTATTTTGCCTCTGAGTACTTTTTCACTCCTAAATCAATGAGCCAAGTTCTTCCGCTAAAACTGAACGAAACGTGGAGCACACGCTATCGGCACATCTCTCCTAGGTGCTGCTAATTCATCTGAATATATGCAATTTTGTGAACAATGATGATTTTTAAAACAATCTAAAGGAGAAGATAGAGGCTGAAACTAAATGTTAATTACATTATGAAATATTCCTCCATGTTAATCACGTTTTTTTCCTCTGAATTGTTTTCAATGAATGTATATTATGTAAGTTCTACTTAATTTTCGTATATGCTTATATATCATTAATATCGTTGTTTACGAGACGCTTGCTGTATCATCTCTGTAGAAGCTGAATTAATTAATGTTTGTTTTTACTTAAAGATTTAAAAGTTATGTCATTATGATTTGTTAGAATAACATCTTTTTTTTTCTTATTCGTTTATTTATTTTATTGTTTGCTGAAGGAAATTTATTTTATTATTTATTCTCTTGTTCCTTTTTATTGTAGAATAATCAGTAAAGCTTTACTAATATTACCTGTCATGTTATTCTAAAGGGACATGCCCCGGAATAAATAAAGAATTTATTATTATTATTAATCGATAGTTAAGTTTACTTTATTTTAATTTTACTTATAAATCATTAAGCTTACCCCTTTATTTTGTATCATTTATTTTTAGTATTGCTTCTATTTATTATTGGAAAATTATATTTTTATCTGATATGCTTAAAATGGTCGCCGATAGCAAAATTATTATATGTATATTAGAGAATGATATTTTCTTAAAAAATATTTCACATTTCAACCTCAGTAGATCTGATCGAGAAACGGATGTTGGAAATGTCAGGGTCTACATGTTTATGAATGCCCTCAGGTCCCGGATTATATTTAACCTAATCTTTACTCTTAACAGTTATATATGTAGGTGTGTACAAATATATATATATATACTATACTATACACACACACACACACACACACACAACCGCGCAGGGTTCCATTCATAGCCAAGGTTTTTCAAAAACACAAATGATCAAGAAAATAAGTGTTTTATCTATTTTTTCTATATATATTGCTCTTTTATACCCAGTAATTTGATATACTTTAAAAAAATAATTATCCGTTGATTGATTAGTTAAAGTTAGGGCATCCATTATTTGCATTTTTTATTTTATCTTTTATTATTACGATTTAAATTTAACAAACCCCATGCCTAACATTTTATTACTCCCTAGATTATTAGATTATTATTTTTAGTTAGTTAAGATGTTTTAACTGGCATATGCATCATAAAAGTATTAGAAAATGCACTTTTAAGCTTTGTAATCTCTTAGTAGGAGGTGGTTGTGGTCCACTAATGGTTTCATTTCTGGCTTAGTGGCCTGCAGACCTCTAGCAACCATTGGTCTTTAGAAACCAGCAGTCTATATCGGTGGTGATCATGGTTCTCGTCGTTAAGTTCGGTGAGAAAATTCATACTCAGTAAAACTCAGTGGGAGTTTGTGATGTTTTTAGTAAAATGTGGATTATGTTGCTAAAGTGTAATAAACCTATTCCAAATGAGTACGACATTTATCATAAATAATTCAATAATTGCATTTGCATTAGTAAAAATATTTTGATTTAAGTAAGTTATTTAATTGTTCTGGTTTTTATCTGTTCCAGGTGAGTTTATGATGCCTTATTACTTGCTGTTTATTGTAAGTTTTACATCTTTGTTATGCAGTACAGTTCAATTGTCTTATGCTTCTACGATTTTCAAATTGTCTATTAACGTAACAATTATGTTTCCAGTGTATTCTCTTAACAGAAATATACTGTTCACTAAAGTGCAAAAGGTTGTGACCGATTAATTGATAAATATTTAACATTTCATATTTAAAATATTTTTTTTAAAAATTTCTTTTATCTTTTTATTTCGTCGTTTATTGTCGATCGGCGTTAAAATGAAGAAAGTTTAGTTTATAATATATCATCAGCTACACATTAATCTATAAATTATGTGTGATATCGACTTATACGAACATTTGAAAAAAGAGTATTATCTACACATTCACATATACTTGTTTTTATTTGTCTCTTATTTTTAATATTTTGTTGGAATCACACCAGATGATAGTGCACACACAGCTGATGCGTGAATTACATGTTCACATTTTTTCTTTCTTGTTTTCTTTGTGTTGGGGTTCGGCCCCTCCAAGAATCTACAGCGATTCGTTTTCATTAATTTGAACTGATTTGTTAGCTTGTTGTTTCATTTTGATAATCTTGCTCAGTGTGGCCAAGGTGGTCTGGAAATATGCCAGTGAAATGTTTTGATTAAAAATTCAAAATAAATAAATTCATCAGCACCATCTTGCTTTGTTCTTCACACTAAGAATTTTATTGAATTTATGGTGTATAGACCTAAGTTTCAGCTCAACGTACAAGGTTTTACTCAAATTTCGTGTTTTAATAACTGCTGGCAATCAAAATGTTAGGCATCGTAAAAAACAACATTTCTATTTATTTTTTTAATGAGTTTTGGACACCGATTACGAAAAAAAAATTTGATCTCCATTCTGCAAATTTAAGGTAAAATGTATGTTACATTTCTAGACACATATAATCCAAAAATCGAATTTAAAAACTGTCCGTCCGCCGTCCACGGCTTTTCTGCAATGATTTTATTTTTTTAAATTTGGCACTCATGTCATAGATCATTACTGGATAATCCTCGGAACTTGATATGACCATCAGCCGTTTTGTCCGAAATGACTGCCGATTATAGGTTTCATAAATATATATCTCAGCCATTTATGAAGATAGAGGAAAAATATAAAAATATTTTAAAATCATTATTGCAAAGTATAAAAAAAAATATAATAATAATTCTTTTAACTTGTTTTTATATTCACATGATTATTTGAAAATAATAAACCCTACTTTAATTATTTGCAGTTTTTTACTTCCTTGTATGCAGTAAAGTAATATAATCGCGTAAATTTTCGGTTTTCAGATTTCAACGGAAATATCCATTTTGACCATCCCTGAATCCATTTTGACAAGTTTCGTCGTGACGTCTGTACGTATTTCCAATGTTTGATCTAGTGACATTGACAGAAAACGATATATAATAACGGAATAAAGCCTTCAGAAACAAGACCTTATGTTTTTTTTTGTGTGTGTGTGTGTGTGTGTGTCTGTGTGTGTGTGTGTGTGTGTGTGTGTGTGTGTGTGTGTGTGTGTGTGTGTGTGTGTGTGTGTGTGTGTGTGTGTGTGTGTGTGTGTGTGTGAATGTGTCAATAGATGGATATCGCGACGCCGATTGTCGTTTTTGAGATACTGCTATCTTCGTAAACTAGTAACCAAATTCAGGGTCACTTTTTTAGCCGCCGATTAATAGTTTAATAGGCGTATAAGGAAGTCATAGGGTGTCCACATCAGATATTTTTTAAATCCATTGAGCAGTTATTTTTAAATGTTATTCAACATTATTAATTTGTATCTTATTTTATTTCACTTTCTTCATGTTTACATTACTTAATTTATTGGGATTGCTTACCGTAGGTCGATAATTAAGTTCCAACACCATCTGCTCTTACTTTTGAAATAATGATATCGGATATTCAGCTTGAAAGAAGCACAACTCGAAATTCCTAACGTCTCAAATTTTAATAGTTGGATACCTATCATCCCATTCAGCCCTACAATATCAATCAAATCAATTGGCACTAGTGATTTATTTAATGATTTATCAGCGACATGCGTAAGAGAAAACATTCTTAGGACTTCTTTGGAGAACTTAACTTATAAAACTTATTCGTTCTAACAAAAACACTAAATATGGTTTTTGATTAACCAACTTGATGATGTGCAAAGTGCCCGAAATATTGTTGGAATGAAATAGGAGAAAATTACTTTTCATAGAGTGATTAAATTCGCATTCCTGTCATAGAAAAAAATATATAACAAAAACGCATTTTTGAATTGTCCCCCTTTCATTCGGTATGTGCGATAAATTGTAAGTATCTGAGAAATAGGTGTTATTGTCCTAAATTAGACCAACAAAATTTAGAATTACTTATATAATTATCTATTTTCTTATCTCGAAAATCGTATGTTTTCAAATCAATGACTTTTTAATTTTTATTAGTTCTAATACTTTTGACGAATTACATTGGAAATATTTAATTAAAATTATACCGGTGATAAACCGTTAAGTAAATGACGATCGCTAGACTAAAAGATATTAGTCACTCACTAAAAATAGACAATTTTATATATTTTTATAATCATTATGAGATAGGAGTTTATTTTCAGAATCGCGATATATGACAAAGGGTATAACTGTGCGGGAGCTATCGCTAATCATTGTTATGTATTTCACAGTTTCCAGCTACTTGATAGCCACTATCGTTCTTGTGGTTTCCCGAGCCACTTCTTGAACCTATCAACTAATTTGCCACTATGTAAAACAAATTATGATAAAATTTCAAATCATTAAATTATTTCTTAATTTCAAACAATTTTTCTTGAGTATTTATCATTGTAATTTAAATATGATAAAATATATAACAACTTGAATATATTTAGTATGACGAATAATGTTTTGATATCCGAATCATTTTCGATATTGATAGCATTAGGTTAAGGAAGGCTATGGTAATTGCCTATTTTTCATTTTGATATCATTCTTAATTTGTAGGCCTTTGAGGTTACCCTTAATGCAAAATAGTGAGTGAACTCCTCAATTATTTTCAACAAAATTTCAATGTCTTGCATGTATTTGGAAGGAAAATCAAAATAATTTATTATATATATATATATATATATATATATATTAATTAAAGAAATTATTTTGATTTTCCTTTTAAGTATGTTTGAATATTCAGGTCAACATATATATATATATATATATATATATATATATATATATATATATATATATATATATATATATATATATATATATCTATATATATATATATTGACCTGAATATTCAAATATATTTAGGCTTTTGAAGTCTTAGTGGTTAGGTAGAATGACAAAAATAATAACTAAATAAATAAAAGTACTAAACAAACTAAAATTTCTTAATTTTAATTATAGTTTTAGTATAATAAAATGGTCAGCTATCCAACTGCAGGGTGGGACAAAAATTACAGACACATTTTGAGGAGCTGTAAAAAAATAAACCAATATCTGTAGTGGAAAAAAGATTTTATTTTCAAAAAGTACATTGAAAATAGTTATTGGCTTCGCGTCACTGAAATTTTCCTTTCGAGTCATTCCTCTGTACTACCGTGTCATAACTGTCGCGTTTTGGAAGGGCACTGTGGGTGGCTGTTCGTTACTTCTTCCATAAGGAAGGGTGACTGACGGTAACTTTGATCTCCGACCGTTACGTGCACTTGTTGGAGACTATTCTGTGCCATAAGTTGGATGAAATTGACGCATGGGATTTGTGAGTATGATTACGAGTACATGGTTATATTTCAATATTTTAAATATATGCGCCCTTTCTGAGTATAAAATTTTATAATAACTAATACATAAACACAATTTTTTAACGACCATTAATTTTTTCATAGAGCTCTCGTCTTTTGACGACCAAACGTCTGCTAATTTTTTTAAAAGTTTATTCGAATTTGAATAAAATTAAAATCGCTATTACTTGTTCATACATTTTAATAAGATTTTTATAATGACGGACAAAGTTGTGAAAAAGTAATTCGAAATTTCAAACATGATTACACTGTACTCATTGCTATAATTTGATATCAGAATGAAGGGAATTGGCTTCTGTACCCAGTTATTATAATTTTTTTTTTTCACCCCACTGTGCGATGGTTGAAATGAAATCAGAGACGGTCTGGTAAGCCTGGACGTGTACTCTAGGTAATGTAAGCATAATCCTAAAGTATTCGGTCAATTCATTCTACAATTTCAACTTTTTCCCCGCTAAATTTTATTTCTGGCCCATAGTACCGTGTTCAAAGTCTCAGGTTGTTTACGTCTCGTTGGTAATGAGCCGTTCAGAATTATCTTCCCTGTTTATTAATGTTTGTTTAGTGGAAATTTTCTTAGCTAATCGAAAATATCCCGTTATCCAGTTACAGGCCGTAGGTTATTCCGCGTATATCATTGCGGGTGAAATATCTGTAGCTCCTCTGCTGGCGATCAGTTGATATTCATGTTTCTTTACTATAAAAATCATATTGAAAAACTCACGTTTCTTCACTATCAAATTCATTCTTATTTTAGATCCTGTCAAATAGAATTCTGTTATGCAATGCCCATTCCAGCCAAGTTGTTTTTACAACCTATATCTCTAGGTAGTTAGTTTATAGCTGCAAAGAGATTCGAATTTCAATAGATCTTATTTTATAATATTAAATGAATCTCATAAATAAAAGATATTTAATTATGTGTGAAAATGTTAATCAACAAAATTACACAATCGCTGACTAATAATTTTAAATGACAAATTAAAATGTGATGAGAGGAAATGAATAAAGATAAGACAATAAGCTTATTCAAACATGATCTCTTAAATCGACTTCTGAATCCATAATTCATCTTTATAAATTTTCTTTCCCATTTTTTTTTAATGCGAAATTGCTACTTTTCGACTGTGATTCTGTCATAAAAATTACATTGAACTTCAATTTTTATATTTTTTTTTAATCAGAATTTTTTCATATATTTTTAACAAATATTATTATTTTATATAGTAACAACTTTTAAATGAGCTTTGAAGTTTTATTGTATTTCTTAAAAATGGCATAGTATATTTACAGATTTGAAATTAATTATTATATTTATCATTAAATTTTAACAGACATGGATTCTACACAGTTATGTATACTTTGTTTCATACGTAATATCGATTTGTTTTTTGTAAAAATCGTTATATAAATAAATGTTGGTCTGTGTCAAGTTTCAATTTATTGTCATTTTATCACCTTTTTTTTTTGGCGTTGCATCTGTATTTTATTAAAATATCAATGAATTGGTAAAGCATTTTCTTTTACATCGTAGAAAAAAAAATTTGGTTACAAAATTCTTATTTTTTTAAAAATTACTCTACGATTTTCCGTCCGCTTTAGTCAAGTATTTGTTAAAAAAAAAAAAAAATGCAACTATCAGCCGTTTTGAGACAATTTTTTTTAAAAATCTTTTATTGTTTTTATATCTTTACCTGTCCAATATCAAACCTTGGCATTAAGCTGAAGTAATGTTAGTCAATCCAATTGCCATGTCAGACATGATGGAGGTCAGTATCCCTCGGTACCTACTAGGTATAGATAGCTTGAAATTTTAAAAAGAGCTTACTCCAGATCTGTCAGCCAGCTCCTTTTTTATGGTTATGCATTCAAATTTTTTTATATAAATGCAAGGGCTTAGCCAACTCAAAACAGAAGGAGGGCAATTTTCTTAATTTAATTTCTTTATGCAGAGGGGGAGGAGGTCGTGCAATGATTTACAGTAACATTCAAAAGAACACAATTTATAAATTTTTTAAAATTATTTTTAATCATTAGTTTGCGAGGATTAGCTGCGAAATTTTAATTTTTTTTTTCCACGTTGGAAGGGAGAACAGATGGCCCTCCTTCCTCCCCTCCCCTCCCCACTCTATATACATGCAGGATAAATAACTGGATAAATATACTTTTACTTATGTTTATTTAAATGACCTTAATAATGATTGCTACGATATTTCATAACGATTTATACGTTTTGTACGTTGAATCTGATCTCGATAACTTATGTTATTTGTTATTAGAGTTTCTGAAGAAAAGTTATTATGACACAAAAAAAAAATATTAAGTAGTTCAAAATTTAAATGATTTGGGACGGGGTGAAGAGTCCCAAACAAGTGTATAATTAATTATATTAAATTAATTATATTAAACAATGAAATTTAAATTTATTAATGATGCAGTTGAAGTTGAATATAGTAGTGCCTAGGGAAGCGAAAGAACACTCGGTCCCCCACGCCGTTGTGTGTTGCGGGCCAAAACTCAATGTAGCCATTTCTTCTCGTTGGGCAATTATTGGATGGATTTATTATTAAATTATATTACTACTGTTTTAATAATTTTTCTTTTAAATAAAATGTCTTAATTTTCTAGTTTTATTCCACGATTATCTCATTCTTGTGCAGTTCTGTCAAGTATTTTTATGTTTAAATAAATTTAAATTAATTATAAAAGTACGCGTCCATTTTATGATTTTATAATTTCTCAGCGCGTTAATATTTTAAAACTTTTACTTTCAGCTGAAGTTCCTATTTAGTAGTTAAATTGCATATTCAATTTCAAAACCCTATCTACCTTTAGTTTAATTGGTGACATCCGTTGTTTACTATTATATTCGCTTATATATTTCTTTAAATGTCTTAAAAAATTATTTATACATTTTGTGACTTAATTATACACGATATAGATTATCATTTTATGTTCATCCATGTATTTGTTTTTTTACCTATTCAGTAATATTTTATGGCTAAAAAAAGGGTTAAAATGTAAGATAAAAAATATTACGCATATATCATTATATATATATATATATATATATATATATATATATATATATATATATATATATATATATATATATATATATATATATATATTAAAATCCGCAGTTTCATTTGATGGAAAAAAAATTTCCAATCGATCTTTGACAAAAATAAAATAAAATATAAAAGCATCCGTTATATTTCTAAAATATGGATATTACTTAAATGCTAGTTTACCAAGAAAACCTTATGGTGTTTTTTCGTTATGCAGCATACATATACATTAATGTTTGTAAATAAATCATGTAATGCCGATGATTAAGGAAACAAAAGAAATACTGTAATAACCATAAACAAAAGAAAAATAACAGTACAAAACATATACAAAAAAAAATATTATTTACAGCTCAAGTCAGGTTAATGTATTATTCTCTGAATATGTTAGTTTTGATTTTTTTGCCTTGATAACATTATATATATATATATATATATATATATATATATATATATATATATATATATATATATATATATAATTTCGTTGCCCTAATAAATTTCTAAATCAGCTTCGGTCTAACTTGTAAAGTTTATGTGCTCAAATTTTTAATTTTTTTTTATAAATTACTAAAGGGTTAGTATACTATGCCTTAATTTATTTTTAATTTTATGGTTTTGGTTGTAACTGACAATTGAAATTTAGTGTTTTCTAGTGGTAAACTATTATCAATACGTAATTAATAACAACCAACCTTATTAAAGATGGTCGAGAAATCATATATTTGTTCTGTCTTAGCTGCTTTGTTTTTTTAGTTTCTTTTTATTATTTTTTTAAATTGTGTATGGTTGTTATAAAATAGGAGTTGTATCTTATATCTGTAATAGTGGCAACTAAACTATTGATTTGAAATTTTCATTGCAATTATCGTATAATCCATTAGAGCTGGGCTATGATGAATGAATTGATATATTTTGGCAATCGATACTTACTATTTAACGCCTCATCGAAACTTGAACGCCCGTTCACACTCTTATCAATTCTGCGTTATAATTGTATTTAAAAATTAATTCTTAGTATCTAATTGAGATTGTTTAGGCAGTGGTTTAATTATTTTCTTAATATTAATAGTTTTTTTTTTGTTACCATCATTTAATAAAAATAAATTCAAAGTTTGATGTACACAGCTGACAAATGTCAATTTTTATTTTATTGTCGTTATGTATACCAACCATGACAGGATATGTGCGTTGTCTTCTTAGTTGCTGATATTCTTATTAACCAACAAAGTTCGAAGGTTTAAACTCATTCAGGAAGTAAAAGTCAGATCTCCTAGTCCAGGTAAACGAGACCGAAAAGGCGAAATAGACGAACTACATCATGTAATTCCAAAAGTTTCTGAAATATGTAGGGGTAGATCCTCTGAACAACTTGTAATTTTATGTTGGGAATAATGGGACCTTATACCTTCTCCCATTCCCCTGCTTTTTTCAAAGATTGTCCCGTTTTACCTCGGAAACAGGAACAAACTTATATATACCAATTTGTAGGGAATTTGATCTTCCTTCTTTTGCTGATATATTTTCAGTGCAATGCACCGTTTTCGAGTTTTAAGGGAAAAACCGAAAAAAGGGTCCTTTAAACTTCCCTTCCTCCCACTCCGCCGTTCCGGAAATCGATCGGGACATTATACACGGTGGGGGGGGGGGGGACCTACTCCTACATATTTCTGTAACTTTTGTAACTACGCAATTTAGTTCGTTTATTTTGCCTGAGCTATCCATGCTGGATTCAAACCCCTACAGCTTATTACCTGACGCTGCATCAACTCTCTCGTTCTCAAATGCCTCGACAAATGTATTGTTGAACTTGTGATAAATAAATAATTTTTTTTATATTTCATTCGGAGAACGATGGGAAGCGCTTTATCACCTGATTCTTATCCAAGTGCATTTTATAAAAAAAAAAATTCTATTGTTGGTGTTTTAGAAGTTTTAATGAAATGCAGTAGTTATTTTTAAAAATACGTTTTCATCATTTCTATATTTATTATATTATTTTTAGTATCCTTAATGCCTACTTTAATAATTTTTATCTTTTTGAATTTAGGTGTTATATTTCTCAATTTTATGTTTTGCAATTGTTTAATGAAAATGTGTGTTGCACATATCTCTCCTCATGTAATGGATTTAAAGAAATAATCGCCCATGTACTAATCTAAAGTTAGTAATAAAGGCCAGAATTAACTTAGAGCCTCTGGTACCTGTTATTATTTTCAGCTTCACTGTTTATGATTTTCCTCAGGTGAATTCCTTAAATACCTTCCTACCGTGTAATCTTTCCAGGAAAGACTTCTAAGGCCTTTCACCTTTTGTTTGTTCAGTAATAAATTCGTCAGGTAGGAGATGTTCATCCTTGTAGCTCCTTGGAGGACATGCTTCCCCCAGTGCAAGATACTAGGAGTCGTTGCCCAGCTGATCCCTTAGATCAACAACCCCGACAGATGCCCTTACCACACCTGGTACTCCCGTCCACGTGTACAAGGCCTACCACCTGACGTACCATCTGCCTCCATTGGTTTCAAGGTCTCGGTCTGTCTTGGCTCTGTCTTGCCGGTGGTGTATATCTACCAGCTGCGGCTCATTCTTCTGTATTATTTTACTAATCTCTCTCACTCTCTAGTTCCGGCTTTAATTCGAAACATTATGGTGATTTTTTAGAAGAAGTCCATTATACATCACCATTACCTGTTACTCTTGCATCTGTTAGTTACTTGGAACCTATAGGTGACATAACTTTAATACAAGATAAAATTTTATTAAAATCATAGTTATATATATATATATATATATATATATATATATATATATATATATATATATATATATATAATAAAACCTTTACGCATTCATTAATTAAATATAATAATATCTTTAGGTTTTTGCTTGAAACAAAATTACAATGAAGTAAAAGGTCCATTAAAACAATAAGAATACCCTACGTTTAAAAAGTAATATTATTTATAATATAAAAATAAAATAAAATAATATTATAAAATAAAATAATATTATTTTTAGGTGTGGTATAGATTTTTGAGTTAAACAAAATTGTAAATACGATATTATTTTTTTATTTATATATATATATATATATATATATATATATATATATATATATATATAAATTGTATGCTCTCGTTTTTTCCAATAAATTTGTTTTTGTGCGATCAGATTATATTATATTATATTATATTATATTATATTTACTGTTTAAAGTGCATGTGCAGACATTTACGCCGAAGTTCTTTGTTGCCCTTCGTCAGGTCTAAGAAAATGGCGATACAAGAATAACAGAAATGAATAAATAAAATTAAAATTCTGTTGTTCTGATTTCTATTTTTCTTATATTGCATCTTGTTTGTTTTTGAACTTTGAAGAAGAAGTGTACAATCTTGGCCGAAACGTCGGCACACATAAAACATTACATTTCATTACTATATGTTTTATTTCTGACCGCTTTATCGACCATCATCTCCTTCGGTCCACTATATCATCATCTCTATTACAACTTTCATTTTGATTATTTATTTCCCTGATAAATTGGTGATTATCACTCAATTTTATTATAGTTATCCTATCACTTTGTTGTACATCACTTCTCATTAATTTAGCGATCAACACTATGAAACAGGCAGATGGTGTTTAGATAACGGTTGTCATCATTGTTGATATAGTGCAGGCCTAGGATACTTCTAATAGCAAGAAAACCATGAATTCTTTAAGCAATATCAACTTGTACTAAATTAAACAAGAGTAAATTCCTTACATTTTTACATTCTGTAATTTTTTTCATCCGGGACATAGTTTAGGAACACTGTAAAATGGGGATCAGAAAGTAATTGCGGTGGAAAGTTCTGAAAATTTATTTATTCATATTTTTAGAGTTCTGATTACGAATTTCAACTTTCATACCTCGAACTTTTACCGGAGGTAATGCCCATTAATTTATATCTATAATTATTATAAATTGCACAACCTTGAAAAAATTACCTGATGCGATTAAGAATAATTAATTTTCTTCCTGCTAACTTTTAAGTTTCCTTATTCCTTCCCTTGTTTTAATGGGTGTAAAGACTCAGATAGTTTCGTAGTTTCTCTTCTTACCTTCGGCATTACATCATCGGTTTGGAACAAGACTGTAAAAAACTCGAAAAATGTTTTCTTTACTGAAAAGCCGATTACAGATTTGTAAATCAATTTGTTTTAATACTTTTATATTAAGCATAACCATAGGGCCTTTCTTCTGTTTGTTGGCAACTGTTATTCATATCGATCTTGCTATTCCTATAACGCAGGGATATCTGGATATTACAAAATCCTTAGCGGCATCAAAATTCCTGTATTGTAGAAAAATATTGGTGAATAAATACCAAAATTCTTTCTGATCCAAGACAATTTATAAATTCTCATTTCTAGAAATTCGGGGTAATTTTAGTTTGGCATATTTTTATTCCAAGATAATATTTATCGCCTTTATAAATGTGGTGGATTGCGGCTTGTTGTTTTGTCTTTCTAACTCTTCATTATATTTCAAGTTTAATACCTTCTTATAAATTCAGGTCATGTTTGTTTAGAAATAGATATGTTCATGTTGTTTACCCGAAACAGTGTAATCGGTAAGATCTTTGGCAGGGTGAGTACATTCCGAAAATTCTCGCTGAAGGAGTTGCAGTTGGTGTTGCCAATGGCTTTGTTATTTTGGCAGAGCTTTCTTTGTACTCGTTTCAATGTTGCTTCTTACAACAAAGTAAGTTGAGATTTATATTGTTCGACTTAGTCATTTCTCGAATACGAACGACATTGAACGGCTTCCCTGTTCTAAATTAGCCACTGCGTAGCGCATATAGCGGGGAAATCCATCCCCATTTACACTCAGCAAACCTTTTGATTTTTTACACACAGTTGTACATATATATATATATATATATATATATATATATATATATATATATATATATATATATATATATATTTATTTATATATATAAATTATTACGACGGTACACGAATACTTCTCTAAACAATTTTGTAATTTTTAATAAATTCCATTAGGGGTTTTAATATTCTTGCTGCGTCTTGGGGTTCATGTTTAGTTAATGATAACTGTGGATATTCGTCCAGGATACTGCCCTGTCTTAGGTTCACTTCACCTGGCACGCTTCTAGTCCACGTAACAGATAGTCTTCGTTAGCATTTGTTTTCTATTTTTCGTAATTTTTTTTAGTTTACTTTCAGTTGTTTAGAATGATTACTTGTACATGTCTCCTTCCATTATGCCAGTGTTACATATTTTATGTTCTGTCCCTGCCATTCGTCGCTCAATAGATTATCGATGGTTTTGATTTTTTCATTAGCACTTATTCGAGCCAATTGAAATGCATTTGAGTGAATGAATTTTGCTTTTTCATATCTCCGAATAACACAACGAAATTCGAATTAGGCTCTTAACTTCCAATACTGGCATTTGTGCGTTCTTTCTAGTGGAACGGGCATCGTTTCTGTAATTGTAAGTCACAGGCAATTATTTGAGAGATCCTGTTACGTATTTATGATAAGTAATAGAATGGGTCAATTATAATAGCCGATTTGCAACTTTTGTTTGTAACCATAGAAACTTGAATTTGCAAAGGTTCCATGTTTCACCTTAGCTTAGCTCTGACATTGGTCTGCGTAAACTCGGTTAGCTTTGGAATTGCTAAGGGCATAATGGCCTGCAACATGGTCTCCTTTCTAAATATTCGGCTTTTTGGGTCACGACTGCTCACAAGAGACACCAAATGAAACTGTATACATTATTGATGAGACCAGTTGCATGCTGTGGTTCTGAAACAGTGTGTCACAAATCATGATTCGCCTCCAAGTTTTTGAGAGTTATAAGGCAAATATATGGCGGTATATAATGAAGCAGGTATAATGGCGAATACGTAACAACGCAGAAGTTGAAACTATTCTTAACAAGAGAATATTGCCAAAGCTGGAAGACTACGATATGCGAAGCGTATCCAGAGGATGATTTAAGAGAGAGTACAACGGATGGGAATACGAAGAGGATGAAAAGTAGGAAAAGAAAGATTCAGGAGTCGATGGGACGAAGAGACGCTCGCCGATTGTGAGTGAGGAACTTGCGAGATGCAGCACAAGTTCGAAATCTATGGAGGAAAGTGATTCGTCAAGCGAAGGGCTTTACAACATTGGTGTATTGCACTGAAGAGTTAGTTAGTTAAGTTTACAGAAGTTTTGCCTTCATTATAAATACAGATTTGAAGAGAGAGATCCATAGGTAAAACATGAATTTATTTTTATAAATAATAATTTTTTGTTTTAATGATTCAATAGTTAGGGTCATACTTACATATTCATACACTGCATACTGAAGTTAATGCATATATATGTTTATGTATCGAAATAATCTCAGAATTGTAGACTTTTTCTTAACTTTGAGTAGTAGTAAATTGTCGTTTACTAAGTATAGTAAGCTTTGTTGATTCACTTTAAACTATCTTCTGTATAATATAAGAAACAGTGGCGTAGCCAAAGGGAGATCTTCGTGCCCCCCCTGACATTCACCCCCCTTCTCCCGAAATTACAAAATACTTTTACCAATTCTCACCTATAGAAATGCATAGAAAGTATTATGTTTTATAAATTTAACGGACATCCCCGGTTGTGATGGATTTCTTTTAAGAAGTTTTACTACTTTTAGAAGTAGATCCTTGGGTGGACCCCTTCGTCTCTCCCTCTCCCCTTCCCTCGAAGCAAAATCCTGGCTGTGCTGAAGAAAGCCGCTCCTTTATTGAGTACTTGGTACCAACTCCTCAGTACACAGCCACATCCTCAATAACCGCCTAAGAGATATTATTAACCCGCTTGAACCATTTCCAATTCTCAACGCTGATTACTCGCGAGCGCTGATGAAGCTCATTGTCGGTTTCCTCAATTAGTGATCAAACAGGAGCCGGTAGAAGCTGAGGGCAACTGCACGCCGTATAATGACACATCCGATAGCCCGTTCAATTATAGCTAATGGTATAAATTGTTCCGGTGGCCTTGTTCCGGGCTCTATATAAATCGATATTAATATGAGTAAGCGCTATCGAACACAGCTGTCATAACCAGATATCGATCCCAGTTGACTATAAAATCATTGAATATGTTTTATAGTTTTACGTATTTTGATCTAATCGAGTTGAGTAATTTTGCGGAAACTAGACGCTTTGATAACATTTTGTTGTAAAACCCAGAAAAAAACAACATAACTTCAATAAAAAAAAAGTTCAACAATGAATATTGCCATATTTCATATCGATATAAAGTTTTTTCAATTAAAAAGAAAAATAATATAAGAAAGTGAGACATTTATGATGTTTCTGAAATATATCTACGAGGAGCTTACCCAAAATTATGCAGTAGCTACATCCCCATACCAAAATAAAGAAATTTTTTCAAAGCGCAATATTCATTCAATGGATTTGATTGGATAATGGTTTGAACCGCAGAACAGTGCATCGAGTACAGGGGGTTTGTTGGACAAAAGTCAGTTGATTGTGAATTCTTACCACAATGCCATCCTGATTATGAATATACCGCATAACAAGGCTCAAAAATGACTATTTGATAAATAACAGCAAAAAAAAAAAAACAACAGGAAAACAGTTGTCAGTTGATTTTTTATTTTAGGAGCACAACTGAAAGGAATAATGCTAATAACAAAATTTCATTTTTTTATAAAATAAAATATAACGAAGTTCAACTATTTTCAGCGAATAGTTATTTTATTAAAACAATTTAACATTTTGATGAAGCCAAGACGCGTAGCGCTCACGAAATTTTTGACGGTTCCTAACGACTCTGTCCAATTTTGTATTAAAAACTTGGCAAAATAGCCGACTAATATTTGATTTTTGATTCATTCATCGATATTGTTCATTTGACTTCTCTTTACGCAACAGCGAACATGGTTCATCAAAAACTATAATTATTCCTTTTATTATTCTATTTTCATTGAAGAAACATATATCCCTGCTCTGCTCTCGTTGAAGAGAATCATATAACTAAAGTCGCTGGCAGACGCAGCCAAACGGTACTACAAATTAAAGCTAATACACAACCAACAAGAATATCAAAAATTACAAAACGATATTTGACGATTTTTTAAAAAGCTTCTTCAAAGTTAGAGATTAGCTTTAAATAAAATTGATTTATCATACTTTAAAGGCGTGCAATGTTCTCTAACGATTGAATCTTCCTAATTCAAATGGATTATTTTAAGGTGCTTACTTTGGCCAGTGAATTCCATGATTGACGATGTTTTTTTTCCTAAGAGAGATGAGATGCACTCGGAATGAGAAATAAATAGTAACTGACAGAAGAACTGCTTCAAAAGGAAATAATTTTTAATGTTTGGCCATTTTACTAACTCAGAAAGAAATATAAACCACAGGGGATAATGGTAGGAATCAATGGACTAAGGATTGCTTTAAAATAACCAGAAAATATTTTTATTTTTTATTTTTATCCTCTAACGATGTCGTTATTTTTATATTATATTTTCATCTCTCTAACCTAAATGCTACTGCATAACTTTTATAGAAAAAGCCCTTGTTAGGGAGGGGATCGAGAAGTTTTTAGAACCAGGTGTAAATATTTTTGAAAATTGTTTCGGGTATGAAAGCCTTAAAAATGTGTTAATTAGGTTAATTTTTTGAAAAAAAAAAAATTAAACTACTTCTACACTTCTTCTACATTAGTAGAAGAAATAAACATAAACAAAAATATATATGTCAAAATTGAAAGTTCGCTTTTCAATATGAGCCCATTTGTTATCAATCATCCTGTTGTTATCAACCTTTGTATTGCAATTCCAGTTCCATATGTCCATTGTCAGCGAATTTATTTACTTTCGAGAGAAACGTTTCAATTCGAATATTTAGGTCAAAGAGCAGTCTTTGTCGTTATATCTTCAATCCCTTCGTGCCTCAACATCTGGGGGTGGAGCGAGGTCGGGTTAAGAATGTCCTCGTTCAACTTTAATAATTTGTTTGTTGTTTATCCTTCCAATGGTAACTTGTATTTGGAAGCGACGTCTAGATTTAATGTATTTCAATATATTCCCTCCTGAGTGCTCCAGAATCAGCTACTGTAATGAAGTCTCCTTCCTTATCAGGCCTATCCAAAGGAAAAACAAATAATATGTTTATATGCTATTTTTTTAAGATTCCCAGACAAAAAATTTTAAATCACTCTTGATAACTAGCCAGTGGCGGATATTAGCGACAGGGGTTCACAAAAATAATGTTCATGTAATAATAATAAATAGTCGCACGACATAAAATTCCCGCCCCAAGTAGAAACTCCTTCAGTTTTAGTACTAAGTCAGGCTAAAGCAGGACGTCTTCGAACAAACAAAAGGCGTTGAAAGGGCTAATTGTATAGAGCCTCATTTTTCTTTGGGAAATGAAGAGTAATTTTTTTAACACGTTTATTAATTCAGTGAAAATAAAAATAACTTTTACTTGAATTGGAAATTCAAATTAACTTTTGTGCCCTAAATTAACTGTTGTAAAAAAATCTTGCACCCGACCGCCGGGCTGGTCGGTTTTCACATTTAGTCTTCAAACATTGCACTTAAAGTAGTCCGTACCCCCTCTACTTTTTAGTTCGGCTAGTATATATTACGGCGAGTCAAAGTGGCTCTTCCCCTTCGCTCGCAAACAATATTTCCTTGAATATTTCCGATACCAAACCATTAACTCCCTTCTTACATCTACAGCCTCCTTCAATTCAAATCCTCTATCCATTCACAGGAAACAAGATCACGCCTTTCAGACCTCCATACTCCCTCCCACAGAACCAATACATTTGAACGTTCCTTTCTTGACCGTTCCACTATCTTTTGGAATTCCCTCCCTTCTAGTATCCGCCATTCTACTTCTCTCCTCCGTCAAAATCCGCCCTTTTTAATATCTCTTTACATCCCAAAAAGACGCTGTCTATTTGTCTATTCATGATTAAAATCATGAAATTTTAATTTGAGTAATTGTTTTTGGCGTTGTTTTAACTCTGGATTGTTTCATTATTTTTATATTTTAATTTACTTTCTTTTTTTGTTTTGTCAATACAATTATATTTATTTTTTTTTTTTTACCAGAAGAATGTTCTATTTTTTGTTCTTTACTTAAATGAATAATTGAGATTATTGTAAATATCAATTGACTATTATTAATGTAGTCTTTGGCCAGACATTTCTTTCTGTTTTTTTTTTGTTTTTTTTTTACTTGCACATACATGTTATTCTTAAGGAGCCTAGTTCCAGAATAAAGTTTATTTTTCTATTTTATTCGATTGCGAAATCTAGCAACTAAAACGCCTCTTAGGGGGCGCACTGCTCTAGCTGTGTGGGTTGCGTATGTCAGAATTCGAAGGTGTTCCATTTCTGTTGATTTAGTCAATCTTAAAATAAATGTTTTATGTTTCTTTTTACTACTATAAAATAATTGTAATTTTCTTTTATAAAGATTCGGCGCTAATGTGCTCATAAGCACTAATGGAATAACACGAAAAATACGATTATGAAATGAATTATGAAAAAATACGTTTTATGCAGAATATATTCCGTTAGGGACTACAGTGCTAAATATAAATTATAATTCATATTTTATCACATATTATATTTCATACACATGCATGCATTATATTTCAGTATTTTAAATATTTGCACCTTTTCTGAGTATAAGATATTCTAATTTCAAAGTCACTAATATATAAAATAATGTTTAACGGACTGTACTTCTTTACACAGCTCTCGTCCCTTGACAGACCAACGCCTGAACCGCTTTTCTTGCATGACGTCTCTGTATAAACATTTATTTCCAAATAAAAGGCAGAGGTTCTAAAATACAAATAAAAGTTTACAATTATGGCTACAAGATAGCACCAGAATGAAAAAACTGATTTGACATGATTTTTTAAAAAGGTTTATTGGAATTTTAATAAAATAGAAGTGGCTATCACTTTTCCATACATTGTAATATGCTTTTTATAATAAAGGAAAGAGGTTTGAGAGAGTAATTTTAAATATCAAACATGATAACACTTACTCATTGCTACAATTTGATACCAGGATGAAGAGAATTGGCTTCTCTTGTACCGAGTAATTCTAACTTAGTAGAAGTTTTTATGTTCCTGCCCGAGGGTTGGAATGAAAACATGCAGAAACTGACAAGCCTCAACATTTACTAGATAAAGTAAACATAAATATAAAGCATTCCGTCAACTTACAATTCTGCCTTTTTTCCAGCTAGATTTCATTTGCTGCTCTATTTTGCACTGTAACTTTGGATGTTTCGCAGATAAAGGCATTATCAGGACTTGTCAGTGCAGCCTTCCATATGATTGCTAATTTGAATAGCTATTGCAGATTAGAACTCTAACGATCATACATATTTCACGTCAACCAACCAAATCTTACAGTAGACTGAAAGAAGTTAATTTAAGCTGATTCGATTTAGCAGTTAAATTTCAAAATAGCAAATGCTATATTAATTCGAAATATTTTTAAGATTATTTATTAGGAAATAGAAATATTCGAATCGGAGTCATGAGCGCCTCCTGTCATGAACCAACCTGCCTTTATCCTGTACGGATCTGACCCAGGTTGGTTCACTTTTATTTTTTAGTTGATCCATGGAGGAAATTTCGATCTTTCCACTCTGGCTGGAATAGATTGGTAACCTGTAGGATAACCCACCCTAAGCAGGAATACTTAGTTACCTTAAGATAGCTGTGTACCATGAATTTTCAAAATTTATCTGCAAATACCAACTACAAAATCGATATATTACACAGTTTATTTATTAGTTTAAAGAAATATAATTAAGTGCAAATTAACCAAAGTAAGTTAATCTGTACTAAAAAAATAAAAAATTCCTATTGCAGTCATTTGGTTAAATATTTATACCTACGATATAAAAGCAATATAAGCTACCAGAGTAGGGATGTGGTGCGGTCAGTGAGCTGTTAAGCACCAGCTTGTGGTCAATTGCGACTTTAAGCATCCACATTAAACAGAGGGGGGAAGGGATCGCATAGAGTTGAGGTCGTTCCTCTAACAAGTGACCATTAAATAAAATTTATTAGTCTAGGCGGACTTTTATTGCATTCCGCTTAACCACTAAAAATTTCTGCCTCTTATAATGCAAGAGCAATCGCAATGCTGTGCCTTCTCTTTAGTGGATTAATAAAAGAAAGAAAACCACCATAAAGTCCATAAAATATAGAAAACTGGATTGAAAAAGAGTACTTTAAATGATCCTGCAAGTAAGAGTGTTTATGCACTCTGATTCAAACGACTGTGAAGGATCGGTCAAGTTACATGAATCATGATGAGAGTCCCTAAAGTGTTAGATACCTTTCCTTCCTTATCTTAAAAGTATTTAAATTCCAGGAAGAGTAACATTCCTAACGAGAGCTAGCCTCCTAAATGTTCATGAAAATTCCAGCGTATTTACTAGGAACCAAGTTATAATTATATTATTTCTGGAAAATTCCTTTAAAACTTTAAAAGGAGGAATTTCTTCCTCCTGATGAATTATACACAAATAGACATTAAAAGCTATCTTATGCGAAAACAAAAATAAATTATTTTGTATTTATGTTTGCATATTTTTAATACATGTCCTTATTAAATTATAAATGTAAATTTGTATGATTTTTCAAAAAAATGCTATTGATCCTTCAGTGTCGTCCCTACTACGTTAACCTTCTTGAATTTTTTTTAATAATTATAGATCGTGTTCATTCATCTTATAATTGATAGATTCAATAATAAAATTTAAATTTTTTTTATCTCTCTTTGAACGTGTTAAAAAGATGATTTTATTCCTGGCTTTTGTTTGCCTTGTCCCGTACCATCTGGAATGTCCTTGCGTACCAACAGTAGTGCGCATACCACGGTCTGGGAACCTCTGCTATGAACTATTGCTAGTGGGCTTGGTATTTTGAATCTCTGTAAAAAGTTTGAATGAAAGTAATACGTAAAAATTAAGTACGCAGGCTTTCCTGACTAGGACTGAGATAATTTAGTGAGGACCATTTTTTTTTTTTTTAATTTATTTATTTATATTGTTCTCACGAATAGTTGTGCAGTGTGGATACTACTGAAACTATACAAGACCATTGACTATTAGAGGTACCGCGAGCGTAGCAGCTGTACCTTATAAATAGACTGAGACAGAGAGCTATATATAGGGAGGGCGTTGACCTCTCGCTGTTGTGTCTGCCGGTCTAGACTGGAGTATTGATCCGCTCGATCCCCCACGTGCTGGGGCCCGCTCCCCACTGTACACCATCCGTAGTACACCATCAGTGTACTCAGTGCATCTGCTAGGGGTACGTGTACCTTGTGTAACTGTTAATAAAAGGTAATATACTCCAAGTATTTGTTTGTTTTGGCGCCTGTTCGGTAACTGCTTTGTTTGGCCTTGAGCTGGTCTTGGTTCACTTTCAGAATCAAATATTTTGACCTTATGCATATATTTAATATAAGAATAATATAAATTATATTAAAAAAACCAAAATGTATTTCACATATGTAACCGATTCTTTATCAGTATCCATTAAGTGCGTTATTTATTATATCTTTATTCATAATTCAATTTTTACTATTGATACTTTATAATTTTTTTTCTCTCGCATAATAACCTTATGTAAGATGACTTTATTTACTACGTTTACATACTCCATGCAAAACAGCATAAAATATGTATAAGATGTTCAGTATACATTTTAAATTATATTAATGCGTTATACAAATGTAAAATTTATTTAAAAATTAAAAGATAAAAGAAATAAAAATAAAATAAAAATGCAACGAAACAAGAATATAAACATAAAATAAGAATTATTAATAGGATTTATATAGATACGTACATAAAGAAAATTAAACATTAAAGAAAGAGAGATAAAATTAGACTAAAATAAATAAATCATTTGATTCATACAATTAGTTAGAAATAAAATAAATTAAAAAAAAAACTTATAAAAAAATGAAAGAGAATAAATAAAATATTATATACAAATAAACGTTTAACTACACTAAAATAAATAAATAAAATCATGCATTTACTTTGTTTTATTTTATAAGTACATTATAAACAAATATTTATAACAAAAAGGTAACTTCAGTTAGTTCATTCAGTAAAGAATTAAAAAAATCCGCCATTTCTTATCTAGTTTAAATTGTTTCTTGGTATATATTTTCCTCGATTAGTTATGTCTATTTTGTTATTTAGAATAAATGTATTAAATTTGTATGTATTTCTTTAGTTTGAATACTTGTTTAAAATATCTCTCATTATCATTTCTGCTCGTATTTGTCATAATTATTATTAATTTTATTATAATTATAATTATTATTTTATTTTTTTTCTTTCTTTCTCGTATCTATTTGCAATAGGTACTCATTTTTATTTGCATACCGTGTAAATCTTCCTTTATTATTTTTGACTTATCTGCGTTGTTTGCCCGAAACGTTTTAATAAGTTAAACGCTAATTTAATAAGAAAAACTCTGTTAAAGTTGTTAATATTAAATTTTTTTTTTACTAATTACTGATCCCCCGTAAATAAAAATCCTTTTATCATTAAAAAGTCAAAATATTTGAGGGAAGACAAGCTTTATTTCATAAGTTGTCTATATATATATATATATATATATATATATATATATATATATATATATATATATATATATATATATACATATATGTATATATATAAAAACTTGTACCACTACAGCCCATGAAGGGTCTTGGGTTCAGCACTTGGCAAGTACTGTACTGTTGTGCAACGGTTGTGCTATGAGGTGATTTGACCGAGATCACGCTTAACCGCCAGTTTTTTCCCCCAATTAAGGGTACACACTTTATAGAGGCTGGGTGAGCCCAATAAGGGTATCCCGATCCCACAGGGTCGATCCACGGCTGATAACAGAATAGATAATTGTCATAGTAACCCAGTGAGCTACTCCGCTCCCTATATATATATATATATATATATATATATATATATATATATATATATATATATATATATATACATATTTATATACATACATATAATTTTATACATAATAAAAAACAAAACAATATTTAACTTTTTTACATGTTAGGTATTACGACTAATCACCTCTCAACCCAAATAATTTCTCATGGTCAGATCCAAAATTAAAACATCTATTTAAAATATGTTACTCTAAATCTGATACACGAGGGCTTGCTCAGACATTTTTGTTTTATTTAACCAGTTGTATGTTTTACGCTGTACAGTCATGTGCATTACAATAATTTTAGTACTTTATTAAAATGTAAAAGTATTACACCATATTTATAACATATCGTCATTGTAGAAGCAATTTGAGAGATCTCAATTTTGACAGCATTTCGAGAGAGCAAACAAAAATATATTTTTCTTGTGTTTTGTTTTTGTTAATAGCAAAAAAATATATAAATAGTTGTTATTTTTATTAGCTTACAGTGGAATTGCGTTTAACTTATAACTAATATTGCCATGGAGATTCAGCGGAAAATTCTAAATAAAATGGTAAGCGTTTTATTATAGGATAGGAGATAGGAGATAGGAAGATTAGGTATGTGTCCTTCTATAGTGGCGATATATTTACAAATATTAGAGATGTTGAAAGCAGAAAACGAAACACTTCGACTGCTTTGGTAATCGTCAAAAACTTCTTTTATTTTCTCTTCATTTTTCTAAAATATTAAAACTCATATTCGAGTATAAATTAATGGATATTAATATTAAAAATAATATATTTAATTTCGAATTATTTATCGTAAAAAATATTTCTTTTAATGAGATTTGACTGTAGTAAATTACCGTGATTTTGGAGGATAGAAATTGCTGCGAATCTAGGATACGAAATTTATTTTGTGATTATTTTTATTAGAGATAACAAATGTTTCTTTACTCTATAATTTTAATGGTTTGGTAACAAAAATCGTCTTAAAAATTCAGTTGTTTTTTTAAATCCCATGATCTCGTGGCCATTTTCAATAAAAAAAAAGTATATGAGTATATATTTAAAAAAAGGAAAAATACTACAGAATAAAAAATATGAAAGTTAAAATTTTAAAATGTATTGGGATGCAACACATTTTTTAAAACTTTCTAATCAGAATTTATGGCTGATCGGTAAATTTGTAAATTGGTAAACAAATGCAGTTGTTAAGAAAAAAAAGTTTTGAGAATTGTGAATAAGTGAAAATACTTATGATGAAAATAAGTTAGTTCCGCCACTGGGTTTACTAACTATAACGTGGTATAAATGGCTAAATCAGAAACGAAAATGGTAGGGAGATATCGTTATTTGGAAACTGCCTTACTGAAAAGTAATAATTTTCGGCTTTCGCACTTATTCACAATTTTTACAGATATATTAAATGTAAACAATCAAGTACCGTTGTCCTATTTTAAAATTTAATACTTCAATAACAATAGTTTTTGAATGAATGGTTTCCAAAGCATTATGTGAACTTGATCTAAATGTTTTGTTTTTCAGTATTTCCTTGAGATTTCCCAAGAAATGACTCTGCTCAATATTTATGTATGAGATATAGAATATAAATATCTTTCTATTATATAATCGGCTTAGCCTTGACATTGTTAGGAATGTATGGTGTATATTATTAGAACTGGTGGAGAAACTGCGTGATAATGTGGGAAAGACACACTTAACGGGGTAAGTTTTTAATATTTAAATTGAAAATTTATTGTTGATTCATTAAAAAGAAAAAAATTCAAATCGTAATATTTTATTTCCTATTTTTAAAAAAATTAAATATTTTTTTGTTTTCAAGATATTAAACTTCGCCTATTATGTCTCAATTAAAAATGTACTTTTCTGCCTACTTATGTTTCTTATAAAAATTATTTTGCTTAATATATTATTAGTTTTAATTATAAATTTTAATATAATTATGAAAATATTGTAATTTCCATTTTTTTTGTATCCCTATTTCCTAAGTACTTCTCATGTTCTTAAATTGTTGAATCATTTGCGATTAGTAGTGGCTTAGTTACAAAGCATTCTTATTTCACAAAGATCTTAAACTGTTCATCCTTGAATAACTGAATCCCATTTAATAATTTGTTTTTTTTTTTCTCTGGCTCAGATTTTTCAGAAAATCTATTGAAATATACTAAAGCCCGCCCTTACTAGCCTAGTTAAGTACATACAAGCGTTAAATCCTATACACAAAAATAACAAACCAATTTAGAAAAAAAAACTTTTTTTTTAAATACCCAATTTTTAGTAAAAGGGTAATGGTCTATGATTTATTAGAAATTTTTCCATTGTCATATTTGTTTTTTTATTATTTTATTTATTTATTGTCTCTTTGTGGTAATTTTTAAAGTTTAAATTATTATTTGATTAATCCCACAAGGAATTGGCCACTAGATACGGACATCCAAGAAAGATACAAACAATACACTTTTTTCTATAGTTTTTCTACTTATATATTTATTTATATTTTTTGCAATACATACAATAAATATAGCCTCATCCTGTGTAAATATATCACTAGCACAATGCGTATCAACATTTTCTTCTTCTATTTTTTTTTCCTCCTTTTAGTAAACGTTTTTCCCTCCAATAAGAAGAATAAAAAAAAACAAAAAAAAACAAATCGTTTAAGAAACCTATAAATCTTAGCTGCCTGCTCCCCTTCCATCTTGAGGGGAACTTTAATTAAGCAGTGATGAGTTGGGATTTAAAACACGGCGCTTTCCTGAAGGATGATAACATTTGGCAGTTTTAATATATATTACTTCCTTAGTTTCCTACAGCAGCATTTGCTATTTTATTTCTATTTATTTATTTATTTCTATTTCTATTTATTTATTTTATTTCTAGTCCTTAGGTACTTAATTTACAGGAAATTAACTAAATAAAACTCGATTAATTTTTTCTAGTTTTTTGTATTTTTTATAAGTTTATTGTTGTATTAGTGCATTTTGTTGTGGGAGGAGGTTGAAGGAGGGGTAGGGAGGGGTAGGTATCTTGATTTTTGCTTGACTCTTCAATTAAAAAATTAAAATTTCTTCGGCGTCCTGAAAATTCCTTACCCTGAACTCTCAGCTCAGTTTTTTTCTTATTGTCTGATTCATAATAATAACCTATGAATCAATCTGAAATACAGTAACATTCTTTTAACGGTAAGATTTTTTTTATTTATTAATTCTTTTTAAAAGAAAATATTTTTGAATTTATCGTTCTTCAGTTGTCTAAATTTACAATTCATGTTCTTATGAACGAATATATCTCCTTATGCTCTTGTTTCTTATTGTTATTTCTGTATATTAGATGTACAAAAACATATTGCAAGGACTGTAAAAGTTGTTCAATTGTGTTATTGTCTGTTCATCCGGTGATATTACCTGCACCACATTAGATATATTGATGTCCTCATGCCTTTCGATAGTCAATCAAGTGTGTCCACTGCATTAAATAGCCAATCTTTATATTTAACGGATCGCATATTTTATTACTCTTTTAGACTTATTTACGATACGTTTACTCGCGTTTAATATCGTCGATAAATGCCTTTCATGTAATAACATGAGTGGTTTGAGCAGTTAAGAAACGATAGGGTCCGTGTTAGTCTCTTAAGATACGTAAGTGACGCAGCACTCTTGGTAGGTACAGAGTAAGGCTGCAGCCTTTTATAGTCTTTCAGCCAGACCCTGATTTTTAAGTGAATTGGCTCACTTCTCAGTTAAGTCCAGCATGGAATAATTTTTTTGCGTGGATTAGGAATACCATTATCAGAAAATCGAAATATGTAGCTTAGTTATGCTTTTAGCCAAAACAAACTGTGAAAACAGCATGGTTTTTTTTTTTTTTTTTTTTTTTTTTTTTTACAGAAAATATGCATTTTGTCGAAAAAATAATTCAGACAAAAGAGATTCAACTTAAGATTACATATAAAAAAGGTCCAGTTACATTTTAAGCTAAAACTAACGCTAACGGCCCAACGGAGCGTCAGACCTGTGAAATTTTCGGGATTTCAAGAAAAAAAACTGCTTTAAGTGGATTTTTTTTTTGTCTAAAAATATGCCTTTTATCAAAGAAAGTTTCAAAAAAATTTTGTTCAGCTTAAGATCACCAAAAAAAAAATGTCCAGTTATATTTTCAATTGACGATAAGCGTCCTTAGGAGCGTCAATCTTGTGACAGTCTCGGCCTTTCGAGAAAAATCTGCTTATCATGAACTTTATACCCTACTAGTTTAAGAAACCTATTAAAATGAAAGAACTGCATATTTCCTAGGGAAAAAACAATTTAAAAAAATATTTTTGTTTGTCCGTATTATGATATTCGTAATCTAACCAAAAAAATTACACCATGCCGGACTTTGCTGCAGGAATGAGTCAATTGTATCTAGTAGCTGATAGACTACAAGGCAGATTAGGACCAATGCCACGGCTACCAGATAACCCAAATTTAGGCGAGACATTTATCACATCTTTATTTACGATCTTGTTTACACCGGTTATAAATAGATGTATTTATTCGTATTAATCTCACTTTATATTTGCATCGAGTCTGAGGTTGCGAGAAAACAAATGCATTCTCCAGGCTTTTATCTGCAGATAAAGAGATAACCCTCTATAAAATTTCTAATAATAGTTACTATTTTTTGTTCTGATGTTAAAATTTCAAAAGTTACTCATCTGTATTTGCTGTAAATAGCTCCTTAAGAATCACCTATTCCTGAAGAATCCCGTATATTACATTATGAAAACCACATTTCTTAATAATACAATATAATTATTTTACTAGATAGCAGTCAGCCCAAATCGTAACCTTGACCCAACTTAAAGCTTGCTAAGTTAGCAGCTTAACCAGATACATTTGAACTTGCATATCAAACGAAGAGGTACCATGAAAAAAAATCTATCGATATCAATAGTAAGCCCATAGATTCAGAGAAAAAAATTAATGTAAGTATAGTATTTCCACCTAATTGTAAATTCGCCCTTAGTATCCTTTGCTTATCAAACTTCGAATGTAATTTCCTAAAACTATATAAATGTATAAAACATTTCCTGTTAAATTTTTAAGTTTGAAGTAATTTTTAAACGCTAAAGCACAGTATTTATTAATCTAAGTTATAAGGCTATAAGTGTTATAAATGATAATTATAAGCCTTTAATTTAATACTCAGTAATAATCTAGGAATGCAATTTTACAATTACAACCAGTACCTAAAATTACTTTAGAAATTATTATGACTATCGGGAAATTACTCATTAATAGTACTGTAATTATTAAAACCAGCTCTGTTACGTATTGTATACACAGTGGAACCTCGATTCTCAAAGGGTTTTGAAAAAAATTATATCAAGAGATTTTTTATATTGAAATTCACAAACTTATTTGTTGACTTCAACTACTATCTACCACCATGAAAGAATAACTGTAAACTTGAGATTTTTTTGCATGCTCTATTAGTTATATTTTTCATTGAATGCCTTCGCTAATTCAAGGAGCTTTAAAAAAAAATTGTTACTTCGAGGAATTCGTTATATTGAGGTCTGTTACACTGAGGTTCCACTGTATGTGTATGTAATATATGTGTATATATTATAAAATCACACTATAAACTTTTGTAAAATTTAAATTATGGGTTTTTAGTCGTATTTTCCCCAAATAAAATTCGAATTACGAAAACATTGAAATGGAGTGATTTAGACATTTTTTATTAAAATATAAAGACCTCGTAGATCTGTAAGACCTTGTAGCGCATGCTACATTTCGAGAAAAAAAAACGCGTGTTCATTAAAAAAAAAAAGTATCCTATGAATACTTAATAAAATAACTTTTGCCACAGAAGAGATACTAAGTATTTTTCTTCCTTATGTCGTGTGCATGCCGTTACTGTACTATTGATTTTGACAGAAAATCTATGGATTGTCAATTTTGATATTTGACTGGTGTTAATTTGTAAATATAGTTAAAAAATATCCCTTTAGGTTTAGCAGAAAATATTAGTAATTTTGGTTCATTATTTTCAATAATAGACCTTTGTAATTGACCAAGGAAAAAAAAAATTCATCCCCCTTCAAAATTTGAAGTTTTACATTTCAAGATTTAGTTAGAATACAAATATCGAATAAAAAAAAATCTGTCCGTCCGCGGCTTTTCTCTGAGACTACTTGACCGAATTTCTTGAGATTCGGCACCAAAGTCACAGGTCACTCCAGGATAATCCTCGAAAATCGACATCACCGTCCATCTGTTTGTTTCAAAATGGCGGCCGATTAGAGATTTTATAAGCCCCTAATTCGGCCATTTATAAAGATAGAGAAGAAATGTACAAATATCGAATAATAAAAAAATCCGTCCGCAAAATTGAGGTTTTTATTTTGATTAATCGAAAGGTGATGAAATTCCCTACAAAAAAAATCAATTAAATCGGACCAGTATTAGACTAATTAGAACTTCGTAGATCAACTCTCCGGCATCGTGGCCCTAGGCCTCCTGACTTTCCTATTGGGCTTCTGACTTCCTCGCATCTCTACACTTTATCCTTCTTTGGATTATTTCTGCACTTCCTTTAGCTTCCTTAGTCTTTCCTTTTTTTTTCCTACTGAAGTGCACATCCAATGTTTTCCTCTGTACCATTTTATTCTCTGATTACATGTCCTAACCATCTCAGCCGACTTGCGTTGACGCAATTTTTTCTTAATACTCTCAGTTCCGCATTCTCACAGCGATCATCATGGGACTAGCTTCAAAGTTCTGCTCCATAGGTGCCTACTGCTTTATTTATTTGCTGAACGTGGCTGATATCTTTTATACAATATTCTGCGCATGTCCCTTTCCCGAAACCCTCCAAATGCTCATTTAAAAGATAATCTAATTATCTAAACTGTAAACCAAAGCAATACGGAAACTCCTGTGAATAGACAGACCAGAAATTTTTGAAATATTACTATTTCGAAATAATAAACTATTGTGTAATAATTTGTAGCGTTTTTTAAAATATGAAAGAAATTCAACTGCAACCAAGTTAAGATGACCAAATAGAATCCATTTATCTCTATCACAATTTCTTTCTTCTATTAAGTATTTATTTATATTTAACTACAAATTGTTTGTCCATCTTGGCAATTTTATGTAAACTGTTTATTGTCTTAGGGAATTGCTTAAAATAGTCGAATTATAATTGGCATTGGCTCGTTTAATACCCTTGTGGTTATAGCATCATGGTGACCTTCCATTAATTCTACGTTCCAGGCCAGATTATTTTGCGCACTTAGGGAGCTTGTTGCATCATTTTACGATTTAATCGTTCACGCTAAGCTCGATATGATGAATATTGCTTTTTAAAAAAAAAATCGTGTGTAGCTTGCTGGAATATATATTCATTGTTGGAATTATGTACCTTTCATTTTCAAAACCGCTAAAATTCTTAGTTCAATTTATTTATTCCTTTCTTTATACTTATGATTAATTCAAAATAATAGTAATAAGACGTAATAATTTATAATTAGTCGAATTAATCAGACTATAAAGAAAATGTGAATTAATGATTTAAAATAAAAATGTTTCGTTTTATAATTACGCTTTTTTAAATATCTAAATTTGCAGCGATAAAGTAACTTTATTGTATTGATATTGTCGTGGGCTTAACAATGTAATAAAATGATTATTAGGTGCATAGCTATACAACATAAAACTATTGTATTTTTTTTCATTTGTTTACTAATTAAATATAATAATTTCTGAGCATGATCCTGAATTCCTTAAATAATCGTTTTGTTGTTCACCAGTTTTTTTAATTCTTATTTATATATTAATTAATAAGCGCGAGCTATACTCCACGATTTAATTGTGTACTCCAAATTTTGTTATTTTTTGGGGGTTAAAATTGTTTTCAAGTAATATTACAAATATGAATTTCATTAGAATTTTGCTATTTCAAATTAGTTTTAGCATGTAGCTTAATTTCAAATTTTAATCCTAGATTGTATGTAATTTTTAGACTGTACACAATTTTAATTGTTTTTTTTTTACTGAAAACAATACAAACAGACATTTAAAAAAATAATAACAATAGTATAACGATTTTTCTTTTTTTCAGCTTCGAACCTAACCTGCTTTCAAGGTTCAAGTTTCAAATACCGCGATTTACTTGTCCATAATTTTGAAGTTCCTCTGTTAATCTGTAAAGATTCGCTTTCTTTTTCTTTTTTTATAATTTTTAATTATTTTGTTTTTTGTTCTAGGTGAGTACGCACTATTTTGGTACTTCCGCTTCATCGTGTAAGTTGATGTTTATTTCGCTTGAGAATTTTCCTTGTGAGTCATTTATTGTTTGACAACAGGACGTCATAGCGGAAAATCGTAGACATGATTCATCTTCGATTGTTTTTCTTCTAGATACGATTGCATATCATTGTGTATGTGAGAGGGAAAGTGTGTGTGATGCGAGTGTTAGAATCTAATTCGATAATTCTGTTGAATGGTAATGAGCTTTATCAGGCAGTAATCGTGGCTTTTATTAACTATGGAAAAGATGACCGAGCGATGGCTATTTTCTGCTTCCTCGGATCATAATCATCCACATATACATTACCACAGTCACTAAAATAATAAGGAAATATCAAAGATTATCATTAACACTTACAGAGAGACACCTGTAATACAAATCCATAATTCCTGACCTACTATGTGGTTGTTATCTTTTCCATATACAACTAACTATTAAACTTATTACGAAATGTAAGTACTAACTAAAAATGTAAATTTGCACTAGATAGGGCAAAATTAATAATGAAGTAATTAGAAATGAAGATTAGCAGCTAAACGAAATGACAGTTGAACATACTCTAGCGTACACCTCTTAATGGTTATTGTAATAATGTCGGCAAACCGAATCGACAAGCCTCCGGTTTCTAGTTCTGGCGAACTAGACAGAAACGGGGGAAATAGACGAAATAAATCATGCAGTTACAAAAGTTTTAGGAATATGTCAGGAGGAAGGCCTTCTGAAAATTTTGATTTTTCTTTTATGACTCGAAAACTTTGCTTCCTGCTTATTATTAACTTAAAGAAGATTATTGGTATATGTGTCTTCCTATCTGTTATAGTTTCCGAGATATTAGATGAATTAACCGGTAAAAATGGATAACCTTAGAAAAAAAAATTGTCCATTTATCTTTAACTGGTTGAAACCTGCTGCGGTTTGAATTTTAAAGTTAAATTTCTAAATTCAAAATTAGAAAATTTAAAAAATATATATATATACAATATATAAGGTAATATGGATAAATGAACCGCTGTTACTTTCGACCAGTTGAAGATAAATGGATATGTAAATATATATTTTTAAAGAAATTTAATTTTCTACAACTTTCATCCCGACGATGTTTCTATAAAACAAAAGAGTGAGGTGCTGGAAGCGCGAGTTTTACGAAAAATAAAAGGCGAAACCGTTTTTTTTCCAAGATTCTCCATTTTTCCTAGCGGATATCTCGGAAACTACAACAGATAGGAACAAACTTATAGATGAGTCATTCTTCAAAAGTAGGGACATTTTCTATTAATTTTCTTATTCCTTCAGTAAAACTGTAAATTTAGCTTTTTTAATTTTTTATTGAATTTAATTTCAGTTTAGATACTGTTATCAAAATATCCCTATAATTGTTTCTATAACGGAGGATAAATCGAAATAGTCCAATAAATTGAGTGATACAAAATTGAGTGTATGTGTGAGGGAGTGAGCATAGTTGGGAAGGGAAGGGGGTGAGGATAAGGGATTTTGCAAGAAAATAATAAAAAGATAGCATAAAAAAAAGTAAAAATTACAGTTTTATTGAAATATGGAGGGCGTAGTGATCGAGTGTTGAAGCGTCACCTTAAACCTCCAGACTACTACGGCGCGCCGGCTCGAATCTGGCCTGGGCGGGTTGAAATTAATTTCGTGACGGCCGCATGTAATGAAGCTCGGCCTTCCCAATCTGGATAGAAAAGGTTGGTAACTTGTAGAATAACTCGTTCTGTGCGCCTTGAAAGGATAGAAAAGGACATTAAATCCCAATAAAAAATAATAAAAAAAGTTGTGTTGCTATAGTATTAGCAGTATAGTAGTATTGCTATATATCTTTAGTTTCATTAATTTTTAGGTAAATTATTACATAGTTATTTTTAAATTATTACAAAGCGTGTATGAGATAAATTAATTTTAGCCAATTAATAAAGCAACTGAACATATTGAATGAAATGCAATTTTTATAATAAGTAAAAACTGAGGTTTTTGTGCTTATACATTGTTAAGTGATTAGGTCTTATAACTTTAGAGCCTCCACATTTACACCAAAAGAAACCACTTAAAAACCTGAAGAATTACAATAGAAATTCAACAAATATTTAACTTATCTTCTCTGTTCTATGAACAGGTGAAGGAGTAAGGATTGCTAAATCAGGATCACCAATAAAAGCCACGATTGCTTGCTGATAAAAATCATTACCGTTCAACGTAATTTTCGAATTAGATAATCACATACACATGCCTTATTTACAAATAGATAAACGGCCATACGTTTTCCATTTGTGCCATTGTGAGGCGTTCAGAAAGCGGAAACACAGCTTTCTGTGTCTATAGAGATTTATGAGTTACTCTCTCCATAACTTATCTAGCCCTTTATTGCTAATTAATCCTCCTTTCGACTAATTGGCCGATCCGTTTTCTCATCTGGAACAATAACCACGGAGGAGTAAAAGCTTAATATTATACAAGGAGTAAAATGTGAAGAGATTTAATGAATAAGAGTTTATTATCGTAAAATCAAGGACGAATAGTTCCACATACACTAATTGTATTTTTTTTTTAGATCTAATTTAATTTTAAGTTTCATAGTCCTCTGTGTCTATTTTGCTTTATTCTTTTCAATGATGAATCTTTGTTATCGGTAAAACAAAATTACATCCACCCTCATAATTTGAGGTTTTACATTTCAAGGTAAGTAGAATCCAAAAATTTAATTTAGAAAATCCGTCCGTCCGCCGTCCCACGTTTTTTACCGTGATCACTGAGCCAACTTTTATCAAATTTGGCACCAAAGTCAAAGGTGACCAAAATGGTGGCCAATTAGTTCCATTTATTATCCATTTATGAGGATAGAGGAAAAATACTAAGTGTTTTGGAATCATTATACCAAAATCTAAAAATAATAACAAATTCAATCCAATTGTATTGATGTGTTATTGTGAAAAAAAAACTATTTCAAAATATAAATATAAAATATAAAAAAACTCAGGAATGATATTGAACTTTGTTAGCAGAATCCATTGGTGATTTTAAAAATTCAAAAAATTTTTTTTACAATAGTTAAATATCTGATGTGGGCACCGCATGACTTCCTTCTACGCCTATTAAACTGTAAATCGGTGGTTCAAAAAGTGATCCTGAATTTGTCTACTAGTTTCCGAAGATAGCAGTATCTCAAAAACGACTCTCTGCGTCGTGACATCCGTCTATTGACAAACACACAAGCTCTTGTTTCTGGAGGTCTCATTCCGTTATTATATGTTGTTTTCTTTTAGTAGATAAAAAGTTCCCAAGAGATTTCTTCGTGTTCCGTGACAACATTAAAACTGTCAATATTTCTAGATAAAGGATTGGAAATCGACAGTTTCGACATTTTAAGCCGAAGAACCCGCTTAATTTAAATATTATTCTCCTGCTATAGACTTGTTCAGCTCACAAATGGGGACGAAAACAAGTGTTTTGCATTCAATTCCAACACTTGAAACAAGTAATAAAGATGCTTAATTAGAATGGGGAAAAAAATCACGTTTGTAACCTTTATCACCGAACCATATGATCTCTGTATTAAATGTTAATATAACTTTTGATGTAAGTTTATTCTGACCTTTCGAACCCGTTTATTAGTACCCCTTTAGGTTCACCAATTTCAACCAAAATCTATTATATTATTTATATTAATTTAAAAGTCTTACTTACCAAATTTGAGAAGTTTTAAATTATATTTTAATATAATTTTTTATGCAAGTTTATTGTGTCCTTCAAATAAAGTATCGATTCCGGTTTGCAAATTTACACAAAAATGTATAAGGTTATTTAAATGAATATTTAAATCATAAATACCAACTTTACAAAGTTTTGCATTATATTTTAATATGGTTTTTGATGAAAATCTATTTTGATCTTCAATTAAAGTACCACTTCCGGTGGTCAAGTAATAACCAAAAAGGATGTTCACAAGTAGATGTTACATCAATCCCAAGTACAAAATTTTAACTTTCTTCGGCTAACCATTTTGTGAGTTATGCGAGATACGAACGAACGTACCTACAGAGGTCTCGACGAAACTAGTCAAAATGGATTCAGGGATGGTCAAAATGGATATTTCCTTTAAAATCTCAAAATTTTCGCGATTACAATGCTTCCTTTACCTCGTACAAGGAAGTAAAAATATGTTCTAAAACAATCCATATTACTATTGTATTAATCGTGACTGGTGTTGAGTTTTTGTTTATTTTTTACTTCCTTTTAGGAAGAAATTGTAATACTGGATAGTGAACAATTAGATTATTGCAAACATTGTTTGTTTCCAGTTGCTCGTCATGTCTTGCTATATTATTCCAGACCCTAATCATAGGGGACCTGTAGGCCTAGGCAGCTAGCTAGAGGAGAGCTGTGGAATATTTCCGCCAAGCAGGCCTTGATCTCGCCTAGGGTGAATCACCCTTCGGCTGCCTCAAGGACTTCTTTCCTCTCCTGTACCTTCGCTCTCAGCAGGATCTATTATTTAGTCTATAAAGTGGGTACCTCGCTCATCCTCAGGGCTCTAGCTTGTACATTATATGTATAATGTATATTGTCACAAAAATTAAAATACTTGTACAAGTACGTATCTAAAGCAAAAGTCTATAGTTTTGTTGATTGGGGGATCTTCGAATGGTGTTCGTCCGGTTCGGATCCCTTTGCGCTGTGGACCAGAAATCAGAGATAGCGAGAAGAACTATTTTTTATGCAGAATTTTATTCTAGTAGGAAATACAGGGCTAAATATAAATGTGAATTGATATTTTATCATACATTTTGAATACTCATTATTTTAATCACTTGCTCCTTTTCTGAGTATAACATATTCCGACTTCATATAACTAGTATATAAAAAGAATGTTTAGCGGGCAATACTGCTCCCATTTCTTGACGGCCTAGCGCTTGGATCCAGTAGCGTAACTAGCAGGTCTCAACCCTTTAACTCAATTTATTCATTATAAATAATAATACTCAATTTGGAGGAGCTGTAATGGTTCGCAAAATCTTAAACATTCCGTTAAAACATTTAAACATGCCGAGATTTTGACTGAAATTTACTCCCACTTCTATGATATTTTTCTGCCTAGAAAAGCGCCTTAGATACTGAATTCAGCTAATTTGATCCAAAGGGGCCCAAGGAAGAGCCCAAATTTAGCGGGGGATATCAGACATCAACGAAATCCGCAGAACTGCTGTAAGGTCAAAACTGCTCGTTTATATCAAGTCTTAATTTGTTTTAATTTATATATATATATATATATATATATATATATATATATAATATATAAACACACACAAACACGCACAGACCGTCTATGAAGATACTCAAGCATCTTTGATATCTTGCTGTGTAATGCTGTACAGGGAGTTGTATTGAGACGCCGTGAGGGTCAATGGCATACAAGGTCGCTCCACTTCTGCGTAGCTGCCTGGGGGGTCTTGTGCTCTGTCTGGGCCAATATATATATATATATATATATATATATATATATATATATATATATATATATATAAATTAAAACAAATTAAGACTTGATATAAACGAGCAGTTTTGACCTTACAGCAGTTCTGCGGATTTCGTTGATGTCTGATATCCCCCGCTAAATTTGGGCTCTTCCTTGGGCTATATATCAATCACAACATTTAACTGCTTAGTAATTTCATCACGTATAATTAGCTAATTAAAGTTTCCTTTCCTTTTTCTTATATATTACTCATTCAGGTAGATCTAAATAAGATCAATGCCTAGGCAAACCTGAAAATATCAAGTTTAAACACTGAAAGCTCAAGTCATTATTATAAGTTCCAGCTTCCTTATCGAACCCATCGCCACCTTTCCTACTTTAAGCCCAAATGATCACTTTCAGCTCCTCTTTTTATAACTTAGATATCTCTATTGATCATACCCTGTACTGGAAAACACGTATTGCCTTAATTTCCCTTCGTTTAAGTTATTCCATCGTTCCCGCTATCTTCTTCCACAACCTCCACGTACGATCCTCCTATCGTCACTTCTCGCAGTCCCGCTTTGACAATGTTTGTGTGGTATAAGGTGTCCTTTTAATTGTACTCGAGGACAGTGCCTCTTCCCTTCGACCCATAGACAATATTTCCTGGATTCTTACCTAATATAAACCAACTCCCACCTCCTATCCTCCTTAATCTACAAACTCCTACAATTCAAATTCTCACTCCACTCACAGGATAGATAGATCCCATCTCTCTGACTTCTCGATCCCTTTCAACAGAGCCCAATAAATTGAATGTTCCTTTAACCAGCTGCATTACCCTCGGTCAAATTTTCCATTCTTTCAGCCCATAGATTCCGAACAGAAACTCTCTCATCATGAACTCTGTTTTTGTGTTCAAGATTTAACTTTATTTCCTTTTATTCTTTTTAATTACTAGAAATTATATTTTGTTGCTTATATATTTTTATCTGTTATAATGTAAATACCTATTAATGTTTATTAATTTAATCTTTTGGTCAGATATGTTTTCTGTTGTTTTTGTTCTTGTATGTAATTCTAAAGGGACCTTGTCCCAGAACAAGGTTTTTTTTCCCATTTATCAAAAAAAAAAAAAAAAAAAAAAACCGTTAAGGAATGTGCAAAAGTGTATTTAAATGCCAGACAAACTGGCACGTGGTAAGGTCGTAAACCAGTTTAGCTTCATAAGGATATTCTGGTACTGGTACTGGTATTGGTGGTAGGAACTAGTCCGGCAAGTGGGTCTTATGGTCCTTTTTGCCAACCCCTGGGGGCTACCTTTACATCACTGCCGGGTACTAACCAGATTGGGAGTGTCAAGATTCATTTAAATAAATATTGACAGACTCAGGTGGTAATCGAATCCACAACATATCAAACCAGGCACTCTGGGTTTCCTCGCCCCAACATGCTCTACTGTCACGTCCTCTCGAAACGATATATAAATAAAATTCAAATTGGACATAATATTGGAGTAGAATTGGGAGGGCAATGGCTCCCAAGTGGAGCCCGGAACTGAGGAAGTCCCCACCGGATGTCTCTGTCTGAATGAAATTAACTGCTCCTTTGTCTTCGTTCTCAGTTTAGAAATAACACGTTCCCATTATTTCCTCAAAGTAAATAATTAAAAAAAAAAAAGTCTAAATGTCTCTTAGTTCAGGGGTTCCCAGGCTTAAGGTCACTGCGTACTACTTCCAGTTTTCAGATAATTGGGTGTACCACTCACTACCTGATCTTATGATATTACTATTAAAGATTCGTATTCATAAAAAAATACGAAATGATTTACTCAAGTTAATATAAGAAAAAAAAAACTATATATTACAGTAAATTTGCTTAAGAAAATAATAAATTGAAAATAAAGTAAAGTTCAAAATCCAAAATCAAAGATTATCAATTTCACATTACAACAGCTGATAACTGAAAAAAAAACAATATCCCAATATATAACCAATTCTGCAATTAAAAGTGTGTCCATAAGAAGTAACAAAGTTGGACATTGTGAAAAAAAAAAACATCAATATTTTTCAGTTGAAAGCACGTTGTTGTTTATTTTCAGAGAGATCATCAATATGTCCACACTCTTCGACTTTTCTTTATACTTTGGTTAGACGTATTGGACCTAGCCAGTGTTAGTCAAATTATGTTTAAAAAAAAGTAATAAATAATGAAATGCTCATTAATTCGTTATTATATTACTCAATGAATAAATATATCCATAATTTTTCAATCATAAATCAAATAAAAATAATTATTTGACATCGCATGCTTCACCTTCCCTTCCCCGTTTGTGTTGTCGAATCGAAAGTCGAAGAGTGTGGACGTAAGCTTTAGGCTTGATGGAGCTCAACTTGATTCTTACTTCATCTTCAGCACTGAGTCCTTTCGTTTTTACTACTCACCTCCAATCACCGATCACCGTCAAAACCCAAATACTAAACTGCAACTTTAAAGCAATCCTCCCACATACGCCACGGTCTGCCCCTCGGACATTAACAAATCCCCTTAGTGCTTATTAATTTTTTAGGAATTCGTTCGCCGCTAAGTTCAATAACTTTTCGACTGCCGCAGTGCGATCACTTCAATTATACCAACAGGTTGTGTAGGTCCAACAGATCCTGAGCTCTCCCGTGGATTCATCCTTACTCGGACCAAATATTCTACGCAATGCCTTAATATCGAACACCTCAATATCGGTTTGTTCTTCTTTCAAGGTTAGCGACCACGTTCCACACTCGTTCAGAACAGCAAGAAGGATAATAGTTTTGTAAATTTTAACTTTTAAGTTTCGGGTCAAAATCCGCGAGCTGAGTAATTTCGCAAATTAATAAATTCTTGCATTTTCGTCTTTATTTCATCTTAGAATTTGATTTTTCTAGATATCATAGATATCCAAATACTTAAATTTTTAAATATATCCCATATATATATATATATATATATATATATATATATATATATATATATATATATATATAGATAGTTTTTTGTTTGTTTTTTTGTTAACTTTATTTTTATATCCACACTTCTGCTAAAAGGCCCTAACTCCAAATCATTTTTTAAAATAAATTTTTGTATTGTACCCGAATCGCTCTAAAATATAAACCTTTTTATGGCATTAGAAAGCCCTAAAACCAATGATTAGGGTCTAACCACTGATTTAGTGCTTTCCAATGTCATAAATAGCTGTAGTTTTAGGACAATTCTGGTACAATTTCTAAGATGTGTTTAAAAAAATGATTTTGAGTTAGAGCCTTCTAGCTTATCACGGACATGCCTAATACAACATTGACAATCACTGGATTGTCTCTCAAAATCAGCAGTGAATAAGGTACTAACTTATCAGCATGAGGAAGATGAAAATAATCAGCGGTATCTCTTTCGTGGCATTATTTATTAAGGTGTAGGTAAATTACAGGTCTCTCATCCACGTCCTTTTCATCCTCTTCCTGATGCTATCAAGCATGATGGTAGTGGCCATACTTACTATTTGGGGATCGTCCATGTCCATGTAATTTGTCATTAAATCGATTGTAGTGAGTTCGTACTTATTCGCTGACAGTTGGCATTAGCAAGTCTGTATATAGAGTTGTGTTAACAAAATACCAAAATGCTTGCGTAATGTATGAATATTTTCGATTGGAAATTTTGGAGTCTTTGTATATCTGTCTTTTTTGCTCTCTCGAAAATTTGAGAAGCGTAACACCAAATTGTTCTAAGTGAGTAAGTTTCTGTATAGGTAGCAAGTTTCTGTCTTGATTTTAATTTTGCAGGGTTTCGGCCTTTAATACCTATGTACTAAATTGGGTAATCTGTTCGCGATATCGGCTGCGCAATATGAAAAAAAGGTATTTGTCTGTATACCATTGCGCAAAAAAAGCTCTAACGATTTTCATGAAACTTGTCTAAAATCTTCTACTTAAAGTTATCTAACTATTAGTATATAAAGTACATCCTCGCGAAAAAAAAGAAAACAAAATATGAAGAAAATAAAACTTTATTCGCGTATAACTCAAAAAGTATAGATTTTTTGTATTATCGCTACAAAATCATTCCAGAGGTAATTAATTTTCCTACAAAACAAAAAAAATCTAAATCGGTGAAGTATTTTAACGTTGTACACATTTTATTCTAGACAAATATTCGGTTCATGTTATTTTAGTTTTTTGATATCTCGAAAAATATTCATTTCTCGGTTTATTCTAAATGTCCATTTGAAAGATAATTTGATTGCCTACAAAACTAAACTTAGAAAAAAAAATTAATCGGACTAATATAATGGAAGATATAGCAAATGTTTTTTGTTGGGACTTTAACACAAAGCATGAGGAAAGTCGTATGATTGGACACACCAGATTTTTTTTTTTTTTGCTACACCCGAAAGATATTTTTAAACCAAAGAACCATTTCGACCAAGGTCGAACAGTTTAAATTTTTTTTGAGATGAAACAAAACTATAATTAAGTTGAAATAGTTCTCGGAATTTTCCCCAGGTGATAGGGCCACAGCTGTTTGAATTGACTACACCCAAACTTGGAATTATTTTACAAATAATGGGCTTTAAAAATGTAGTTAATAGCCACTTGGCCTTTTAAACCCGAAACTTGGGCATTAAATGATTAAGTATGTATTATATTTTATATATATATATATATATATATATATATATATATATATATATATATATATATATATATGTGTGTGTGTTTAAGACTATATACTTATACGTCTTCACTTATAAACTATGTTCTATTACAAGTGAATACTCCGGATCAATACATTTTTTTTTAAATCATTCTTTTAAAAAAATCAGCATGGTAGACCCGGGGGAGCTTCAAATAACACCAGAAAACGTTCAGGAATTGCGAAATCGTTCATTGAACTGCAGGGAAGTCAATTAATTATTATATAGGTAAATATAATATGTATTAACGGTTTCAGCTAATAAAGGCTTTAGATTGGAAATTTAATATGGTGGAATGAGTATGTTATAGTGAGATTTACACAAATCGGTAAATGTGAAAAGTAATCTGCTTTATAAATACTAAATCCGGAGTATTATCCGGAAGTGGTATAATATTATCTTTTAAAAATGTATCGGTAAAATCATTCTGTTCGAATAATGGGATTTAAAAATGTAGTTAATAGCCAATTGGCCTTTTAAACACGAAACTTGGGCATTAAACTAATCAAAATTTATTCTTTATATATATATATATATATATATATATATATATATATATATATATATATATATATATATATATGATATACATATATCTGTATGACATATATATAACCATATACATATATATACACTGTATACATATATATACTGTACATATATAACCGATATGATATCTGGTGTGCCGATTCACAGGACTTTCCAAACCGCTTTGGTTTAGAGTTCAGACGATAGGATTATCTTTCAAATGATGAGCATTTGGAATGTTTCGGGAAAGTTGGAATGTTCTCGAGTTATTAAATAACTAAACAAATAAGAACCGATCTCCACAGTAACATGTGCTGAGTTATAAAGAATATTTGATAAAACATATCTACCAGGTTCAGCAAACAAATTGAGCAGTAGGCACCTATGGAGCAAAACTTTGGTGCTTGTCCCAAGATGATCGCCGTAAACTGAGAGTTTTCAAAAGAAACTGTATCAAAGTTAGTAGGCTAGGATTGGCAGGACATATGATTAGAGGATGAAGTGATAAAGAAGTGACTTGCGGAGGACGGCGGACGGATGGATTTTTTTTTTTATTCGATATTTGGATTCTATGTATCTTGAAACGCAAAACATCAAATTTTGAGGAGAGGTTACAAACAAATTTTCTTGGTCCCTTACAAAGAAAATTAAAATATTCTTAAATCTTCGTCAAAATATGAGGTTTTACGTTTCAAGATACGTAGAATCCAAATATCGAGAAAAAAAAATCCGCCCGCCTGCGGCTTTTCTCCGAGACTACTGGACCGATTTTCTTGAGATTCGGCAACAAAATCACACCTCACCCCAGTATTATATTCGGAACTCGACATTACCATCCGTCTATTTGTTTCAAAATGGCGGTTCATTAGAGATTTTATAAGCCCATAAGTCGACCATTTATAAAAATGTAGGAAAAAGGTAAGGCGTTTTGGAATCAGCATGTTGATGAAATTCCCTACAAAATAAAAATAAAAATCATTTAAATCGGACCAATATTAGCTGAGATATAGCGTAATGAACTTTGTAGACTAATTCTCCGGCGGTACAGGTCAGCGTGGCCGCAGGCCTCGACTTACGTCTCAATTGCAGGCTTCTGACTTCCTGGCAACTCACTTCATCCTCCCTTGGATTATTTCTGCACTTCCTTTAGCTTCTTGGTTTTTCCTTTTTATTTTCCCACTGAAGTGTACATCCAAAAAATATTCTGTACCATTTCACCCTCTGATTACATGTCCTAGGTATCTCAGCCGATTTCTCAGGTTTGTAGTTATTAAAATTACCTCCAGCGTAATTTTTTCTTCCTTGAAAAACAAATCTCCTCAACCTAAAGTACATTTTAGGAAAAAATGCTGTAAATTGTTAGTGTGCCTTGTAATTGTGGATGAGGTTTCCTATTGCGATCAGATGGATGAGATAATGGGTGAGCCGCTGATAACACTCGTGGGGATTGAAAGCTAATCAGGTGAATTGGAATGGACATTAAAATTGTTCCGTGTAATGACAGCCCTGGCAGGGACAGGAACAGGTAATTAGTGTTGTCTGCAGGTGACAGGGGCTGAGTCCGCTAGGCCAGTCGATCATATCAGTCATCAGGAGGCTGTAGCTATTGTATATCTCCTTTCTCTCATAATACCTGTTTATTTGTTAGGTAGTGGTTCGTAGAAGCTTTATTTAGTTGCATAATTAATATTTTCAGGAGGCCTTTCATTATAAATAATCATGGAGCTACGTCATGAAAATAGTAGACTCATTATTATAACGTAAATAATCGAAGAATAACAATAATAAACTAATAATGGCTATAGAATAAACTATAGTTCAAATATGGACGAACGTACGTAGGGCTGCTTTCTTATAAATCACGATTTAACCCCTCTTCAAAATTTGAGGTTTTACGTTTCAAGATATGTAGAATCAAAAATCGAATTTAAAAAAATCAGTCAGTCCGCATCTTTCCTTTGTGACTACTCGGCCTATTTTTTTTTAAGAGTTAGCTCCAAAGTCACAGGTCACCTTAGGATGATCTTCGGATTTCGACATTACCATATGTCATTTAGCTTCAAAATGGCGGCCAATTAGAGATTTTATATAACTCGCCCCCGTAACTCGCCCATTTGTGAAGATAAATGGAAAATATAAAGTGTTTGGAATCATTATACCTAAGACAAAAAAAAAGTTTGTTTATATATTTAACCCAATCTTCTTTTTTTTATTATGATTCCAAAATACTTTTTTATTAGGGATTGATAAATTATTTGGCACTTCTATAATTTTGTTTTTATTGAAAACTAGTTTCAAATGTTATACATCCATCTTCTTTTCTAAAAACATACAAAAATTCAAAAATAAGCAATTTAAAATACAGTTTGATATTATTATACATATTAAATTAAATGTAACATAAATCATTTACGAATTATGAATTTAATTAAGACAAGAGATCAAATAAATGTGGTACTCATCTGGGTTTAAGTAGATTATGTCAAACGGAAAAGATTGCATTGGTTTGCTCTCGCACTGAACTAGTAACGGAAATGATAGTAATGGAAGAAAGGTGAGGTGTTTATAAGTAAATGAAACGATTTAGGGGGAAGGATTTATATTGCATTTAAGTTAATACGTATAATAAAATCAAACTGTATTTTATAAAACCAAGCTTATTTTTGAATTTTTGTGTGTTTTTAGAACTGAAGATGAAGGTATAACATTTGAAACTGGTTTTCAATAAATACAAAATTATAGAAGTGGCAAATAATTTATCAATCCCTAATTAGATTGATGCTTCTATACCAACTACTTTTTTATTATTTGTTAACGTTACCTATTTGGAAACAATAAACTATTGCCTAATAATCTGCAGCGTTTTGTTATTATCTTTTGTAATGGATTATATGCTTTATTCTGCAGTTTTAAAAAATATTCAACTTCGTGAAAATTGCAACATAAGACAATTTTAAAAACTATTCCCAAAATCACTTTTGGTATTTGATTTTTGTATTTATTAAACGATGTATGCATTTTTCAACAACCAAACGACTTTTTTTAGTTAAATGCTTGTAAATTCATTGATATTCGAGGCTAAGGCGAGCTACCTGACTGATACCTTGCCCTATCTTCGAGGGGTGTGATAGTTGAAAGTAATAAAACAAAATTGTTACAGATATACAATGTATATTTAATAATGTTATAAAAAACATCAATTTTTATATACAACGCCGACTTATTTCGGTCTGGAAAAAAAATTCTTCTACATCCATCGAATATTTTCCAAGATGAAATTCCCTCTAGGTCTCTCAAGGGCAGAGAGGCCCAGCTTGTTGAAATATTAAATTTCATCAGAGGGCAGAATGTAGAAATGTAGGCGAACACGCAAACTCTACCAGCATTCTCTGTCTCTATTCCCTGTCTCTATTGCTCGACGTTCGTTGATGGCATTTATTATATATTTATATAATATATATATTATATATTTATAATGTGATTATTACTATTTATCGAAAGGCTAACCTTATCCAGAATTATCCAGCTTAATCCTGCCTTATGCTAATATAGGATTACAGGAAAAGGTACAAAAAATATCTTCATGCTTCTATCAATGGAAAAGTTATTGTCTTCTCTGTTGAATTATCATTTTTGAAGATTAATTTGTTGTGTAGTCCTAACTTAACTTTTTTTAATTAACTCACTAATAACTGTTCGATGTTATTGCGCTAATATATTTATTTTTGGAGTCTATTTATTAATTTATATTATTGTATTTACTTATTTATTTTATCTCATTTATTTATTTATCCCTTTTATATGGTTTAATTTTAAAACTTTTTGTTTATTTTATTTATATTTATTTTTTGTTTATTTTTAAAATAATTGTTTTTAAACAACACTGAAAAAACCTTAGGTACCTACATTCAATTTATTTTTGAAAGATCACTAGTACAATTTTATAATTATGGACTTGTGACCTTTCTAAAATAAACGATTTAATTATATTCATAATATGAATATACATATTATGTAATATCAATATATCAATGTGTTATTTTTACTTTCCTACCGCTACTAGGTAAGGAAAGTATTGCAATCGAGTTAAAATTTCGATGTCCATTTTTATTATTATTTAATTTATCATTATTAATTTTTATTTCATTTAAATATGTTTTATTTACGTATTTATTTTAACAATTATGTTATCATCAATATATCAATTATTTTATTATCGATGCATTAAAATCGCACATCCAGAGCGAAAGAGGCTCAGACTCAAAATTTCTATCGTCGGAAATTTTAAAAGTTTTTCCTCTATCATTCCAAAGAGCATTCAGCGCTAAAATATCAAGCTAAACCTGAAGCATGAGTTACAGGAAGCATGTGTTAGAGAAAACACCCCGTGGGCTTCGATGAACTTAATCTATCTCTAATGTTCGGTTCTAACTAAACCACCTACTTACTATTGGTATATTTATCTTTTTTTATGGTCATGCATTGATAGGCGGTTTTTACCTCCTCGACTTAAGCCTAAATAATTGATATAAATAAAACAATAATTTCTAAATTAATAGAAACATTTACTAAAGTAAACTCTACTTAATAAGTTTCTAACGAAATGCTACGTTTTCTAATCGCCACACCCTCAGCATTTCATTACCATCCTTGAGTTACATGTTCATTACATCCAGATAGCATGTAATTCCATTTTACACCGAAGTGTATAGTCCTCGAAAAAAAGAAGATTGAATGAGCGCGCGTTATTTGATGGCTTTGTTTATCCCAGCGAGGACGTAAACAAGGAGAAAGCTTATTCCGTCTATGCCGCTGCGACGTCACCCGTGGCACCTGATGACGCTCGCAATGTATTCGAAATCTTGCGATCGGTTTGAATTGTTAGATCCACTTAGGGAGTAGCCAGTTGTCCATTTTCTTTCTCTATCTGTTTACATTAAAAAAAAATGCACTTTACATATCGCGTATAATAAAGTAACTATTTATTCTTAGAATAAATAGTATTTATTATTCTTTTAGAATAAATTTATTCTTATTCTTAGAATAAATAGTTACTTTATTGTATGCATAGGAACTACATGAATCTGTTCAACGATAGTAACATAGAGGTCCTATTATTTTGCTAGTTAACTGTTGCAATGATTGAAGCCGAAGTATTGTGCCTAGAGGTGGACGGTTCACTTATGAAGTTATTCAAAGTTCATTCTTATTCTCAATGATCCTCCGGCAGTTTTTTTCTATAAATGTTTTTCCTGATTAGAGAGCAAGGTTTGATAATATGATATTTTTAAGGATAAAGGCCTCTTCTGGTTTTTCTCCTATTTTCCTGAGAAATATCTTTTCTGTAGGTTTTATTCTACATTTAATTCTTATACGTATTTAAACTAAATCGAAGGGATGTTTATGTTTTTTTACTCATCAGTATTCGGAAGTTTAGGCATTGGGAGTAACAATTTTTTTTTATTGTTACTAATAAATTTGTTATTGTTATTTTAATGTGTGAAGTATCCTTACGTTAATTATCGTGAAATTTATTGTTATATGTAAACAACTTAAGAAAAAATATTTTAGTGCACATGCACCTTACAGTAACTTTTTGTTATTTAAATAACAATCAACTTATATACCAGTGAACGCGACTGAAATAATGTGAAACAAATCAAAATAGAAAAACAAAATGCAGATGGTATACATATTTGATTAGGTAGCTGTCTGAAGTTATGCAGAGGGAGACGGCTTTCTCCTCCTTGAGCGTAACCTTCCGGCCTATACTCTGCCCACAAGGTTCTTCCTTAAGTTGTTTACCTATAGAATAAAATCATAATATTACACTTTTTGCTTTATATATATATATATATATATATATATATATATATATATATATATATATATATATATATTTTTGCTGTTTTGATTGTTCTATTAATTTTGTTCAAATCTCTCGTAACCATCAGTAATCTCTGAACTAATTTTGTTTCTTGATCATTTCATTAATGATGATTATTGAGAATATACAATGTTTCGTATTCTCTCATCATCTGGACATCTATCATCTATTTTCTTTTACCTACGTAGTTAATCATACGTTTATTTTATACATTCCTCAACATTAATGCACATTCATTTCTTCTTATGTATTTCGTCGAATAATAAATTATTTAAAATTGAAACTATTAATGAGGAATGTTAAGCATTCATTCTTAACATTTTTCACGTTTTTAAACTTTCAATTAATTAGTTTAATGAAAATATTAGTTAGCATTATTTATCCAAAACGGACCCGATTAAAAGTTTAATAAATAATAAACATAACATTAGGGCATAATATTGAAACATAAATGAAAATTTAAAACTTATTACAGTCTCGGAGTAAACGTTAAAAACCACGTAAATTACCGAACATTATTTGCCACTATTGACAGAGTTTGGTAAAGAGTTAATAAAATAAAAATTATTTTTATTTTTCTTAAAATTCATGGCTCATATCAGATTATTTTATTAATGACCTGAAATAAAGTTTGATGAAATTTTGCATTGAAGGCTAAAATAAAGTTTTATTTATTTAAGCCTATTTATGTGTTTATAAATACAAAGATTTATTCATTATAACTACGTTCACCCAGAAACATTTTTTCCACGTGCTTTAAACTTTTGTAAATGGTAGTTTACAAGAGTAAGTTTTTTTTTATCAAAGCTTTAATAAAAAAACTTACCCGTATAAACCAGCCTTAAGATTTGTTGAAATTATTAGCTATGGTATGCCGTATTTATGTATTTGTCAATTGAAAACATTTTAAAAATAAACGTTCATATTATATTTGATCCAACTCCATCCCGCTATTTAGTATGGTTGGCGCATAATGTAACGGTTAGATAAAATTATAATTAATTCAAAACGAGATTCCTACCAAGGCTTGCGGAAAAATAGCACATGGAGGAAGATAGAAGGTTCCGCGAGTGGACTATATATAGGAGACTCGTCCGAGCGGCTCCTGTAATTAAAATTCTCCGAGAGGAATGCTTCTTCAAGTTCAAGGCGAGTTAAGTCGCTCTTCCAACTAGCGCCAACAGTTGGAAAGATATGTCTGTATTCCACTCAAATAGTAACAGGTATTTTTTTGTGTCATTAATCCAGTAATCGGTTTTATTATCGTTCCCTATGTTCATTGGGGTACTGAATCCGAATCTAGTGTAACTTGACAAAATTATTAGGTGCATTTTGGGATATACACAAAACAAGGAAAAACAAAACAAAAAAAAAAAGAAATTTTTTCGAAATTTTTTAAAAGTTAAGTGTATAGGTTAAATATTTTCCGAAATACAGCACTTCAAAACTCAATTTTTTCCAAAAAGTGAAACTTTAAGTCCCATTTTGAGTCATATATTGTGAAAAATAATGAGCCTACGAGAAAAATTGATAAGAGTTAAATTGTAGAAAATTGTTTTAGTTTTAATTTAAGCTTTAAGCAATGCTTATAGATCCAGTGTAAACTAGATACATTTTCTTTCTACAACTTCACTCCTTACAATTTTCCTCGAAGGGTGAGTAGTTTCCTCAATATTTGGATGAAAATTGGATCCAATTTTTAAAATTTCACTTTATGGAAACATTTTTCAGTGCTGTAATGAGATATAAAAAGCCTTACGATTATTATACTATGATTATCACCAGACTTTTATAATTAAATTATAAGTTTTCAGCGGATAATTTAATAAATTTGATATTTATATTAAAAATGAAAATATTTTATTTTTTTAAATCTTAATATCTATGTAGTTTTATTTTATAGTTAATCTAATAAGTATAATATTTTGTAGATGCAGTACTGATTTTATAAAAATAATATTTTTATTTGTATAGGTTTTAATGTTATCAACTATCTAGAAATCACTTGAATTTCAATTTTTTAAGTAAAATAGAATTTCAGTGGAATTATAAAAACCTTATTTTTGATTGAGAAATAGTAAATTTTAGAGCGGTCTGAGGGGTCCATTGAATTCTATTTAATGAAAACAGTAATAAAAAAAAGTAACTTCTTCTAGAGGGATTATGTATATTCAAAAATATTTTTTATTCAAGGCTTGAGTCAGGCTTGTTTTGTTTGGTGTTTGAAAAACACCGTTATTTATATTTTTGGGTCGATGGTAAAAATAAAAAAAATTGGCTAAAATTTTCGTCCTTCTAGAAGAACTCTTCAAATTTTATTTTCCAAGATTCAAAAACCACCAATAATTCAAGAACCTTTTCAAATTTTGGTCAAAATCGGCGCCGGAAACAGTGGGCATTCTCCTTGTTAGAAGTAGATATGGTAATAATAGATAGCTGGCAATAGACATGGTTGGTGTATTAGCCATTTCGTAGACACTGTAAGCCGTCCTACATAGCATGAAGATGGTGTGCCAACTTGGTTTGCCATTAGCAGGGCCTGCATTCCTCGCAGCCTCCCCGAGAATGCGACCTTTCTGTTCTCCTTCCACTTGCTTTCTCTCCTTGGGTGTCGCAACAACTTATTCTCTTTCTGTGTTCTCTGGCAGTGTCAAGGTTGGGCCATATTTAATGTCGTTTCGTAATATCTCTGACCCGATCTCTTAAATGAAAGTTAAAGTAGAGTTGATTATATTTAAAATTTCTTGTAATATTTTTCATTTTATTTAAAAGTCAATATTTTTTTAAATTATTTTTTGAACGATCAGATTATACCACAATGGATGCACTCTGGTTAAAACGAATGCATCGCCAAATATAAAAACAAAAATTTGTTATTTCAAGAAGATAAAGAAGTATTAGACGATAAAAATAAATAAATAAAACCCAAGATAAAGGAGATGTAGTGTGTTATTACAAAATTTGAAGTATTTTATAGAATAAAAAGAAGTAGTTTATAGAATAAAAAGGAGGTTTTATGAATGACATGTTTTTTTTTAATTAAAGAAAAAAAAAAAAAGGGTTGAAGAGTTTTTTTTTTAGCTAAGGCAGCTTTGTTTTTTTACCAAAGGTCATCTCAAACCGGATTCGTTATCCCATCCTCAACATCATCGAAGGGTTTGGTTACCACTTTACAGAGGGTGAGCGTATTCCTGGATCGACCCACGGCTAAAATAACAGAAAATAAATTAGCTACTGTAGCTGGTATGGACCACGCCGCGCAGTGGAAATATGACCGATCTATCTGCGCAAAATTAGAAAACCGTCCTATCTTATTGGAAATTTCACGCTGATCACGAATATACCCCAATTTAGGGGAATGAAATCAAGACTTAAGAATTTTTTGCCCTTAAAGCATAAAATTAATTAATTAATTTATATATATTAAAACTCATTCCTATAGAAAAAAACTATATTAACTTCTAGTTTGTCTTTCTAGGTGATACTGATGATCTTATATTCTAGTAATACTGTAACATTTTAATTTGCTGAGAGCAAAACTGTTAGTTGAACTACAACTTTTACAATCTTAGTTGATTATCAAAAGTACGTTCGAATTTCTGAAATTCTATCCCCTCAGCATCTTCGCAGCCTAAACTTATGTAATAATATTTTGTTTTATAATGTCTTTTTTTTTTTTTAACCCATCTGGTGCAGACTTCCATTCGTTGATGAAGGAACTTCTTATAAGGGTGACTCTTTCCAGAAAAAAAGAACCAGTTATCTACTGCTTATTGCTCCTAACGGTGAAAAAATTGACTTAAATCTATTAAAAGACACTGCTGAATTGTGTCCAGTTGAACCATATATATATATATATAAGTTAAAATACTTGAGAAATTAAAACGTAAAAAAAAGAAAGGATAAGGCACGAAGTGAACAACACGGATGCTTGGATAATACTGACTTTATTTATCTTTTGCAAGGGTTTATATAGTCTTACATTGTTTATTTACACTAATTATTTACATACACTACTTATCACCTCCGCCCCAGTTCACAAAGTGAACTCTGGGTAAAACTAAAGACAAAATAAAATAACTTTTTGACAACAAAACTAACACATGCTAAACAACTAAACTATTCTCTAACTTTACAACTAAACAATAAGACCTTGTATGTACATCATATATATAAATACACCAGAATTTCCACAATGGTTTGACAATTAATGTAATTCTCTACTTAGTGATAGAACTACTTATACTAAAAGGACAACGGCATCAAGAAAAGATAATTTTGTTATTTACACTTCCGAATTGCCTGGATTAAGAGGGATGCGAAGGTGCCGGATGTGGGTGTGTCTTATCCTCTGTGCACCTGTCATCTCCTGGATAGAAACTATGTTATGCTCTCGTAGCGCTACCACTCTGAAAGGTCCTTCAAAGCGCTGATCCCCTTTTCGACGGCTGGACGGTGGTCGGCAATATACCGTCATACCTAATGAGATTCTGTGAGATTCATCCGGTACCGCTACGCACTCCCGATTTGCCCTCGAAATTTTTTCTTTTGTGAGCCTAGTATACACCCTTTGTGAGATCTCAGCTAACTGTCTCCGTTTGTGGGTTACTGCATCTCGCAGATGTGTGTACGCGGTAGTAAGGATATCTCCCCTATTCCGTAACGGATGGCCGAATACCACTTCCACCGGTGTAAAACCTGTAGCGGAATGTATTGTGTTGTTGTAAGCCACTACTGCTCTAGGCATTGCTGCGGTGGCTCCTAATCCCTTATGTAACTGAAATAACCGAAGGTGTTCCCCTAATGTATTATGGAGACGTTCGATAGCACCTCGTCCTTGTGGGTTACCGGGGGAGTTAAAATGCCATTTTATATTTAAGTCTGAACATTCCGTAGTTGTACGAGCGTTCTTGAATTCCCTCCCACCATCCGACGTAATGTTGTGCGGTACTCCGTAGCATGATATCCAACTGAGCATACCCTCCCAAACGGCGTCAGCTGTTTTGTTCGATAACGGGTAAGCCATGGCTAGCTTGCTAAAGTTGTCAAGAATAGTAAGCCATTGCGAGCCTTCCCAAGTAAAAATGTCTACCTGTACCTCTAACAGTGGCGAATTCGGGGTATGTGACACTTCGGGATGGACATTGATGGGGTGTCTATCGTACTTCACCCGGTGGCATATTGTACAATTTTGCAGCACCTCCCGGATCGTTCGGCGCATGTGGTGCCAGTAATACCTGCGGCTCAACGCGGCGAGAGTTTCTGGTACCCCTCGATGATTGGTTTTCCCTTCGTGATAAGCCTTAACTAAGTCTTTTTGCCGGTCTGGTTCCTTAACAGTTTCTACCATTTTTGAGCATAATATTAAGTTCCTATCAGCTCCTACGCGCTCTGTTTCTAATAGATGCTTGATTCGGTCTAGAACCGTTTTATTTCCTACATAAAGGTAATATGTCTTGCCCGGTTTAGTACTCATGTTAAGAATGCGGGCGATATCCGCCGGTGGCACTGAGGGAACTGTCCAAACGGTTACAATACTGTGGCGACCATACTTCGTGTATTCCGTTCGCGACATTCCTTCCGTACGGGTTTTCCAGATGACCTGGCGCGTGTGTCGGTTCACTATGGTGTCCATCTCGTTGAGGGGGGTATGTCGAATTTCCTCGGGAATCTCATCCGCATCTACTGTATCCTCCTCATCACGCAACGTCTCTTCCCCGGCAGTGTCTCCGGAGGGACCCGCTTGCTGAAGCGGATTCGTATACAGGACCCGAGACAACCAGTCCGCAACGACATTTTGTGATCCTTTTTGATGTACGATATCGAAGCTGTACGCGCGTAGTTTTTCTTTCCACCGTCCGATTCTGGCTGACGATTCCTTTAGTCCGTCCGTCCATAATAGCGGTTTGTGATCTGTACGTAGCGTAAACCGCCTCCCATATACATAAGGCCGAAAGTGGTCAATTGCCCAGACGATAGCTAAAAGTTCCCGTTCGAGCGCACTATACCTTGACTCTGCGTCGGATAGTTGTCTGCTCGCAAAAGCTACCGGCCTATCCCCGATATCGGATTCCTGCGATAATACCGCCCCGAGCGCCCTTTCGCTAGCATCGGTCGTCACTACGAATTTCGTTTGAAAATTTGGGAATGCAAGCACTGGTTCCGCAGTAAGGGCTTCCTTGCACCTATGGAAGCTCATCATATGCTCATCGGTAAAAAGGAATGACCGACCCTTCTTCAACAGTTGCGTAAGTGGTGCGATTATATCAGCTGCGTTCGGTAGGAATTTTCGATAATAATTCACCATTCCGAGGAAACTCTTAAGCTCTTTTTGATTAGCGGGTGGTAAAACGCGGGAGATGGCTTCGACTCTGGCTGGGTCTGGTTTGACTCCCCGTTCCGAGATAAGGTGACCCAAAAATTTTATCTCTGTACGAAAGAACTGGGACTTCTCTTCCGATAATTTAAGCCCGAATTCGCGGATGCGCTCAAAGACATCCTTGAGATGAGCTACATGGCGCGATGGAGATGAGCTAAAGACGATAAGATCGTCCATGTATATCTGACAATACTCTTCCCCTAGCCCACGGAGGAACTCATCCATCAGACGCTGGAACGTAAGAGGCGCGTTTCTTAGCCCAAACGGCATTCGGGTGAATTCGTAATGTCCTCTGCCGAAGGTGAATGCCGTTTTTTCGATATCCTCCTCTCGCATCCGCACTTGATGGTACCCGGATTTTAGGTCGAGTGTAGAAAAAATACGAGCTCCCGCCAGACGATCTAACATATCTTCGAGTCTAGGGAGAGGATACCTCTCCTCTACGGTATTCTCGTTTAGTTTCCTGTAGTCAATTACCAGTCGGTAAGAGGGGTCTGCTTGTGGGTTCAACCTCTTTTTTTCCACGACCCACAAAGGACTGCTAAATGGTGATGTGCTATGACGTATGATCCCTTGACGAAGGAGGTCACCAATTTGATCATTAATAATCGACGTCATTGACTGGGGATATCTCCGGCCTTTCGTATAGGAAATTTTATTTTCTTTAAGTGTTATTTCATGTCTAGTCATCCCGGTGGCCGGTAGTGGGCAGCCCTCCTTATAAAATATATCTGTGTATTCGGATAATAATGCTTCCGCCCTTGGTAACTCTGTACGCACCATCTCTACACGAAGTTCCTTTCCCGTCATTTTAAATTCCCGGTGATATGATTTCGACCCCAAGGTCATTAACCAACTTCCCTGACTGCCCTGCATCTGGAACCCGACCTTATCCAAAACATCGCACCCAATTAAAATGTCGTATTGATTAGTCAACTTTTCTAATACGTGTACGACCGCGCTCATTTTCACCCCAGTGAGATTTTCCAGATCCCATATATACTCTCCCAACACTTTACAAGGACCGCTCAGAGTGATAACAGAACATTTACATACCTTAAGTGCGAAACCTTTGTCCAGCTCCTTCAACACCCCTCTACTGACCAAGGTACTGGTGCTCCCAGTATCAATTAGCGCCCTAAATCCGTCGCTGCACCCCTGCACTATGGGCAACCTCTCCCACACTCCACAAACACTATTTACTGACTCTACTCTGCCTGGGTTGCCCTCGCCTCCTCAGATAGCAGTTTCCTTTTCTGCGCCTGACTTTTTGGGTTTGTTTTTCCGATTTGACTGCAAGCTTGATCTTCCCGCTATCCTCGCCCAGCTGGGCCTCTGTTCGTCTTCTTCATCTGAAGAACTCTTCTCGGAGTGGTCTTCAGAACTTGACGTTGACGAGTCCCTATGTCGTCTTGTTCTATGTGTGTTTACCTCCATCGGTTCTGGGGCTGGGTTCCGCCTGAACATCCAGGGACACGCTCTAGCAACGTGACCTTTGTCGCCACATTCGAAGCATTTAACTGCGGGACAATTAGCTGCGATGTGCCCTGAGCGGTTGCATTCGTAGCATCTACGGCCTTCTTCTCTTCGAGGCCCTCGAGGTTTAGAGCCTCTCTGCACATCTTTACTATCTCTAGGACTCCTTCGGTGTTCAACCCTTGACGGGTATGACGGATGAGGCCTGGGGTCGAACCGTTCTCTATTTCGGTCTCTATTACTGCTCCTCCTGTTCCTGAACGGCACTTGTCGCCACTGTAGTTCGTCAGCTTCTTCTTCCTCTCTGGCACCCTTGTCCATTACGTCACGGACACACTCGACAAAAGACTTTTCGGAAGCTAGTTTTTCTCTGGCCTTTAGGTTTCTTCCTAGTTGTACTTTTAGTACCTTCTCATAGATCGACAGCTGTTGGGCCGCCTCGGCCTGTCCTACGGTTTCAATCAGCTTTTCCGAGATTGCCGTGAACTGATTCAACATAATTTCTGCGAAGCTATAATCCGACTGCCCGGATCGTCTGCTTTCAGTGAAGAGACGATAAACGTCTTCTTCTGGTGTCCAACGCCCTCCTCCGTACGCCTTTTTTAGTCTTCTGGTAACCTCTTCCCATGAAGTCAACTCATCCGCTTGTATAGCGTTGAGTACATTCCTTCTGACTCTTCCTACCAAAGATGCTCTCAGTTCGGTGGCGTCCAAAAGATCTACCCACCCAGCCGTGATCCTTGCCTCGATCAGGTTGTGGATCTGGTTGCCTCTCTTCAGGAAGTGATTAAGGTGCCCTAGTTCTCCGCCGAATCTCTCCAGCTCTGAGACGGTGTTTTTCAGATATGTGGCAGTAGCCGTTTTCACTCTCGCCCATTCTAATTGCATTAATTGAGGATCATTGTTAACTACCTGCACAATCCCTGGATTAGCGCCTGAGCCACTATTCTGGTCCATAGGTTGACCTGAAGGATCCATTGTTTGACCTTGACTGTTTGCGGGCGTACCGTGAAGTTGACTGACTACGTTGTCTAACTGACTTGGTCGCAAAACCATGAGATTTTAAAAATTCTTTTCTCTCTTTTTTTTTTTTCGCGACCGTTAATAACGTGCACTTACTTTTTCCCGGGTTTCGGCACCAGTTAAAATACTTGAGAAATTAAAACGTAAAAAAAAGAAAGGATAAGGCACGAAGTGAACAACACGGATGCTTGGATAATACTGACTTTATTTATCTTTTGCAAGGGTTTATATAGTCTTACATTGTTTATTTACATTAATTATTTACATACACTACTTATCATATATATATATATATATATATATATATATATATATATATATATATGTATATATATATATATATATATATATATATATATATATATATATATAATGTCGTAATTTGGTCTTATTCAATTTTTATTTATCAGGCTGCTATAACAATTTATTTATGTAATTGATAAATTTGGTTTTATTAAGAATTCTCCACTTAACTTGTGTGAGGAGGCAAATTCATTTCCAAATATGTCTGTACTTGTAGATAACTAATTCGCAACTCATCCGTATTTATACAAAGATAAATATTGACACTCATTCTTTTTATTTTTTCAAATTCTGAATACAATATAAACTTGTAATACAATTTTAAAAAACAACAGTTATTTAAGAAAAAATAAATTACTAACTCTTTAGAAATTAGATTGAAATTAAAAGAGATACTCTCGGAAAACACGTATGTATTTAGAATAAAAAAGCACCTGAAGATGGGAGCATATGCAGAATATTTTTTCGGGAGTATTTATTTAATTTATTTCTTTACATAGCACACCAGTGATTGTGATTGTGACCAATGACAGGCAGTCATCCATTCTCAAATGTATCATGTATATATATATTACAAAATGAATAATAATAATAAAAATATAAACAAAAGAAAAGAAAAACAAATTTAAAAAACAGTAATAATAAAGAAAATAAAAAAATTAATCACAGCTCAGAGACTTTTTCAAAATGGATTAAATTATATTTCCAATTGTATTACGTAGTGTGAATAAACTGTAAGAAAAATTTAATTGCTTTTCATTATTTATTCCAAATTCCAAATCTTTGATATTTTATGGACTGGTGAGCAAGAGGCCAAACTGGTCTTACAGACTAGTATATATATAATAAAAATCATCTGTTACACTGCTACGTCCTAACTGAATCTAAAATTTAATGTATTCAGTGTAGAGCTATCATTAGCAATATTTTGTACTAGTTTTATCAAATGGAATGCTGTGGCCATTTCGCAACGTCGAGTGATGGAATGCTTTACCCCGAAAGTATTTAAAAAATATGCAAGAGTTAGACTTCTTTCTGGATATATTCGGTATTATTTAAAATAAACAAATTTCAAAAAACGTTTTTGTATCGTTTCTAACATTTTTCTTCCTTTTCTCGAATAATGGGACAATATTCCATTTGCGGCCTTATAATAGAATTAAAAATTGTAATTTAAGCAGCTGGGCCATTAAAGTTAAGGGAGTGCAGGGGATAGTGGGTGTAATAATAAGGCAAGTAATCACCTAAATGTATATAATCGCCAAATTGGGCGTACGTTTTAAGATACTACTCAAAATACAAACATGGCACTTATCATCATGCACTAATTATCGACTGTGCTTATATTTTTTAATTTCTCATATCCAAAAAAGTTGAATATTTAATATGAATATATATCTGTGGAAAGTCTCTAAATTCATTACGAATCCCCTAATTAATGTTCCTTAAAAAACACAGCATTACCTAAACTTTCTTAATTAGGATAAATAGAACGGCAAATATCTCTCGTAGAGGTCAAAACAGTCCCACAGGGACTTTCTGATGAAAAATGTCACTACTATTACGCTATCTTTCTAATTTTTCATCCAATTACTAAAGTTCATCTCTATCAATTACTGAGATAATTGTCGTAGGTGCTAAAAAGCAAAATAATTCAGTTTAGGGATCTCTCAAGATTTTTTAAAAGGTTAGGTCTAGAAAGAGATAATAAATGAGAAAGAGGTAAATCAATGATATGCTGCATACATATATATTTACTATATAAATGTAAATTTTAGAAACAAATAAATTGAGCTATAGAAAATGCTTCTAGACGATTCTAACAACTATTTTTTTTTCTTCCCCAAACATACCAATCCGATTAAATTCGTTGAATTTTATTAAAATATTATATAGATTTTAGACGATGTAACATTTAACTCCCGATGAAATATTTGTTTACTTCAATTATAAAAATACTTTCGAATGATATATTTACAGATCAATTTCGTTGGTTCCTTTTTTAATTTAAATATATTTGTTTTGTTAAAAATGATCAAATAAAATAAATAAAGTAATAAAATAAAGATTAAGTGGGAGAAGAGTACAGGCCAAAAAAAGAACAAAGACCTGTGCGAAGGCATTGAAGACATAGAGACCTCAATGAGGAAAAGGAGTTTGAAATTTTACGGTCACAGGAAGAGGATGGACAAGGACAGAGTGAACTAGCAGATCTTTGATCCTATGATAAGACTTAAAAACATCAAAGGATATCGCGAGCAGATAAAGGAAGAAATAGAAAAACTGGGGATCAGAGAATAGGACTACTAGGACAGAGGGAAATTTAGAAGGATGATAGATGGAAAGAAGATCCTTGCGGTGGAGATGAGGAAAAGAGAGAAAGGGATGAGGTGGACAGAGGAGCGTTGAAGGGAAATAGGGGAAAAGATGATGAAGGTGTGGGTTGAAAGAAAGATGAAAGCCATGAAGTGATATACGCGTAGTCCTAAGCTGGCCTTCGTCGCGATTAAATAAATAGATAAAAATAAAATGTAGAAAACACATTCAGACCTTTATGTAATATTTATAATCTGCCCAGGGAACTCCGAACCAAGGTTTGCACACACATCTGGGTCTCTGGAGCTAACAAAGATTTTTTATTCAAATATTTTTTTACTTTATTTCCCCCCTAATCATAAGAACTTTACAGTTAATTGGTTATTAACGTGATAGTTTTTTAGCTAGACCACAACTGAGGTATTCAAGAAGGACATACATATTAACTTTTTCTTCTATAAATATATATGTACATTTGTTAATCACTTATGTGCATACTAATTATGTATGTGTATCTATGACACGTCCATTGAGGAATTCGAACAAGTGTTGCAGAGAAATGCTACTGAGAGGTCAAACAACCGAGTTGGTCGGATGAAGGGGCAGTGCACGGGCTGGCTCCCCGCGATAAGGCACGTGAGGAATGCGGTGCCTTTGCGATAACACAAATATTTCTTCTCTATCTCTCAGTAATATTTATCTTCTTTGGTACCAATAATCGATTGTTTGCTCTCCTTCTCCGTGTCTTAATTGTCATTTTTGTTCTACTCTAATCTGTTTGCTTGGTATTTAAATGTTTACCATATGTTCCATCGTTTTTTTATAACCCATTCAACTGTTTATAATAAAACGTATTTATACAATGTCTCAATTTTAAAATTTTTAAGAATCTGTTATGAAGAATGAATTTAATAACGGAAAATGGCTCTAACACTAATTGTAAGAACTATTTCATTCAGGAAGCGAAATCTGTAAATATAATTTTAAATGTTTTTCAATTTTTTTGTTCCCCATTATATAATTATTTAATTAATAATAAAGAAAAAGATTCTTGAAACATTAAAATTTAATTGTTGCTTTAGACAATATGGCGATTAATATATAAAAATTTTAAAAAAATAAAAGTTTTCCATTCATTAAATTTTAGTATATTATATTTAATTATTTGCTTATACTATCATTAAACTGTATAAAATCTTTCGATCTGTTCCAGGTAAGTGCCCTACTCATTATGAGAGAATCATAGACTAGAGTTACACCTTAGTGAGTAAATTATTAATTAATATCAATACATAATTTATAAAATATGTAGCTATTTCATGACTTCATGGAATATTATAAAAATTATGTTTTTCGTTTATAAATCATTTATTTAAAAGGATAACTGGAAATTATTAGAATAAAGGTCGACTACATAATTTGTGATATATTTAAAAAAAATATTTTATGTTATAATTTTATAATATTAGAATTTAATATTATAATTGTTATCAGGTTAAATTAAATATAACATATAAATTAAATCTACATATAATTATGAAATTAATTAAATGCAATATATATATTATTTGGATTGACTGCACTAAGACCTTTTAAGGAAACTTGAAAAACATATTATCTATAGTAAATATCTGTTTGAACCTCGTGTTATAACAATATTAAGCATCCAAATATACAAAAAAAAAAATAATAAATAAGAAATTCCAGGATGTTTTCATTTGTTTTATTGCATGTTTTCACACTGGAGAGGAAGGGCGAACATACGAAATCTATTTTTACAAATTCATTGAAACTTATTTACAGTAATGTCCACTTATTTTTTTATAAATCATGTTTTATTTTTAAATATTGTATTTCCATATAACTGCATATTCGTCCATATGATCGCAAATATATACATAGTACCTATATAATTGCATATACAAATAATTGGGCATTATTGTAAATAAGTTTAAATGAATTTTGTAAAAAGTGGATTTCGCATATTAGCCCTTCCTCTCCCTAGCTCCTGAACTGTATGCATATTGTTTATTTTATTAATATCTTGATGTTAAATTAAAAAAACAATTTCAATACAAAAATCAACATTCAAACTAATAAGGGTTGTTCCTTAAAGATTTATATACAGTTTTCTGTCTAGACTATGCTGATTCCTAATTCTAGTTGCTACTCTTTTATTCCAAGCAGGTCCCATTATTAAGTTGAGCCGATTGAAATTATTGCAAATACAGTAACTGAAATTTGATGAATTACTCTTCCTAGAAGATGAGATATCGCAAGGTAGATCAACCAAAATATTTTGCAGCCATTTCCTATGAATGAGACAGGAAACAGGCGACGATGGTGCGGTTTTCGCTGAGCCCGCGATATCGTTCCTCGTGGCTATGAGTAGCTTACTCATTCTAGGCCTCTGGGTTCAATGTCTCGTTGTTTGTCGGCGATGTTTTGATGTCGAATTCCAGGACGTGTCGACAGTCTGGAAATATCTTAGAGGTGCCAGGAGCATGGCCGTGTATTATTGTGTTGTCAAAGCCACGTTTGTTATCTGTACACGTTGCATTGTGTTTCGTAAGTGATATTCCCATCCTCCTGTGGTTGATACTGACATGCTCATACGCATATTATTTTTTATACACCACGATAATTATAAAACTTATGCTATTGATAAGGTCAGGAAAATCTTGCCGACAGGATCAATCTTATTATGGATTGATAAATTATTTGCCACTTCTATAATTTTGTTTTTATTGAAAACTAGTTTTGAATGTTATACATTAATCTTCAGTTCTAAAAACACACAAAAATTCAAAAATAAGCAATTCAAAATAGAGCAATACAAAATAAATGAATTCATAATGTTTATATAATACTAATTTAATATATATAATAATACCAAACTGTATTTTAAATTGCTTATTTTTGAATTTTTGTATGTTTTTAGAACTGAAGATGAATGTATAACATTCGAAACTAGTTTTCAATAAAAACAAAATTATAGAAGTGGGAAATAATTTATCAATCACTAATTTTTTACTTATTTTAATTTTATTAAGCTATGCACATAATAAACTTTTATGAATGGTTTGTGTATTACAATGTAAATATATGACTCTTCTATTGGGTTATTGGATTTTTTTGCAAATTCAATTCCTCATTTGTGCTCTCGATATAAAATTTAAAAAATATATATATATAAAATTTAAAGTATAACAGGTGCTACTTTCTTTAAATAGAAATGATAAGAACAGAAAATATTAGTGTTTGCATTATTAATCAAAAGTTATATTAACGTGAAATGATTAGAGAATAAATAGTAATTGTGTGCGTTCACACATTGTGCATATGTAACCTGTTTGCTTCTCATGCAAATAGGTAAATATATCCAAGCAACGTCACTAGTGTAGGAATACACACCTCATGGAAAATTTCACCTGTTATATGTGTTAGGACAAAAGGCACTATGGCTAATTTATATATACGCGATTTTATTCCTTAGACTGACTCTAAACTTGATCACTTTATCTATCATCCTTGGATAGATATGAGTAATTTTCGAAATATCTAAAAATATATTTTTTGTACCTAACGCAAATAAATACAAGCTAGGAAAACAAGGCATGGGTATCAGTCCTTTTACTATCAGCTGATTTAAATTGCGTATTAACTCGTGTCCTACTTAGCATTGTCGTCATACCTTTTGCCGTTGTTTTCCGTTTTATTAACTTTAAAATAACATTTTTATCGTAAATTACCTTCTTTTTTTTCATCTTTTTTAAAGTAATTCTGGCTATTTAAATTTCTCTTTTATATATATATAGTTAACTGTCGGAACTCGAAACTAGTTTTTTATTAGACCTCTCTGTGTAACACCTCTGCTAAAGTATTATTTGCTTAAGTAAGGTTATGTATGATCTATTAAAAATTATTATATTTTTTGTTTCTAAAATTCCAAAGCGAAATGAAAAAGGCAGAATTGATTGACTATATGGTTAAAAATTTCTTGATAGAAAACATTTGTGAAGATTCAGAAGAGGAGGTTCTTAATACGTAACAGGAGGTTTTTGTCCTCTTTCGTCCAACGTTTTGCCGAATCCTTCCGAATTCTATTTTGTTTACAACAAAAAATAAAAATCTGTGAGCAGCAGAACTCCGGCACTAAAATAAAAATATTATAAAAACGGGAGAGTGAGAAAAAAGTTGATAACCACAAAAGAGATTCCCCTAACATACCGAAATTTATCCATACTTTTATTATATTGTTCTGCCGAATTTCAGATCATTTGACTCAACGGGGCCGCTGGAATTAAAATAGCCATATCTTTGCTAATACTGGTTCGATTTCGATGAAACTTCTTATGTTTTATAGGAAATTTAATTTAGAGGGGTTTTAAAGGTTCGCAAATATTTTAAAAAATCAAAAATCCCGAAGGGGTGTGAGAACCAAGTCAAAAGATACTTCCCTAACACTTACAATTCACTTACAAATTTTCAGCCCTATAAACTAATATAGTGAAGCTGCAGAGTGGCACAAAACATTAAAAACGCTGAAATTTCAGGTAAACATACCGACATTTTGACTGTAATTTACCCATTCTGTAATGGTATCGTTCTGCCTGGAAGAAAGTCCTACATACCGAGTTTCAGCTCATTTGACCCAAAGGGGGCCGCTGGAGGTGCTCAAATATAGAGGGGGAAAACAAATATATATATATATATATATATATATATATATATATATATATATATATATATATATATATATATATATATATATATTATGTATCACCATAATCGTTCTCTAGTGGTTATGAAATGGCTGGTCCCACCGTTCACCGCCGACCTTCGACCCACTGCAATAGTCTATTTTTTTTCGAGGAAAATACGACTAAAAAAGTTTACAAAACGAAAGTAAGCACTTGAGATGAAAACCTCACAGTAACTTTCTCTGTGCATTTATGAAATAACTCAGATTTACGATACCGTCGAGTATGATGGCGGCCATATTTCGCACACAAATGCTACGTCAGTTTCTCGACTCTAGCACAATTAACACATTAGCACAGGTTGCGTGAACTCCTATTATCTCCACGTGGATGTTTTGGACTACATCAACTCCCTTCCTCTGTAAATTTCGATTTAAATCTTAGAAGAAAAAGCTCATTCACAGATTTATGAATGTCTGTTCGTCTCGCATTATGAAGTCATCTTCACTCACCTGTCAGAAAAATCAAAATAATCCATAATACATTAGAGGTGCCATGCATAAAAGAAGAAAGTCGTGCGTCAACCCCAAAACCCTTCCTATACATTGTATCGTATTCCCAACTGATTTCACTTTTACTGATCTATCTCTCTTTTAAGTTATTTATTTTTTATTTCCGACTACGATTGTGTTTTTATATAATTATCGTTGTTTTGCGATGATTAAGGATATCTTGGGGCTCTCCCGTTTGGGACTTCCCCGCTTACGCATTTCCTTTGACATTTGATTTCTTATTTATAATTCCAGAATACGAATTGTTTTCATCCTGAAACTTATATAATTAATAAACATGAATCAGGACTTCCTATATTTGGTTTACTTATCACTCACTTAAACATCATTTCAATTTTGACGTTTCGGAGTCTTATCCCCATCGTCAGAATATCGCTTTTTCTTTACTCCAATTTGTCGTTCAATCTCACAATATCAATCAATTTCAATCTTACAATATCGTCATTAATTAATAAATAAAATTATAGTTTTCAATATGTAGCACAGGATCGGTTTAGGCTGGTGCAGGAGGCCAAGATTCGACATCGAGTTTTAGTGCCAATTGAATAGAATAGTGTTCAATATACATTTTTATAGGAGTGTCTACATCTTTTAACCATCTCCACTCTATCACTATAATTTTATTTACTCATCAATTTGTTTAAACATTATTACATAGGGATGGTCTGCTAAGAGTGATATCAATGTCGTACTGAACTACTTTAGAATTGAACTTAGTACTAATCCATTAATATGTTTGCTATTTGCCTATTGTCTAACTTATTTACCTAGCTCTATTAGTTATTTTATTCCTTTTTTTTTTGTAAAAATCTTATATTGTATATGCCTAACTATTGTATTGCTGGTTATTATTGATTATGAAATAATTATTATTGTCATTTAATATTTAGTTTATTAATTATATCACCAGGGTGACTCTTTAAATAATATCAATATTTTAATTATCTTAATAAATTTAGTTTTTGAGTACTTAAATGATAAGTGCTTTAGAATCCTATCCATCTCAGTAATACAATCAAGTAACAGGTAAATCATTTAATAATTTAATTGAAAACTCAAAAACATTTTTCGTTAATTAGATTCATAGTAAAAACATAACATACGAAAACTTAAAAGAGTAAAATTATAAATATTAAACTGATTTTGAGTGTATACTTTTGATCATAGATAAGATGATTGCCTTCAATGTTGTCTACGATTCACTATTGGCAGAATACCAACATTTTTTATTACTATCTTAATAATTACGTTGTATTTTTTAATTGTCACATTGCATTTTATGTAATTAAACAAATAATAAATGTTAATAGAATTAATTACAATGAATTTTTGCTAATTATGTAACAGCCTGTCATCACTCCCCGGCGTGCTCGTCTTTCTTCTCTTATCGCCTGCCCCGGTTTGCCTGAGGGGCCTGGGAACACCCATTCGGAGATTCTTTACGATGAGGGATATAGCCCAGTGGGATCGTAGACGATGGTAGTAAACAAGGCAGTATACGCCGTACTACGGGCGGAGGGGAGGGGGAAGAGGGACAGGGAGGAGGGGTTATGTGAACGAACCCTTCCCGAACGGTCCCTTTCCCGCCATAAAGTTCCCGCGCTAGTACCCCTCGAAAGGTCGTCGACCTCTATCCCCCCTGCAGTCTGCTATACTTACCTCGTTAAACACTGCACGTATTTACTATCTACATCCATCTGCAGTTCAATTGTCTTGAAATATATTTATTGCAAAAAGAGTTAAAATCGAATAGCCAAATATGTAGTTACTTTTTATTATGTTATGTATTAGGAAATAAGGTCTAAAATCAACAACAAGTTAATCATACAATTAGTTTTCAGGGGAAAACTGTTAAAAAATGTGTAAAAGAAATTGTTTTTTTAGAAGAACCAAATATAACTTTCGTAGTACGCAGTATCATTATGTTTTTTTATTATTATTATTTTTTTCTATATTTTATATGTTAATCTGAAGCAAATTAAATTTACGGTATTATTTTTTTAGTATTTAATTATACATTATTACTTTTATTTTATTTTTTTTTACGTAATTTATTACTTATTCCATAATACATTAGTAGTGCCTTATTATTTTTATATTACTTTCAATGTTATTTATTGCTTATACTTAAATATTAGGTAATAGTTATGTAAAATTATTATTACTTGTAATTTATAACTATTACTTATTGGAGTAAGTTTTGTTGACCGTTGAAATAATTAAGGAAAAAGTTAGTCTTGGGGAACGGTCAAAGACTAACACACTAATAAGTACAACTTATTTATTCTGTGCCAACGTTTCAGACCATCATCAGGACTAAAAGAAAAACAAGATAACTACATTTAAAACAAAAGAGCCAGTACCAGTAACAGTAAAAAAATAAAAATGGTGATTGACAGAAATTACAAGAATGATAAAAATATATGAAGTTTAAAGAATATTTATGTTTAATTCTGAAGTATAAAGAGTATTTATATTTAATTGTGAAATTATTCATAGTTAAATATAAAGAATTTATAGATTTTACTAATTTATTATTTATTGGCATTTAAAGAATTTATTTTTTTTTTTCTATCTATAAAGAATATCTATATTTAGCTATAAAGTATAAAGAATATCTATATTTTACATCTTTTTTGTTTATGCTTCATATATTTTATCATGCTTGTCATTTTTGTGAATTACTTTTTTTTTTACTGTTGCTGGTCCTACCTCTGTTGTTTTCAATGTAGTTATCTTGATTTTCTTTTAGCCCTGACGATGGTCTCAAACTTAGGCCGAAACATTGGGACAGAATAAACAGGTTATACTTCTTAGTGTGTTAGTCTTTGGCCGCACCCTCCTTCTATTATATAATATATATCTTTTTATTATATAATATATTATATATTATACCTTCCTTAATTATAGATTAATCTTTCCACTATAAGTTTCGAATTCTAAACCTATATTAACGTTGCAGCCTCCACTAGATCAGACTAATTAAAATATTTATAAAATTATTGTTCTTAATTTTTATTATTTCTTATATGTTATTCTTGGCATCGACCGTTAGATGTTGCCATCTGGTCGGTCAGCATTGTTAAATGTACTCTATTACATTCTGTAAAATGAAATATAGTATATTTTTTTAACCAAAAACCTTTTTGCATATGATTTGCTTAATGCTAGAAGGTCATCAGTCCATTTCTGTAAACTTCATGAAAAACAAAACAAAAAAACCACGCGTTTTGACAATAGTAGATGCCTTCATAAGATGAAACCCTCGGCTCTCATGTGATGCTTAACTGGTCCTGTGAGTGAGTACCTTATACCTTACAGTAAGATCTGCCGCACGTCCCAGACTTCAAAATTAGTGAAATCTAAATTTTGATAAAAATGTTACTGATGACCTAGCATGATCCCATTCATATATATAAAGAGAAAAATAATTATACAGGAATTATAAAGGAACATAAAACGAAAAATCGACTTTTGGCATGGGAAATTAAATATTATAAATTTAACAATAATAATATATAATATTTTTTTTTAAACGGAAGCCACAAATTAAACACAATATATATGAATGAGGAAATAGTGAACGAGTAAACTAATTTAAACATATTCTATTCCAGAAACTTATGAACAATACTATTTTCTTACCTATTTATTATAAATTCCAATGACAAACTGGCGTTGATTACTCGAAAGTTTTATAAATAAAAATAAAAAAAAAAAAAATCATTTTCCTCTCGTTTATATGTTATAATTTAAAATTTATTATAAGCCTATTTTTTTGTTTTTTAGTTAGTTATTTTCTTTAAAACTCAAGTTTATTTAAATTTTTAAAAAACAAACATTGTCTTTGAAAAATAGCATTTTACAAAAATATTTAAATATCTTCATTTTCACACTCCCATCTGTAGGCTTGATGCATTAATATGAATGAATATTCGGAGAGCTTAAACAAAGATGCAAATTTTAATTGTAATTAAATCAAAATTCGGTCTCTGGTAATTTTTATTGTTATTATAGATATATAATATGGCAGCACATTACGTTATCAAGTGTTTTCCCATTTCAAAACATCTATAAATAATATTCAAAAATGCTTGGTTGCATTTTTTTTTATTTTGTTACTTCTTTTTTTTAAAGGATCCATGTCAAGAAGTTATCTCTTCGGTAGTACCTTCCTCATGAGTAGTCGTTTTTAGGATCGATTCAGGATCAGTTATTTTCTGGAAACATCTATTTTGTTTGTTCGTTTTAATACGATCAAAAACATTTTTCCAATTGTGAACTTGATCTCAATTATTTGTGAACTTCAATAATCGTTCATTTGATTGTATTTTCTTATCTTCTTTTAAAAACATAAATTAAATTTTCAAAAATATCAATGAAAAAGATTCAACAAAACAAGTATAGCTTCAGAATTTTTAGTTAACTTTGTTTTGTTTTTCTTCCGAAAGTATATCTTTGGTAATTCCATTTGTTTGTTGATTCATTCCATATCTTCATTATCTGAAAAAAATAACTAATAATTAATTTTAAAACCTGAAATGAGAAGTAATTTTTACAGAGAAACAATTATTAGTTACAAAATGGAAAATAAAACAAAAATTATAATTTAAAAAAAAAAAAGAAGAAGAAAAGTGAAGTAGAGTCCGTCACTCTGATCTCAATCACAGGTCGTATTTTCATTAAAATACAAACTTGAAAATATCATGATGAGGGTGGAAGAAAAAAGTTTAGACCCCTAAACTGTACTTCTCTAACACCAACTCAATTCATCTACAAATTTTATCTCTAATTCAATTTGGAAGGCCTGTAGAGGTGCGCAAAACCTAAAAAAATGTGAAAAAACAATTGAACCCTCCGAAATTTATCCCCACTTCTATGGTACTGTCAGCCTAGAACACAACCGTATGTAACGAATTTCAGCTTATTTGATCGAAGTGTATCGAGAAAAATATATATGAAATATATATATATATATATATATATATATATATATATATATATATATATATATATATATATATATTTCAGGCATCTCCAAAATCCCCAAAACCGTGTTTTAGAGGTTATGTATCGGATTGAAAAAGCATACTCATGTCCTTCCGTTGACCTTCGATACAGTGGAAAAGTCAGGGAGAATACGATTAACAAAATATATAAATATTCAATATTTCTATTTGGTTCTTACCTTGCAGATTTGGCAACACGTGTGTTTCTATCCCGATATGTTAATCCAAACAGTTTAGAATAACCTTAAACAGGAACTGCCATGCGCACGTCATATTTATCATCTAAATTAACTTCGTGTATCTATAATTAACGAAATGCTAATTATGCAGCTCGTTACCGACTCCGCTTTGATGCGGACATCATAATTAATTGAGGAAGACGACCACTTTAGGTAGGTTTACATCATGAACACCAAAAGAGGTTACTTGGCGTCATCGGTTCATGGACGATAGCAATATCATTGGGTATGGTGATCTAACGATAGTTGTATGTATGCTGGTGAGGAAAATGGTGAAAACTATAGACATCATAGTCCTCGTAATGAATAAAGTATAGCAAGCCCGAAAATAAGGTGTTCTTCTAATCATGCCCATATTTCAACTGAGAAGCAGTGTATCTTTCAACTATTACAGGCACCAACAATCTTATTTGGCATACTAAATTCCCAGTATAAGTAGTATCGTATCTTGCTAAATAGCTACGGAAGCGGTTTCTGTGATAAGATGGTGCAAATTTATTTTATTTTTAACAAACTTGTTTTTATGAAGCCATTAGTTTCATTGTGAGTTGATGGATATTTTATTTTTTTTTTAAATTAAGATATAAATAATTTGAAACAAATAACCACTAGACACTCATGCAGACTTCAGTGAGTTGACAAAACGATATGGCAGCCATTTAACAGAGGGATAATGGATTTAACACATTATCAGGTCTGCTGAAATGAGCCTGTTATTTGACTTGTTTTCTGTTGTGGTATTTAGCTTGATATTGATTTAACTCAACGAATAGATTAACATGCTAAATGAGAGATTGTGAGAACCCTCATTATCGGCTTTGATCTTATTTATTTTCTTTCCTTTTTTTTTTTTTTTTTTTGGTATAAACAAATTTGAATAGCGATTCCTATTGTTATTCTTGAACTGAAATCCTGAAAAAAAGGGACCAACTGGTTTCATCCCCTCCAAAAGTGTACAACCCAGGACAAAGTCCGTGGAATAATAAATGTAATGCTATTGATTCCAATTCTAAGACTTTAAATAAGCATTCTAAGCTTAAGTTTTAAAAAAGATATTGATATTGAACCCTGGAAATTCATTAACTTATATTATTTTCAAATTAATCAGAAACTTGGCTTTCATTAGTGTAGAACTATTCCCTTAAGAATATAGAAATGTTTTATATTTCTATAAATATATGTTTTATATATATATATATATATATATATATATATATATATATATATATATATATATATGTATAAATATATAGAATATATTTATATTTCGGAATAATTGTACGGCTGAGTTAATGCAACCGATCTAAAAGGCATATTTAGACTGACGATTCGTGTGTGGGTGCATATTTACAGTAGGTTTCTAATACTGATTCTCTGGATATAATAACTAAAAAAAAGATAAAACCGGCCTTTCTTTGATGTTGGAGTATTCTTATTTTTCCTTAGTTATAAGCGAATTATATCAATGTTTATGTTAAATTTAATTTTCTTAAAAAATTTAAATTCATTAATTTCATTTTTTCCTTTTCAAAGACATAGTTAGTTCTTTGGCGATGCCCCATCACAATTTAATAATGAAATGTAAATTTGTAAAAATCAAGATTATTACATACATAATTAGGAACCTTTCATTGTTAATTATGGTATAAAAAATTAGTCTATGTTTTAGCCAAGCACTGTGGACTGTTTTCGGATCTTTAACAAATAAATAAACCGCAGATTATAAAATAATAATAATGCTATTTTTAAAATTACAATAATAGTTAACAAGCGATGAAACGATAACTAGATATGAATGATACGAAATACAGAAAATAAATAAAGATAGGTGTGAATAATAATGATTATAAAAAGAAATGAGGAATAAAAAAATATATGCAATGAAGTAATGAGAATGGCCATTAAAGTATATGGATAAATTTTGAGTATTCATGGAAATAATATTATAAATTATATTTTATTAAAAAACAGCACATCTCACATCAACCGAACTTCAGTATGTGCGTAGATGTCTTAGAGTGATGTGCTGTCTCTAGTTGGTGTGTCTTCAGGCTATTGATGTGAGATATGCTGCATCTTGTCTGCGTATATGTAATATTATTGTCGCTGTCCTGATGATGCCTGAATTGACTAAACGTTGACTGGCTAGTTGTTTACCGGTATATTAAGGGGCGTTTAAACACGGATTGCGGCAGCACGTGGGGTTATATTGCTGAAAATATTACTGAGCTATATTTGCGGCAATAGATTTCCAGAAAGAAGTTTTTAAAAGGGCCAAATTTGTGCCAGTTGTGCATATGGAAATGGACGCACTGAAACTAGTGGAAATCAGTGCAGCTTTCCTATTGTTGCGATCCGCCATGAAAAAGGATGGAAAAAAGAGCGTGTCGATGCGATTTTTTTTAAGTAAGCTAACTGTTCCCTAAAATTTAAATCGTGAACTGATGCTAAGTAATTAACTCTTCTATAATTTCACCAGAATGCCAAAACACGATTTTTACTGGTAAAAATCAACAAAAAGTAAAATATGGCCTCTATACACGCACCTTTGGATACTCTAGACTTCGTGTGTGGAGTCTTCCATTTATATCCTAAAAATTGTTTTATGCCTCTGATTGAGTTTTTGCTCATTTATATTAATAAACGGTCACGTTATATATGAACGTACATGGATTAAATACATAAATCTTGAAACATAATTACTACCATTCAGTGTAAAGGTGCGTCCACACCGGGCGCACAGAACAGAACAGAACAAAACAAAAACGAACAGTGCGGAATGTGCATGAATTTTACTTATGTAGCTAAAAGGACTTGTTTGGGTATGTATTTTTATATAGAAGACTGGGCTAAATTTAAATTTGAATTGATATTTTATTCGCACATTATGAGTACATGCATTATATTTTAATAAAATTAAAGATGTAATTACTAGGTTGTTACAAAAGTCCTTATACATTAATATAGCTTTATTTCAGATAACATATTTTTAACATTATTGATTATTGCTCATCAAATTGAAGTCCGTTGTTATCCGTAATTGGATTTGATGCCGGTACCACTCCTTTGGTTTTGAGGCAAAGAACTCTTCACATCCAATTTTTACGTTCTCGTAATGATCAAAGATCCGACCTTTTTTTTTTTTTTCATTTTGGTAGATATTAGCCACAGACAGCTGCCTTGAAAGAAGTTTTCTTTTTGATATTAAACTGATCCTCATTAAAGAGTTATCATTTTATTATTAGAATAGATTATAACTGAAATATTATTTAGTTGGACAAATACTGGATCTTAAAAGATTTTCTAAATTCTTTGAATACAAAATTGGTCCGCTGTTAATTCAGCACTACTTATTTTCAGTTATCAAAGTTTACGAATTTTATAAGCAGAGCAACAGCCCTACTTGGTTTAATGAAGCTGGCTTAATAAAATTAAAGAACGCTGTAAATTATTACACAATGGTTTATTATTTCCAACAGTTATATTTATTTTAAGAATATCTGGTGTCTCCATTTACACAACTTTTCTTAAAGCTAGTAGGCTAAGATGGTCAGTATATGTGATCAGAATAGAGGAGAAAAGGGTTCATAGTAAAATGTTGGAGACCCACTTCCGTTGGAAAGGGAAAAATGAAGGTTGAAGTGCAGGGAGATGCCAGGAAGTTGGGAGTCCGCGAGTGGAATTGGAAGAGAGTGGCACAGGATAGGAAGCAATTTGTTAGAATATATAGTCTATAGTCTACAAAATTCAATGCGCTATATCTCTGCCAATACGATCCGATTTCGATGATTTTTTTTGTTTTTGGACGGACGGATTTTTTTTTTTTTTTATTCAGTTGTATTTTACGTATCTTGAAACGTAAAATCTCAAGTTTTGATGTGAGGTTATTTATTTATTTTTTTCTAAGTCGATTACAAAGGTTTATCATTAACAATGATAAACCAAAAAATTTATTTTATCTGTGATACATATTTTTTTAAATTTCATCTCATCTTGCTATGTTTGTGCTAAATAAAAATAATGTGCTATATTTTTTATTCAGATGCATCTGTTTATATTATTTAATATTTTGAATATACATGGGGCACAGGAAGCGGATCACCCTTGGACCCCTTCACAGGCGATAAACATTGCTTTTTTCTAAAGGCGCTATCTTATCTCGGCTCCCAGTTATTAGAGTTGAGAGGTCGGGATGGAGGCTTTCCACTGGTAAACACCCTTGTTTAGAACTGTTATTCGTCCCACATTTAGCACATATAATATTTGTGTAGCACATATGACTGAGATATTATGTTTTGGGTGTGAAAATGTGTCATAATAAAGAATATTGAGGATCTTTTCGAAGGGTTTTAGGTTGTAACGATTGGATTCGGAAGGATTTCTATTGTTCCAACAAGCCTAATTATTGTAGCATATAGAAACTTTTTGTTGATAGTTAGAAGGTTGCGAGGCTAATGTTGAAGTAACCACATCACATGTTGAAGTAACATCACAATCTACGAGCAGTTTCTTTCCAGTATGAGGATTCTACGTTAGTCGCATATCAAGATAAAGTTCTTCGAAGCAGATTTTTTTCAATTGGGATTTGGTGAACATTATTAAAGGAAACTGTTGGACAGGATGTGATGATTGAAGAGTTTTCGAATGTAATGGATGTATCATAATGAAATGATAGCACACGGTAGAGAAGGCAGTGCTAGGATGGTTTGGGATGTCAGATGTAAACAGACTACATAAAATTGATTATGGGGAGGCCTAAAATCTAAAATTTCCCAAAAGTTTTTGTCTGGATTTCCCAGCTATTCTAAATATTTTAATTTTTCCTTCTATATTATGAAATATTGTAATATTCCCACTTCTTTTGGATTTGAACTTCTCACATACCTGGTAATCTTACCTGTTAATTTGTCAATATTTAATTTATTTTTTATTTTAGAGATAAAACTTTCCCATTAATTTATTAATTATATTGGTTAGTTTATAGACATTTTTTTTAGTAAAGTATTGGTTTATTTCCCAAGGAATCTTTCTTTCCTGTATTTCCTTGTTATTTTGTTGACTAAAAATAAAGTGAAGTAAAATAAATAATAATTATAAAATTATAAAATAAAATAAATTATAAATTATAAAATAAATAAAAAATTATAAATTATAAAATAAATATTAAATTCCATAGTCAAAACATTTCTTTGTTGTGGAAACCTAATCCGACACCGCACTTTTTGATAAATTAGGAGCCAATTGTTGACAAAAACTCAATTTCATTGATACGAAATTAAAGCTTAATAAATGAATAAGGTTTTCATGAAAGTGTGGTACATGTAAATATGTAACCCAATAGGGGCAGAAAACATTTACAAGTATTGTGGTGTAATTTAAAAATAAAATAAAACTTTTCGATATTGGGTCCACCCGAAAGCTCCCTTACTATGGATTTAATTAAGCCAAACTATATTTTGTCTACTTTACAATGGTACAATTGGAACTAAATTTCCTTAAAAAATTTTTGAGTGATCGCTTTCTACTCAATAAAAACGTGAATTTCTAAAAATACAAAAAAAAAATTAATTTCCTGCTTTTCTGTGTGTTCATATTAACCTTTTTGTTGCTCTTGAGGTGGAAAATCAGCCCCTGACGTTTCCTGATTTTTATCTGGTCATCCAGTATAAATTAATAATAGATTATAATTGTTTAGGAACTATTTTTTCTAATAAAATGTAGCTACGAATACTCGTTGTGTACCAAAATTTGCGCAATTTAATTCTTTAAATTTAAATATTTAAGCTAATTGTAATACTTTAACACTTATTGACTATAAACCTAAAAATATAAGATGGCCATTTTGAAAAATCTGTCATATGGGTGTGGTAGACACCATCGGTTTTTTTTTTTTTTTTGAGAGACATTTTTTTTGCATTGACGGAAATCATATTGCAATTACTTACTTCTTGATAGAGCAAAGTTTTAAGCTGTTTTTACTGGTCTTTGTTGTGAATGTTAACACATAACATTTTTTTTGTTTATCCAAACACATCATTGTATCGATAAAATCCCAGTTTCTTAACTTATAATGTATTGTTATTGGTTTTAAATTGTAGTAACTTAACAGTTTATAGTAGGTGCTCAAATCTCAAATCTTCAAACTGTCCCTGTTTTAAAATAGACGACGTCTCTGGCTTTAAAGGATGTATAGAAATGGAATTAGGATACGACCTTCGGGAAAACTAGTATATTGAGAATAGGAGATTAAAGAATTCTCTGTGATGCTTCTGTCAGTAAGTTAGAAACGGATTATGAGATATTTTTTGTTCTAAATAATAAAAAATATATAATGAATAGGTACCTGAGGTTTTGCAATAACAAAGTTTTCTCAACATTCATTTTGTAGGCTGTTATGATTGTTATTGTAATTACCATAATCCTGTTTAGTGTTATGGTGTAGAGGTCTTGCATAAGAATGATTTAATGGCGGATTTCCCAAACGATGGTATGCTTACCATTGGTGGTGAGCAAGGACCAACTGATACGCGAACAAGCAAAAAAAATATTCTAGATAAAATTATCGCTTTAATATGTTCAATTAGTGATGACAATTTTTTAAAAATTATCATGGAATGTATCATTTATAAGAAGAATAAACACGATTTATAATTAATAAATATAATCTAAGATCGTTTCCGTTGTAAAGAGGAAAGCAGACTTGAGAATGAAGTTGATGCTCTGATTGTAAACTGAAAGTATTGATGCTTTTCTTCACACTGTCCAAACTTATTACTTTTCTTGGATACACTTTTATTTTCTCGGAATTGTTTGTTTGTTTTCAGTTTTCTTACTTTTACCGTAACATTCATATGATGTGACATTGATAAACTTAGATTTTGGATTTTTGAATTTTATTTTTAATTTATTATTTTCCTAAGCAAATTTACTATAGTATATCTGATTTTGTTTGTTAAATAAAGTTTTGTAAACCATTTTATTACTTTCCTACCGCTAGCAGGTAAGGAAAGTATTATAATCGGGTCAAAATTTCGATGGACGGTTTTCAACGGATTTATTCTTATCTTATACTAGGTGGTAATTTTGGTTATACTAATAGAAAAATAAGAATTAAACATTTAGGATTGTGGCAACACTGCCCTGAGTCGAAACAAAAAGTAATCATTTTATGGGAAATTTTGTATCGAATTATTTGAAAGATAATTAATTGAGTTCTGTGAAAAACAAAAAACAAATCATCTAAATCGGACAAATATTAGCAAAGATAAAGGATATTGAACTTTATACACATGTTTAATAAAGTAATAAACTTTTCTTAAAGCTTGATAACTATACTTCTCCCAGAAAAATCTTGATGTCCGTTTTAAAGATAATTTAAATGTCTTCAAAATAAATAAGCTAAACATACAAAATAAATATCTTAATCTGATTAAAATTAGGGAAGATGCAGCAAACAATTTTTATTTTGGACTATCACCCAAAGTAATGAAAGCCGTGTGAATTGTCACATCAGATATTATTTTTTTTACGAATGCGAAACCTTTAATACTACAATAATATAATAAGGTACGCCCAATTATCTGAAAAGTGGAAGTGCTACGTAAAATCGCAGTGACATAAAATCGGAGAACGCTTTAATGTATTTTTTTAATTTTTTCCCTGGGTTGTCTGCTCGGTTATTCTGGGTTTTTCCTCCAAGAGGTATATTTATCTTCTTTCTGATATTTTATACTCACATCCCAAGGTACTTCTTCACTCACCTCTCTAAGTCTCTCTAAAGAAGTCTCTAGAGAAGATTTGGACGAAATTATAGGAAGATAAATAGACCTGTCTAGAGAAAAAAAAAATCAAAATAACTACTAGCAATGATTTTTTTTTAAACTTTCATATGCTTGCCATATTCACTTTCCCGCTTTTATTTATATGGTTATTTACATGATCCATTTAATTGATAATGGTTTGATGAGTTTATTTTATAAAAACTGATTATATCAATTTTTTTTTATCGCCTCTTCTGCAAATCTTCTGTTTCCGATTCATTGTATCCGCTCAGTCTGTTCTGCCTGGAATATTTCAACAGAGCTGTAAACAATCGGATTGCGTCTGCGAATGACGCAGATATTTCGTACTGTTTCAGCGAAGGGATTTATTCAAACGGTGACCTACATTTTAGCGACGCGATGTGGGTCATTGTTCGATCCACATCTTCCCATCGCTCTCTGAAACAAGCAACTATTTTTCTCTAAATAGGCGTTTATGGGAATTTAAGTACATCTGCACGCTAGCTTGAACAGTGATTCATTTTATATTATATATTGAATAGCTGACCATAGGTATAATTGAAGGAAAACATGGAAAAACCTAATTGAAGCCCTCCTAATAGAAATTTGTATTCATATAATTATATTCACTTGTCTTAACCTGTTTAGCTTACCTTTTTTGTTTTTCATAAATCTTGTTATATTATATTAATTTCATTCTTTGTCAGTTTATTCAGTTTTTCTTTTATATCATTGTTACTAAATGTATTTTCTTCGGAAATAATAGACTTTTGCACTGTTGTATCGAGCATTGAGTTGTTAGAACTTTTGGGGATCTCAACTTTTTTCTTTCACCCTCGCCATTTAGTTGTTTTAATTTTTTTATTTGAGTGAAAGTACAACCTTAGTGACGCACTTCTCCTCATGCTTTTTTTTTGCCATTTATAGGTTAGGCATACTTTCATTTTATATCGAAGTAGTTTTTTTAAAAAGCCGTAAGCGCCATTTAGCAAACTTTACAGGAAAATCATGAAAACATTTTTCCTCCTATATTTTTTAAAAGATTTGTAGTACTGGTTAAGGCCAGAGTGATGACAGAGAGTCGTTGGTATTTGGAGTTTACGTCATCAATCGTCGATTTTTAGACCATTTCCAATTTTTTTTTCTCGATTTGTCGTGAGCGGGAATCGATAGAGTTGGTGTTAACGTCCCATAATTAATTGATTAATTATAATTAATTTTTGGCGCTTAAGCTTTTTTCAAAAACCGACGTCGGTATATTTCTGTATATATATCTTCATTTCTATGTATATTTTCATCTTTACTACTGCATCTTGTACTTTATAGCCTTGAGAGAGAAATACAATGTGGATCAAAACGTCGGCATGCGTTTAATAGTTTTTTTTTGTTAATATAGACTGCCACCCTTGGCATCTCCTTCTTGAGTGATTAATTTTATTTTCACTTTTTTCGTAATCTTTTTTATTTTCTAAACTTTATATTAAAGTATAATTCAGAATGTTTTGAGAAAGATTTTAACCATAAAAGTTGTATGTGAATATTTTTTTTATAAATTATAATAAAAATTAGCTCTGACATAGTCCCGTAACCTGGGACTACTTGGATCATAAGAGGTTACTTGGACCCAAACCGGAAAAAGTTACGGGGGACCTGGTTAAGTACCTCCGGACCTAACGCTTGTGCTGCTACCTGAAAGAGAGATTGTGAATTTTGTCTATATTTTCATCATAGGAAACCTAGGTGCAGTCTAAATTTTGTTTTCGGTAGATCCAAATAGTCCCACGTTATGGTTCCGTATTTCCTATCGATTTGAAGAGGCTTTCACAGTTATGACATAGTGTCCCACAGCATGTTTATGTTTTGTTTTTACTTTGCTCTTAATACATACTCCTAAATAATACATATTTATGATTAATTAAAATATTTAATTAACAAAATATGGTTTAGCAACCCCATAAGATAATGCTAGCGCATCTTGCCCAACGTTCCCTGCCTCAAACTAACACTTCTTAAGTTATACATCTTTTACTTTTCTCACGTTCACTTTCCCATTTCAGCTTTCCTTTCTACGATTGTGCAGCTGGTGCCCACAGGCAGGATTCACACCTCTTTGGCTCCTGTATACTGCTTTAACAAGTGTTTTGTTAATACCTGCGTTGAGGTTTTGGAGAACGAGCCTGGTAAAATAGCAAAAGCCTGTTGAGCTCAGGAAACTCTAAAACTTATTAATGACGTAAGATATTGAAAAACTACCTTTGCGCGTTGTTCTAAAAGCACCTAAATAATCGTGTTTTAAAACAATCTTATCTCGAATCCTGTTGTTTCTGATACGTAACAATTTGCTCAGAGGGAAGTGGTTGAACGTTTGTTTTGCTTTATGGAAGATTTCGCCTTGTCGGTCTATTTTTAAATTCCTTATCACTTTTTTTTCTATTTAAAATGTTTTTTTTTTCTAATATATTTTCAAGCAGACGCACCTCTTAACCCAGTTTGGCTAGTTAAGGTAAAATGAAATATATTATGATAAGTTGGTCAAGGACTGAATAACAATACACTTTTCCGAAAAGCGCTTATCAGCCGACGTTTGTCTGTGAAGTTGAAGATAACCTCTTACAAACTAATAGCATATAACTCCAGAGTCAGTTTCCAACTATCCTAAAATAGTAACTTCTAACAATACAATGTTCCCATTGTTTTCATGAAAATTATTTTACGTATCAGTTGTAGTTGTATAAGTCGTTCGAAAAATATATTAAAGCATAAAGGAATCCAATCCTAGAATCTGACTTTCGATTCCTAGAAGATTAAAAATGAGGTTTTAGGAATTTTTTTCAACTTTTATTCCATAGTTTTGTCCGCTAGTAAACATGGTCTCTCTGTTACTAGTGGCGAAATTATTAAAAAACATAACGTAGCTTAAAACTGTCTAGTTATATTGGGTCGATGCAGGTTTCTGCCTTTGCTGCGTTTTGAAGTCAATTGTGTACACAATACAAATTCTTAATATTAATTCCATATATATCAAATATCTCTCCTTTCACCCAAACTCAAACAATAAAATAATTTTGCTCAGGCTATTAAAATTTCAAAAAACGATGTTCGTCAAATTTATTTTTACGACTTTAAACTGCAGCGCTGTGCGTATTGCTCGTATTATCAATGAAGTGCGGGGACCATTGACGAGAGCGCAGTGCAATGGTGGTTTCCTGAACTTGCAGCTTGCAGCCTGACATGCACTCGAAAAAAGTTATGGTCACCGTCTACTGTCATATCCTCTTCATCTTTCTCAATCGTGGCGAGTTTATCACTACAGACGAGTGCTCCCAAGAAATTGATATCATGCTTCGGAAGCTGCAACATCTTTGCCCAGCGTTGATTAATCGGAAGGGGCCGATCATTGTCTATGATAATGCCGGACGTTGCACAACCAACACTGCCACGACTGCAGGAGTTGGGCTACGAAATCATTCAACACCCACCCTATTCGCCTGACCTTTTTCTCGCACCTGGACAACTTTTTGCGAGAGATAAACTTTTCAAATCATGGTGATATTGAAAATGCTCTTCAGTAGTTAATTTTTTCCTGGGGTCTGAACTTCTTTCCTGTTGGGATAAATAAGCTTGTTGTAAGTTGGCAAAAGTATAAAGTAAAGATGAAGATTATTTGAATGAATGAAAATTATTTTGACTATTTATATATTTTTTAAGTAAAGACATGGCATATGTTCAATAAATATAAAGTAACCAGCATTATTTTTGTATCAAATCAATAATTTTTCGAAAACTACTTCGTTCCAGAAATATTTATTTGGTCTTTCTAACTATTCTCTACGTTAGTTATTGATAAATTATTTGTTGCTTCAGTAAATTTGTCTACGTTGCCGTATAAAAAATGCTTGATATTTTAAGATTTGCTCAGACTCCAATAAAGCTGATTGGAGCGTTTTCTTCCTGACGATATTGATTTCAGTTTTCGAAATTTCTTTAGCAGTTATAAAATATTACCTCAAACAATTAATAACTTCAAAGATTGAAACTGAGAAAAAAATGTATATTTAATGGAATTTCTGAAACGAAAAACGAAAAAAAACATCCGAACTATATTTAGACACAATGATGAAAAAAATTTCATAACTTAATCCGAATTATGAAAAAATTTGGCTTTTTTTTTTTAGTCGTATTTTCTCCGAAAATAATATACTATATACTAAGGTCATCGGAAAGGGATGGGTGTGCATTTTATATCCATTTAGCTGATATAGATTTTTAAAATCATTTTTGTATTTTGAATTATAAAATTTTTTTCTAGACCTTAAACATTTAGAGATGAGATATAACCCCCTTTATTTCAATTTCCCTCCCCCCATTATTTTTCTCCTCCCTCCAAATATAATATATAATATTTTTATTAGATAATCATTCTTATAAAATTGTTTAGCTGAAAGATCCCAAATGTTGGGACTAATGTTAATTTATAAATAACTTAATTTTTGGAAATTCGGATGTCCTTAATATATTGTACTTACGATAGAGTTCCATGTGGACTAAAGGAATGGACTGATAAACCTTTGCCATTCTGACAGGTTGGACTTTACATTGTTTTTCTAGCTCAAACATTTCTTAATGCTGCATTTTTAGCAGTGACGTTGCTATTACCTGAGCTGACAGTTTTGACTAATCTGCTATTATGCACCGATTACAGCTGGATATACATAAATATTAGTCGTATAAACAGATCTCTTTTTTTTTTTCTGCCTATACAGCTGATGTTCTACTAGTTGGGAAATGCTCCAAAGCTGATTCCTCAGAATTTCCTATTCGGATAGAAATATCTGCTGAAATTTGTGGCTTATAGAGAGGGGTATTGCTAATGTTTGAGCTTAGTTCATTGGCTACCATCCTTAAGTTTCTTCTCTACTCGACCTAACTTTGGACGAAGTAGTTCTCTGAGATTCGTACAAACGTACTAATTATTTGTTAGTATCGTAAAAATTATTCAATACAATTTTTTTAATGCGATGTAAGATTATGTTATGTATTATATATAATATTTATACTGTGGATAATATCTCTTTCTATATTAATATTCCTTTATTGATATAGGATACAGTAGGTCCTTACTAAGTACTGAATCTAAGACCTTCATGGGATATAGTGGGACAGGTTTTTATTTATTTTTTAAATTTATTTTAACATTATTTTTCCAACGTTTCGGGGTATTTATTTTTTATAAACTGACAAAATATAATTTAAATAGATTATTATAATCAAGGAATAATATGAAGGCTGTAGATGTTTCAACTTACATCTACAGCTTATAAGTTATTATATGAAATTTATGTCTGCTTGCTAATGTGGTGAAATATTTAATTATTAATCAATTCTCAATTATTTTTGTAATCTAAATGTTCTGATGATGGAGGAAAAAATATCCTGAAACGTTGAAAAAATTATGCAAAAATCAATAAAGGAAAAGTAATATTGGAAGATATATTATTCACAATATACCAAATATATCTGTTAGGAATTTGTTAAAACAGATATATAAACAATCATTGTTACATAATTTTTAATAATTTTTAAAATAAGTGGTTTCAATGACTTAGGTCATTTTCGCCTTGTAATTGAATTGCAAAGATTAATAATTACATGTATAAAATTACAAAATAATGCCAAAATACAATGCACAATAGTAACAATATAACTGCAATATAACCAAAGTATATAAAATATTCCAGTAAACTTTTGTAAGACTCTGAGGTCAAATTGTATTAAAAATTAGTCAATTCGTCGCTAAGTAAAGGAATCTTGTGGACTGAAATTTATTACTGACTCATATTCCTGGATAAAGATGGTAAGCTTGTAACATATCTTCCTTTTAGCATGCTAAATCGTGCTATTTGTGCATATAAGTTTCATGTTCAAGCATGCTAAACATGGCAATAGAAAACTAGTCAAATAACAGGCTCAGTTTAACTGACCTGATTGTGTACTAAATGCAATGCCACACTGCTAAATAGCCGCCTTATCGTTTTGTCAACTCACAGGTGCCTGCATGAGGTTTGAAAGTATCATGTGGTTATTTATTTAAATACTTTAATATGCATACATTAATAAAATATCCATCAGCTGACTACAAAAATAAAGGTTTCATAAAAATCTTACCACAGAATCTATTTTGGAAGATATGATTGTACATACACTGGGCCACCCATAAGCCCAGAATTTAGCATGCTAAATAATATTGTGAGTACATCTCTTATAGCAGATGTTGTACCCATATTTACACATAGTAAAGTTCGAATGCTGACTAAAACTCAAGGTATTTCTTCGATGGATACATTTTTACAGTTTTACAAAGAAACTGAAAAAATAAGGATCTAAGATAGTGGAACGCTTGCGCATACCAAGCATTGGTTCTTTTGGAGCTGGCATCCATGTTACTTCCCATGTTACTACCTCGAGCATTTCCAGTGCGTGCTAAATCAAAACGATATAGAGCATTGAGGTTAGAAACGGAGAAGTATAACGAACCAAAAAAATAACCGTCACTCGTGGTGATCAAATATAACAGCAATTTAAGCAAAAAAGTTCTTTGATCAAATTCTGATTGGTTGGAAATAAAGAATTAAAATGAAATATATTTATTTCATTACAGATCGATCAATTAAATAACTTTCTCCGGCAAGTCGAAACTCATGTTTCAGTGTGACTTATGATTTATTAATTGTAACTAATGATGGCAAACTTATGACAATATATAATTTATAATTATTGAATAATATAGGTCGTTTGTAACCAACTCAGCATTATATCGTACCTTGCTCGTTATCGATCGTTGAAACAGAGCATTCCTGTTGTTAAAATCATGTTCATTATTTTATTTTATGATTTCTAATCAAACCTCTTTGATTAACTCATTTAATAGTTAGTACTTGATATTAATTCAGTTACTTAGGCTGGTTAAACCTTAATTTAACTGTTGGCTGGAATAACGTTGGAAATTTTACTGGAGAGCATAATCGTGACGTCGTGAACCAGAGCGGACCAACCTCATCAGCTATGATTTTGAGAAAAAGACTTTAGAAGATTTTATAAATTTTTGTTTAACTGCTTTAGACCAGTTTTGAAATTGAAAAACAAAAAAAAATTGAAAAACCTTACTATGTACAATTTTAGGTTCAATTAGAGACAGATTTTAAAAATATATTAGTTTTATTACCTTAAAGCTTAGTTTTGATATTTTAAACTCAATTTTCACAAAAATGTGGAATAGTCCACTCTGATTCTCACGTCTTCAATTTATTAGAATAGCAATAAAAGTTAGTAGATCTTTAGAAAAACTCACATCCAGCGTTGTTCCATTGTAATAAACATTTTTAATTAAATACAAAGAGGAAAATTTGTTTTTTAATACCACTTATATAATAACTGGCATTTATTCTGGAATAATTTTTCCTATACGCCGATTCTCGTAACTTTTACCGCTGTCTTTGAAACTTTAATGCGAAAAGTTCAACACCCGTTTACGATCATTGTGTTATGAGTGTTTCTCTAATTAATTTTGGAGCCACCTGCATTCCTAAAGTTTTACCAACGTGAACAAGTTAACAAGAGTCATAGACATAAATCAGAACAAACTAACTTTCAGATGTAACCTTCTTGTGTCAAATCCAATGTTGCTCCGAAACCAGATAACTGGAGAAAATTGGTATTTAAACCTATCCAGTGCACCATTTAGCGATTTGTGTAAGAACCTAACTCACGACTATCCCAAAGTCATAGAGAACGTTATTCAACAAAAAAATTAAATCACATCCAGCATTGAAATATTCATTTTGTTTTCTTCATTATGATTTTGTTATATCCAAGATTATATTAGATTATAGTAGATAGATTATGTATGCTATATCCACTTTTTGCTGTTTACAAAGTTAGACTGCGAATCCTTTGGTGAATGCTTTTGGTGAACGGGCGTGCTGTTGGGCCACTCCTCTATCCCGGTGACGCCAGCAGGCACTGCATGATGAACTATAAATAGCGCCATGACCGACATAGCAGCCGAAGCCTCGGAACTGCTTAGCATACCGCCTCCACAACAGCCGAAACTAATTAGCAGATTGGAAACCTGTTACCGTCACCTGTTCCAGGAACTCTTCCAGTCGATGCCTTCTTGAATATCTAATTTGTTTATCCGATCTGGACAGCACATTGCGATGGCTCTTAGGCCCCTCCTTCGATTATTTTCAATAATGAGTCTTTGTAATCAGCCAAGAAAAAAAAAAATTAACCTTATAATTAACCTCAAGTAATAACTTAATAATTTGAGGTTTTATGTTTAAAGATGCGTAGAATCCAAAAAAAATCCGTAGGCGGCTGTTCAATGAGACTATTGGGCCAATTTTTTTTTTAAATTGCGCACCAAAGTCACATATCTCTCCAAAATAATCCTCGGAACTCGGCATTACAATCAGCCGTTTTGTCCCGAAATTACGGCCGATTAGAGGTTTCGTACGTCCATAACTCAGCCAAATGTAAAGTTTTTTTGTGTTAATATACTTAAGGCTTATATAATTATTTGGAAATAATGGAACATAGTATAATAATTTGAACCGTTTTATTTTCTTTTTAATTGTTATTTAAGAATTTGATGATAACTCGAAATTTAGTACAAAATTCCAATCTCCGTATTATTAAATTGAACGATGTTGACATGCCTACTTATTTTGATTTATCATAAACATCCTTTAGGTTGAGGTTTTGTAATAATTGGTCGAATGTTATTGACAAGCACATACAGATCTATGCCTTTTGGGGATACTTAAAATTTAACGGATTTCCATTCTGTTGAGCTAGACTTATATTTTAGGAGCATAGCTCCATAAGTCCGACGCAGTTTCGCTGTTTTGTAATGGTGGGGTGTTATCATTTAGGGGTGAAGAATCGGCGCCTGACTAATCCAGTCAGAAGATACTTTTGTACTGAATATACGTTAAGAAAAACTTCATAATCACAATTTATATACAATATCAGTACTATTTAAGCATATCAACACTATCTTAAAATGTATCATAGATAAAATAACAAGGATCAAAGACAAGAAATTAGTGAGAACAAGATGTAGTTAAAAATGAAAATTAAACACCATAATGACTCTTATGGTCTTAATTGATAATATATAAAAGCTCAGAATCAAACACATTTAAATTATTAGTCGTTTTTAATCATTAGTTGTGTTGAGCAATTACACTTTGAACTAGTATCCGAAAATTTGGTCTTTATGACATGGATTTTCTCAAATCGACGATTCTAATTTGAGGACGGCTTTGTTTTCTATTTGCTGTATGGCTTGAGATATTAGCAAATTTTGAATGTTGGTTCCAACGGAGTGTATTTCTTTAACTAATGTATTTTTCATTTAGCGAGAAATCCAACGAAGAGTCTTTTTCCTGGTGTTATTTGCTCTTTCTGTTGAGATGTGTTTTCTCATTCTCCTATTGACGTCTTCAATTTAGAAAAATATTTATCTTCTTTCCTGTAAATACCTTAATAACAAACAGCCGGAAACTGACTGTTCATGCTCTGAGAACTTCTTTGGCGGCGGTTCGGGGCCGAGAAAAAAAAATTACGAATGTTTTTCTGCAAGTCTAGCTTCAGATCGGCGGGGAATGTAGGGAATGCTGCCTGTGGTTTAGAATATTTAGAGATATCCGAGCCATCGCCGTCAGAAACCGCTATTTTATGCAGTTGCATATTTAGTTTGTCTGGTTTTTTAAAGCAGCTGCTAGAAGAGCAGCTGCCAATCTAGAAGAGATTGGACCCATTTTTATTTTGCATATATTTGCCTATTTATTTATTCAAATATTTTTGTGAAAACTGTTTATTTTTTTTTTAAGTATGAACAGTTGTTAATAATTTTACTTTAACCAAAATAAACTTTATAATAGGGCGATTGAACTTCGTATTTTTTTTTAATAATTCATAAGTACAGAATTTTATTTCAATAATAATTAGTTCTTAGTTACTTGCACAATTAGTTATTAGTTTCAGTAGAATAATTAATTATTTTTCTTTATTTTATTTTTTCTGTATTTATTTATTTTATTTTTTTGCATACCTAAATATATCTTTGTGAAAAAATTTCCGTTTTTTAAATGTTCTTATTGGTTTTTGCAACCTTGAAAAAATTATATTTATTTAATGTAAAAATATTTTCGGTTAAAAAAAAATGAATAAATAAGTAGATTTATTTTATTATGAAATTATTTTTTATGTTTTTTTTTTATCTGCAACACAATTTTGGTTTACTTTTTTTCTTTATATCGCCACTTCAGAGCAGAAGTAAAACTACTTGATTTTATAAGTTAAGCAACTCCTAAAATTTAATTTTACTGAAGTTTTATCGTTTCATGATATGAATTTATAAACTAAATTTTATTAATTTATTAAAATGAGTTATTTTTTTATATATATTTTAAAAAGTATTCTTTTCAAATATTTTTTACAAACAAATTTTTTTTTTTTAAATATATATCCCTAAACTTAGCAAATAACTTGAACAATAGAACTGTATCATGAGAATAAATGAATATAAGAACTGTGCCGTGTGTGTGACACATTGGTAAGTTTAGGTTTTATGTATCATAAATAGAGGCTACCTCATCCATTCCACGGTGGTCTGAACTATCTTAAGTGCTAAGAAACAGAAAAATCCAAAGGAGATAGGATAGTGATATATTATTATTAGACTATTTTTACTGTTATAGCTTCTTAATTTTAACGTGAAAAAAAAATCTTTATACATATTTGAACACTTTTTCCTTAGTATTTATGTATTATATATTTACATTATTTGTTAGGTTATTTACTATTCTCATCGAACAATTTTTATTTAAATTTAAGATGATGATTACAACTATTTTTTTAATTCTTTTGAAATAATATTTTTATTTATTTATCGGGTTTTGCAACTACTTCCACATCCCGGTCCTCAATTCACCTTCCCTCCAATATTTCCTGTCCATAAAATCTTCCTCCGTTAGACCTTTAGCTGCCATTTCTTATCTGGCTTCCTCTATCCACTGCTTCCAAGGTCTTCCACGTCTTCTATTCTCAGGGCAATATTTTTAAGTATTCGAAGTGGTCAACGCGTATCATCCATTCTCAAGACGTGCCTATACCACAGCAATCTTCTTTCACTGATGTCATTGAATGTGTTGATCAGCTCATCTCTTAGACCTTCTGCAAGCTGGATATGGCACACAAATTCTTTTCCAAAAATCTATTTCTAGGGCCAGTAATTTATTTAGGAATTAATATAGGAAGATATTGATACAACTTTCTTATTGGTACAACGTTGTACGGGTTAGAATCACGGACACTAACTATACCACTCCTTTCTTATTGGTACAACGTTGTACGGGTCAGAACCACGGACACTAACAAAACAATTGAAATAATATATTAGAATTTTATTTACATAAATCGAAAAACTTTTTTGAAATATTTTGGAAAATTCAGGTATAGAATATTCAAAGTAAATCCCATTTTTTCCTATTCATCCCCCTATTCTCAGTCCTTTAGTTTTTCTCTGTCTAGTATTCTGGGAACTTCCGGAGAAAATGCTACCATTCTATAATTTCTATATAAGTTATATTAATCTGATAAGCATATTGTTTTATACAGCTTTAAATATGAATAAATAAATTTTTTTAAATATAAGAATAAATAAGTTTACGCTTGTTATAAATGAGCGGGTGATTATCATATCATATTATTTTTAAATTTTGTTTTATTCATCCTGTTTAGATAGTCATGTATAACATGTATCGGATAAATTAAAAGACCTCTAACAAAGAGCGGTTTCAGTTTCCTCTCATATGACATCTATTTGTGAGCACTAAATATTTTTTAATAGTATGATAATTAATAGATATGCTTGATCAATTATTTCTTTTTATTTAAGACTTATTTTATATGTATTAGTTACCTATTTTATGCAAGAATTTGTTTGTGTATAAATACAAATGGATTCATTGGCCTTTATTAAATGGAGACTAGTTGTAGATAAGGCATGCCTGGGAGGTTAGTGACGCCAGCCGAGTGCTTGTTAAATTGCAGCTTAACTACGTTTTCATGTCCGTGTGGCCGGAGCTCTTGGCTATTGTGAGATCATTTCTATTCCTTTGAAATTATTAAACTACAAAAATATACATTTATAATTGCTGACTTCCTCTTGAATAATTATGGAAATCGGACAAAATTTTATTTTTTAAATTCAATAGATTTAAAATTTGTAGTTGCAATTTTCCGCTTTCTCTAAGGAATCGTCGTTTTTCTCGAGCTCTTGAGATTTTGTCAATGAAACTTCAGATATATTTCATTACCAATATATTCATTAATGGTGGAGATATTAGTATACAAATATTAATATAAAATTGTCTGTTTTATAATTATTATATGCATGAACAATGTTAGTTCAGATCTTTTTTCTTATGCCTCCCCGAAACATTATCAAAAACCTGATTTTGATTTATTATTTTCATCAATGAATCTTTGCAATTGACAAAACATAAATGTTTACCCTCCCCCCTTCAAAATTTGATGTTTTACGTTTCAAGATACATAGAATTCAAATATGGAATAAAAAAAATCCGCCCGTATGCCGTCCGTGGCCTTTCTCCAAAACTGCATGTCCAATTTTATTTAGATTTGGCAGCAAAGTCACAGATAACCTCAGGACGATCCTCGGAACTCGACATTAACATCCGTCATTTCGTTTCAAAATAGCTACCAATTAGAGATTTTTTAAGCATATAACTCGGCTATTTATAAAGACAGAGGGAAAACGTAGTATTGGAACCAGCATAGAAAGACACCAATAATACACCAAAAGCTTTTACATAGAATTTTTTTTTGCAATATTTTCAATTATGAACCTTTGTAATGGTAACCTCCTTCCCTTAAAATTTGGGGTTTTACGTTTCAAAATCCAAATATCGAACAAAAAAAAATCCATCCATCCAAAATTTTGCCCCTATCTTTCCTTTTTCCTTTTCCCCCTGAAGTACGCCTCCACATTTTCTTCTGTACCCTTTCACCCTCTATTCCGGCCATCATAGCCTACTTAATTGTATATGACTATTTGGAAATAATAAAGCTATGTTTAATAATTTACTGCGTCTTAATTTTGCGTGCGTTGTGCTTCTTCCATCGCTCATAGCCGAATTCTTATGGTCATTTTTTAATAATAAGGGAGATAATAAAGTTAGTAAATAAAAAATATTTAATATTTAAGTTTAAATATTATATTTGCAATTAAGTTATTATTGGAAAATTCCCAAACAAAATCTTAAATCTCTCAAATGAGAGTAACATTTAACTTGTCAACGTTTCGCCAATTTAGACCTGATCAGGACTGAAAAACATAAGGGCACATCTCACTCCAATAGTCTAAAATAGAAAAACTAAATGAAGATTGTATATCACACCAAAACCCATACTACATAAAGTTCGGTCTATACTATAGTATAGACCGAACTGTATGACCTATAGGTCAACAACAACGAGAGAGGTGTCACTGTGAGTATTTTTGGAGGAATTCATGGACGTTTTTGGAAGTTTAAAAAATAGTATTTTTAAAAATAATGATTATTTTATTTGGAGATGAGTCAGGAAGATTCGTTTTCAACAAGAAAACAAAAGAGTAAGTTTCTGTTTTATTTTATTATTCAGCAAAAATTGATTGTTCTATTTTTATGGTGACTAACCATCAATGATGACTTATCCCTTTCGAGTTGTTCAATGCCACTTTAAGTTCAATTAAGTATTCTATGAGTAATACTTGTTCGTAATGTTATTATTAATTGGTTTTAAGTAACATAAGGCTTTAGCTAATATTTTTTAGCTCGTATTTTTTATTTATTTGTTCATGGCGTGTCAATGTCCATCTTTTTTCTGAAGCTATATTTAAAAATATTGTTTTCTTATATCAAGGAACATATATAGTAGTTATTGATGACAGTTGCAAAGAAACATAGTGAGACTTGGTATATATATGCTACTTGGTATGTATTTTTTCATTTCTCATGGAATAGCAGAAGCTTTATATTGATAAAAGACCTTGTTATAGCGAGAATATGGCACACCTACAAATTTATTAGATAATCCAGCGTTATAAATATCATGTTTTGTTAAACATTCTTCTTTACAATGTTATTCAGTATAAAGCTTATTCCTTCTGAATAGTGGAGGAAGATATAAGACAAGATGGTATGTTAAGTAGAGGCTGGAGAGAGACGGCTATATCTGAACTAGACATTGCAACTCTGAGGCTTCTCTAAATATAGACCAGGTTGAGTGGACTCTCCTGGGTCACTGTTGTGTCTGGGGCATTGATGACTATATCATCGTCTTGTCTCTAATTTGCCCTGGACATCTTTAGTATAATATACTTGGGGAAATCTGTCCTCCACCTGGTCATCAAGTTTAGCCTCATCTATAGGACTGAACTAGCTGCTAGAGAAGCCTCATTGTAGTTGTTTCGATGATATCAAAGATGTAGAGAAACGCAAACATCCACTAAATTGACAACTTAATGTAGAAAAATTTCGGTAATCGATAGAAAAAAAATTTTCGATGCTTACTTTGCACTTATAAGAGTTATGATAGGTAAAACCATTAAAATAGTTGAATACGATTTACTTAATAACTTTGAACTGGGGATATTTTATGCATATTGGCACTTACTATACTTTCAGTACTTCGATACGAACTCCGGGGCATTCCAATGTCGGAGGAGAAAGTAGTTCTTCGAAAAGACTATTATACCTCTCCTTTCTGTCTGAAGGAGACTAGCTGGATCACTATCTTTTGCGAGCTTAGCATTCTGGAATATGGCAAGCATTGTTTCTGATGGAGGAGGGGCTGACTGGCTACTAGGAGAGGGCAGTTGCCATCCGAATGTAAAATTTTAAAAACAACCTTTAATTTTAATATCAATTTTAAATTCTATATATTATTAGGCAAGCACTTTTTTTTTGGACTGCTTACTCTTCCTATATACATATTAGGGGCAAAATAGATACATCATTAAATAGTTATTGACGTTTAGATCTGCAAACAACAAAAATTATCGAAATCGGACCATTATTAAAACATGTTTTCTATAGACAGGAGTGCCAAAACGGCTTTAATGATTTTTTATAAAATTTGCATGAAATCTTCTACTTAAAGCTTTTTAGCCATATACATACCATAGAGTACATCCCCTACAAATGTTATAACGAAAATTATATTATATTTGTGCCTAAATTGAAATGTATAAATTTTTCATTATTATACCTCTGATCATTTGAAAGGTAATTAAATTCCCTACAAAAAAAAAAATCATCTATATCGGGCGATTATATAGTAAACATACAGAGTATTGAACTTACATGTTTTGCTTTCACACTTTAGAAATCGGGTCAGATTTTCGATGTGCAGTTTCCAACGCATCTTTTTCCCCCCACCCCTCCCCTCTGACAAAGGAATGCACAATGAGTTCACCGCCGATTTTGATCAACATTTTTTTGGTGATTCTACATTGGAGTTAGTAAAGACGTTTAACCCCAAATTAAAAAAAAAAAGTTGGCCTGTACGAATTGGTAAATTGAATGAACAAAAACAAAACAAAATGTTTTTTGCTCATTTTAATTGTAAAAATAATTCACAAAACTGAAATAGTGCTGTTTTTCTGGTCGAATTTCAACCAATGGGCGATTCTTGTACTAATTATTATTATTATTTTAAGTTATCCAACTGGCGAAATAATTATAAGTTTTTGTTTATTTTTTATTGGATTTTTTTTGTGCTTTTTAGTATATTTCTTTTATATTTCTTTTTAGAATATTTTCTAGGGGTAGGCAGGTGCCTAGCTAGAGGACCCTCTCTGGAGTTTTATCTATCTACCCCCTTGATTGCAAATGAAAACAGTTTACCAAAATCCCGTCAATTCCACTTGTCTTGGGGCTGAATGATTGAATATTTCTATATAAAAATAAATGTTAGCAATTATCACCTTTCGAAAACATGATGTAATTAGTAAATTGAATAACTAAAGAATGGCAATACACAGAATATCTGATGTATTAGAATCGCATAATATGAAGTTTGCTGAAAAAAGATTTTGATGGGTGGAACTCCTTTCGTTAGAGTTTTGAACTTGATCCAAGACATTGATTGGATTATATAAATATAGTTTACAGCAAAGGTTATGTAACCGTTTAACTTCGTGCCGTGTTCCTGGGAACTACGTATGTGAAGAAGAACGGTTCCTATGTGAAAGTATCCTATTTCATTTCACTTTCATTATTGTTTCTCTTTCAGTTTTTTTTTTTTTTAATTCTTTTAAAATAATTGAGATTCTATGTTTTAAATAGCGAGTATTCCAAGGGGTAAGTTATGATTTTTGGAGGTAGTCAAGAGTTTTATTTCATGAGAAAGAGATCGCTACAAAATTATTTCTACATGAAGATGTTATTGACTTTGAAGGCACGTATCAAATCCTCATTGTGCTATTTTATCTGCATCATTGTTCATGTTGTGTACCCGTGCTATGCCGTGCATATGATTTGTATTGTTATATGACGATACGGAATATATTAAATTAAATACAACCGCGAATGATTGTTAAGAATTAAATATTAATATAAATAAATACGGACTAGCTGTGTCACCCGATTTCACCCGCGTTAAATTTAGATCGACCCCATAAAATGCACAATAACCATTAATATAATATGTTGTTTAGTCTCATTTGTTGCGAAACTTTTCAAGGAACAGGATCAAAACGACTATAAATTTTATTAACGGGAATAAACTTTCACTCAAAGAAGTTTCAAACTTGTTTTTTTTTCCTCATGTCCTACCATTTTTTTTTTATTTTTTTTTACAAAATTACCTTTTTTGTATAATAATTGCTCACTTATTGAAAAGTTTGTGTGGTCAAGGTCTGGGCTTGGTGTCCGCGTCATAGTGACTTAAAGCCCGACTTATCCCTTCTTGATCCACCGACTTTCTGACCCCGGGGTTTTGAAACCTCGATGCTGTCAATCAGTTTTATTAAAGTTTTAGTAAGAATTTAAGAAGCGAAATTGGGATTCGTTACTTCTCTATGAAATTTCCTTTTGTTTTTTACACCTCGTTTCTCAAAATCTATTGCGGCTGAGAGCCGGAAAAGGAAAGAATTGATGTATAGTGATAGAATAAAATATTTAGTCGCCAATAGTAGGTACCGAGTCCAGTGTTTTTTTTATTTCACAAAAGAACTAACGACATTTTGAAATATCAATATTTCTCTGCCGATATCATCATGATATTATTGTTATGACATCAATACTACTCTGCCGATATGATTATGATAATGAGAAGCAGGTTATCTCTTAATCTCCTTCCGATTCGTTTAGGGTTTTATTTTTATTTTTTATAATTGAATTAATAATATTTTGAAATATCGATATTTCAATACTGATATCATTAAGGTATTGTTTTTCTCAAGTTTATTTACAGTATATTTAAATTTTGAAAAACATGGTATTTCCTTTCTTCCGATTCGTTTAGATTTTTTTTTTTAATTTGGCTAAAGAAACAACGATATTTTGAAATATCGATATTTCTCTGCCGATATTATTCTGGTATTATTGTTCTAATATCAATGCAACTCTGCCGATATCATTATGATATTGTTTTTATTTATTCATTTAAACAGGGTTTAAATAATAAGAAGCAGTTTATCTCTTAATCTCCTTCCGATTCGTTTAGGGTTAGTTGTTTTGTTTTTTTATAAAAGAATTAACAATATTTTGAAATATAGATATTTCTGTGGCAATATAATTATGATATTGTTCAGTTAAGTTCATTTCCAGAAGGATTTAAATATCAACAAACATGCTATCTCCTAATCTTCCTCCAATTGGTTTAGAATTTCATAAAAATATTAACGATATTTCTATGTCGATGTTTGCTATATATCGATATTGGTATTTTGCTTTCTGCGTAAACAGAAACACAGTAACACGAATACACAGCACTAATTTTTTTTTAGTTTTTTGTTGAATCCGTCGCTTTTCGATACTCAAAATTTAATATCGATATTACGATATATCGAGAAAAACTATGGATATATTTTTACAAAAATTTCGATATTTTTTCAACATCCATAGTCTGTGAACTACTAAGCCAGAAATTGGACCATTTGCGGACCTCCCCTCTCTCTCCACATACAACTTGGAGATTTGTACGCTTAAAAGTGCATTTTAAGGCCTTTTTATAGTACATTTATCTGTTTGAACTTTCCAATTAATACTCACATCTCAGGAAAGGTGTACAATAAAAAAAATTTAACAATAAGTCCTCAACAAAAAATACTGGAGGGCATTGTCGGGCCCTCCTGCGGATCACCGGTTGGAACCCCCTTGCCCTAAACTTTTATTGTATTATTAACCTCTTTGCGTTTCTTTTGTTATAATATTAGAAATCGAGAGTGTCCAAAGAAACCTGTTCAGCATTTGACATCGACCAAATCCATTTTTTGACAGAAAACATCTGTAACAGGAGAAGGCTTGGAGCAGAAAACTAGATTTAACTCAAGTTGCATTGGAATATTTCTCTTGAAGATGGCACGAATTTATTAAACTGCTGAGGCTTTATTGACGATTTATATATTTTTTCCAGTAATTATATAATTATATTTCTGAATAACATAAACTGTTATAAGTACACTATTCTATTCGCGTAGTTTATAACCGGGTGATTTGTGATATCCTTTCTCTTGATATTGTTTACTTTAATTGTCTTAATAAGTTAGCACCAACTTTCCGGCCGGGATTCTTTCACAGTTGTAAATCTAATGTTCTAAGTAGGTTTCAGTTGTTCTTAATAGCTCCTCCGTTTACTGGTTATACTACACCAAATCCCACATGTCGGTTTGGAATTCCAAACAGATATCTCGATACCTTTCTATATTGGGAGATGACGGCCAACTGTGGTCTGCCAGTCAAATCTGTTGGTCGGGTCGAATGGATCGTCTTGTCAGCTTCCCTTTTCGGCAATGTCGCTATAGTTATTGTAACGTTTATTTTAACTTTTAAATTTATTTGTACGTCTGGAAGCTTTAAAAATGTTATATGCGTATGCCCAAAATAAGGTTAAGCCTAAAAATATGATTTAGATCTCAAAAAAACTGAGAATTATACCTTAAACGTTTAGTACATGCAATATCCTTGCAGTGGTTCCGGGCTTGTTGCAACGGGGGTTCACACAACTAATATTCATAGTATCCTACTCAAAAAATAAGTAGAGATGCCTTCAGTTTTATTTGCTTTAGCTACTCCGGTTAGGTCAGTGTAAAGAAGGCAATGTTTTTAAACAACTAGAAGGCGTTTAGTTTGGAAGAGACTTATTGTATACAGCTTCATTTTTCTTTGCGAAATATAAAGTAATTTATTACTTTTTAACAAGTTTATCAATACAATAAAAATAAATAAGTGATACATGAAGGCTAAATTAGCTGTTGTAAAAAAAAATTGCACCCGAATGGCGAGGTGGTTCGTGCACAATTTTTTTGTGAACACGAAACAATCATTCCGCTTCATCCCGAAATCCAGCCCCCTCTCCACTTCTCAGTCCTTCTAGGGCATGGGTTCCTAGACTTCATGTCACTGCATAACATTTCCACTTTTGTGATAAGTAGGCTTACTACTACCAGATCTTATAACATTAATATTAGAGATTTGTCTTCATGAAAATATACGCACTGATTTTCAAAAGCTTATTAAACAAACTAAACAATATTTATTACATTAAATGTGCTCAGAAAAATAATGAATTTAAAATAAAGTTCAAAAATTCAAAATTAAAAGTGAAATTGATATCACATAACAACAGCAACAGTAAGATTAGCATCACCAAAAATTCTGCAGATAAAAGTTTATCCACCAGAAGTAAGAAATTGTTAAGAAAAGCATCATTATTATTCAGTTGGTAGCATGTTGTTGTTTATTGACAATCTGAGCATCAATGTTTACAATAAAATTTAAAATCAGGCTAGATGAAGCTCAACTTGATTCTTAAGTCAACACCGAATGTTTTCGCATTTACTACGGTAACCATCCTGAATTATTTTTACTAATAAATAATTAATTAATTATCGTACAATTATTGTAGATTGTGTTTATTCATCTTATAATTGATATATTCAATTATAATTTTTAAAAAATTGTTATCTATCATCGAACGTGTCACAAATATGATTTCATTCATAAATTTTGATTGCTTATTCGTGTACCACCTGGAACATCCTTGCTTATCACCAGTGGTACGCGTACCACGGTTTGGGAATCCCTGATCTAGGGGGATCACTGCTCAAGTTTTGGAGGTTGCGTATGTAAAAGCGAAGGCGTTCCATTTCTGTTGATTTAGTAATAAAAATTATTATTTCTTAAATAAAAATTTTTTATTTATTTTTACTACTATAAAGTAATTGTATTTTTCTTTTATAAAGCTACCTAGATTTTTTGGCTTAAGACTTTGTAAATTCAATATGATTTCCAATAATTTTTAATTCGATCAAATTCCATTTAAACTAACATCTGAAGAGTTTTAGGTTTTTCCGAATACGAATTGTGAACAGGTAATTCAAAATTCAACGATATTTTTTTATTTTTTTGCAAATCTGTTGTGTTTGATAACCGTATTGAGTATACGTAAATACGTTCCAGATACGTAAACACCCACAAGTAATAAATAATATACTATTTATTTTCTGCCATATCCATTGCTTATTTCTAGCAGTCGTTAACATATTACCATCAGGAGTCGCTACTCAAGTTATCTAAAATCTCTGCATAGAACTAAAAACAATTTAATGTTTGTGGTTATCCATACAGTCGTCTTAAAAATCGATAAATATTATGTAAACATTCAAAAGTAATTTATAAATATGAATTTGACAGACAGACAAGAGAGAAAATGCATTTTTTTCTCCAAAATATTTTTAAATAATTAAGTACTTATGGGATGAAGGTATGCGGTTTGTTTTATTTTCCTCAAATTGCGATTTTTTGAATAGTGGAGTTTTTCATATGTTTTAGATATATTTATTTCTTTTTTGTTTTAGTCAAGAGGAGCAGCATTTTCAATTAATTTTTATTTTAATGTTCTTGACAAACAGATCGTGTTACTATGTCATATTTTCGTAGAAAGCAGTTGACAGATTGCATCCGTTGTTGGTATTGCATAATCTATAGTGTTTCAATATTGATGTTTTGTAACTTTCCAAATGTGATCTTACTGCCATGAATAGATACCTATATTTACGTGTAGTATACATCTACAAGTATAAGAGCATATTACTGAAGCATGTAGATTATTTTACTTACATTTATATAATTGTAATTTCAGCATAACATTATTTTAATATCATATAATATCTTTAAAAAGGATGTGTAATCTTCATGGGCTAGCTGTTAGTAAACAGAACAGTTAGTAGGGACACATCCTAAACGGAGCGAACGCCTTTAACGATTTGAACGACGCATTACTGACCATGAAGGCACCGCGTGCTAGCCCAGGGGTTCCTAGGTCAGTCCTCATGAAATATTCAACTAATACACGCTAGCCACTCTCCTCTATGCCCTAATGACAACCTATTGCCTATGATAACCACCTTACTAATAATTAGTTTATAAGTAATAATATACTGCATATCATTTAAAATGTTCATACCACAACGGTACAACAAATGATTTCGAGCTTTGATAATTTTTTTTAAAATGAAAAATCATCCAATTTCAGTCAATATATACATTATACATATGCTGCTTTGTCATCCACATGTGAGGGGAAAAGCTTGGTTCGGAGATCCCAAGGATAGAATGCGTTCAAGAGGACTTATTTTATTTTTAATTAACTTGATTTTCTTTATTTTGACTTATAATTTATCTTTCTATTCATAATAATATGTGATATAATTATTGTTTTAAATTAAATAAATATTTTTTTTTCCACTTGCATAAATGATAAGTATGGATAGTTAGATCCTTTGATTGTATTGTTATTCAATAAACACTTTTTATCTCAAAAAATTAAATAGCTATATTAAAATATCTTTTAATAAAGTATTAAATTAAACTAATACAAATATATCATGGATTAATCCAAGAGCGACATAGGTTAAGTTTGACATAGGTCAAACTTACATTGAGTAGGAAATCTTTTCAAATCCATAAAAAAGAAACTTTGCTTTAGATCCACGGCGACAATACGGACCGGTAATTTCCCGGGACAGTCCCGAACTGTGTTCCCTTGTTCCAAATAAACTCAGTTTTTGTTCCGAACTTTCACCGAATCAGTTAATTTCCGAGAAAAAAATAATAATCATATTGCAGTTTTTTTAAACCCAATCTTAATTTATAGGTGAATTTGCTGGTAGTTTTGCCTGGATATAATATTCCCAATAACTTTTATTTACATGAAAATAGAAATATATGGTTTAAATATAACACTGTTCACAAAAAATGTGATCGTGTCCCTTAAGGATATTTTATAAAATAACGAATTATTTTACGCAGTATTTCTCAATAAGACGATCAATAAGACGACTTATAACTCAGTTAATGGCATGTGGTTCGTAAGGGTATGTGACCTGTGATTTTATCAAATGTGCCGATGAAATTTGGCTCTATTTTTAAATATTGATATATTATTTGGAATTGAATAGGACTGGAATTGAGAGTACCAATTTTAAAATGGTATGGAGGACAGAATCGGCGTCGGACGGTGGAAGTGGCATGCTTACATTTTGAATCTTTGACTTTGATGTGTCAATTGTTGCACTGCTCAATCAAAGGGAGAGATGTCTTTGTAGCTTTAAGGATGCCATTTCAGGATCTGAATGGGATGATAAGATAGCGGTATCATCACAAAATATTGCCAGCAAGGTATCGGAATTTGGACGAATGTAAGCGTTGAATAAAATGTAGAGTATAGGACCTAAGACACTACCTTGTAGAACCCCGGCCTTGACCCTATTTCATTATTTTTTATTTTTTAACTCAGAAAATCAAATTCTTTTAAAAAATAAATAAAAAATATGTTTTTATTTTTTATGTACAATGATGATAATAAGCTAAGTTGGAAGGCCGTATCACATGCGGCACGTATCGTCGGCATGCAACTAGAACTGATCGAGTCAAATTTTCGAGATATAGGGTTTATTTGGTTATTTATTAACAACATATTGTTAACATAATATAATATTAACAATACCTAATAGCATAGCCATTACTTATAAACGATACGTGTATAATAGCTATACGAGTATGTACCTGTATTCACTTTTTAGTAAGTACTTACTATATTTTAATTAATATCTACTTCATTACTTATTATTATCGTATATGTAATATTTATAGCAAGTATATTTTACTATGTTGAGTAATATTTATTATGTTGACAATACATTTTGTACAATAGCTATTTCCTTAAACCGATTACTTTATCGTTTGTTGTGGTGATAGAACTACTCCTTCTGCGAATAAAGGTAAGTTTTTTCAATTATTTTGTTAATTAAATGAATTAACAAATTTTCTAACATTAGCCAAGGTTCGATTCATTTCTGAGGTGACTATGGCCACAATGAATTCATGGTTATTATCACCCTCCGTTCAACATTTGATTATTTAGTGATGTATAATAGACTCTTGCTAATCCGAAAAAAAGTTATATGAAGAATTGATTTGAAGCATACTCATAACGTACATTAAATTATATCGTACTTATCATAAATACCTTTTATGTAAAATAAAAACCAAGTGATACAAATTTGATTTTTTTTAAAAACATTTTTAACATAGTTTGAAAGATTATCTTTCTGATTATACTCACCCCAGTCTTTAAATAGGTGAATTTGTATATGTATAAAAAAAAAAAAAAGCCGTCGTCATAGTCACGCAAACCACGGGGCGACTATGATCACGGACGTATGTTGCTCTGATGTAAAACATCACCATAAAGGTTTTTTTTGAACACTCCGGTTGACGGTGCTTTTTAACAGACCAAAAAAGAGGTAATATATTTGCTTTAAGTTTATAGCCTAATAGCATTTACTCTGTTGTTATTTTTGTCTTACTTATATATAGGACACAGGTCCTATGTCCTAATTATATATCATTATCATTAATATTTTAATGATTATTAACATAAATTTTTAAAAATTATTATCAAGGTCAGTTTAAGAACATTTTCTCATATTACGAAACATATCGTCACAATTACATCATTTCAAATAACCACACTGTAAATACCAAAAGATCCTGAAATACTCAGTTCATCTATGCACAAATGTACATCTTAAACATCTAGAGAAACAAGAGATTGTAATAACAGTTTGTTGTGAGATGTTAGGCGGAGGTGACGACACATTTGGTAACAGTTACATCACCCCGCAACATGTCTTTCCTGCTAACCTACATGTGAATGTTTATATATATATATATATATATATATATATATATATATATATATATATATATATATATATATATATATATATGTACATATATATATTTAAAGACAAAGAGAGGCGCCCTCCCTGACAGAGAGCAGAAAGCGGCTAACCTTGAGCGAGCGACAAAGAGCGCAGCCTTGAATGGTTCTTTAACACGGCTCTTATTGTTTGTGTCAGCGACCCCTCTGTCTGTCTAGGCCCTCTTTTGTCTGTCTGTTTGTCTTCTATTGTTTGTCTGTCTGTGTCCTATCGTGTCTTAAACTGCTTCGCAACGAATGCCAATAGGGTAGTGTTAGCCTGGGAGCCGATTATCAATATATTTACTCATTAATATCGCACTAAATCTTTTTAAGTCCTTCAATAATCAGTGGCGTCGATATAGGAGGTTTGGGAGGAGGGTTACCCCCTTCCCCTCCAATAATTCGAAAATGCAAAAAGTTGGAAAATTTGTGATTTGAGAATCTACTTCAGACTGCGAAAATTGTGGTAAAACATTTTACTCATAGAGCTACTGAAATTTTTGCGTAATTATTTCGTTAAATTCAAACCCTCAACTGGTAAGAACCTTTAGGGAGCATGAAATCTTAACATTGATATATCTCATAAATAAGCCACAAAAGTTCGGTAAGCAGAAGTATAACGAGTTGTAAAGATAATAGTTTCAACCTGTTGATAAAGTTTTGTACTTCAACTTTTGCAGAAGAGCTGTATCGGTGTTCATCTGCCGGTAGTCCTTTTTGCCGTAAGTGGAAGCTACAGAAGCTGTTCTGCAAAATACTTTGTGATTTGCTTTTCTCCTTGACAGTTTTTTATTTTTTAAACGCTTGTCCGCAGTCACCAACCGAAACATAATCGTAGGAGCAAGTGTAGACCCATGTTATGTAGGAAGTTTGCGTGGTGTACACTTAGCCCCTACTGTCATATTTTGTCGAGGCATCTAAAGACTATCAAGTAAAGCAAAAATTTTTTTTAATGCATTTATTCAATTATATTCCACATCCCACTTTCGTAATTCAATGAAGATTGTAAAATGTGAATCTCAGGAAAGGTATAAATAACTTCTAAGCTATCCTCCGGAAACAACTATTTTGCACTTGCCCCAAAACCGCTCCTGCTTGAATAATGAGTCTTCCAGATATCGTGTATGCGGTTACCCCTCAAGTACTATTCAATTAAATTATCAATCTCATCAAAATGGACGTGGTTGAAATGTAGACTTGAATGTAATTTTTAAACATAATCGTCTAAGGAACACTTTAAAAACAAAAGAGGAAATATCTATCTAATTTAAAAAATTAAAAAATTAGTTCTGTAAAGTCGAACTCTGTAAAATTTAGTGTGCAGTTGTCCCACATCAACCAACTTACCTACCCCAAGCTAAGACAAAGAGTTGAGAAAATTAAAATATTTATTATACGTAGTAGGGAAAAATTTTCAAAGTTATTGGAAAATTTTAGATTTTATCTCCTCTCTTTCTCCAACATATTGTTTAGTTTTTGTTGAGATATTTCTTTAATTAACATTAAGATTCTCTGTTGCCACTAGATTTCCGTCATCTCCTACTTTTTATGGGTCCATCGTTCTTCTATGGATAAAAATTAGAGCTGACTTTTGCAGTTTTATTCGTTCTGGTAGATTTGCGGCGAACGTTGCTTTGAGAAACTTGAACATGTTTTAATTTAAAAAAAACAAACCTAAATTCGTTCAAATATTTAGGTTCATTTACTTTTTAATTCGTGCACTTATCTTAATATTATCTATTGCTGTAATTATTGTATTATATTATAATTATATTATATTATTATATTGTAATTATAATTATTATAGTATGTAATTGTAATTACTGTAGTTATTGTAAGTAATTTGTTTTTATTTATTTGATAAAAGACTGCATAGAAAAAAATAAATAAATAAAGGAACCTACTTTACATCTACGTAAATATAGGGTAATTAAATCCATTTTTGCCAATAATCTTTAGTTTGTGTTAAAGATAAAAAAATAATCATTCAATGTTCTCATAAAAAATAGACGCAAAGTACTGCCATAAATTGCTATATTAAATTTGTTTAAAAGCATATAAAAGATAATAATACTGTAAAGTGACGTAGAAAAACACGAGATGCTATATAAAAGGAATAAAACCCTGTCCAGGTGCCACCCGCATTTTGGTCTATATCAGAAGATTTTTGGGCACGGTTGAGAGAGAGATCAGCTGACAGCCATGTTGTGTGTATAGTGTGGGAACTACTACGCCCGCAGCTATCTAATGGATTATCAATGGGCCGCCATAAAGATGTACGATAGTCATTATTGTGGCTAATTGATGACTGTACTATGGGGGCACTGTACTCTATCGGGCTGTAGCCATTCAAATGTTGCACCAGGCCACAAACCTTCAAGAATTGGACAGTTTAGAAAAAAAACAACTATATTTGAGTAGCCCAGTTACAAAGACGATCAGGTTTATTTTGCAAAATTTTCCAGAGACATTTAAAAACTGTTTACTATAAAAAAAAAAAGAGCATTAATGTTGCTATTTTTATTTTATTTGGATACCAATATGGAATTAAATTTTAATGTGTAACAGATATCATATATTATAATAACCAGTTGACTAACGTATGATAGTATAGAAGGATCAGTCTAATTAGGCATTTTGTTTTTATTGAATTAATTCTGCTTAAATGATCAAATAAATATCTCCAATAGTCCAATCTTTAATTTAATCCCACGCATAACAGAAAAAACCATTATTCACCGGAATTACTAGGAAAACCCCGATCCTTCCCGTTAAACCATACAATTTACCTATAAACACCTCACCTTTCTTCCATTACAGTCATTTCTATTACTAGTTCAGTGCGAGAACAAACCATTGCAACCTTTTCTTTTTGATACATTGTTGTGAGTACCAACATGTATTTGACCTCTTGTCTTAATTGAATTCATAATTCATAAATGTTTTATAATACTAATTTATATTACATTTAATTTAACATGCATAATAATATCAAACTGTATTTTAAATTGCTTATTTTTGAATTTTTGTGTGTTTTTAGAACCGAAGATGAATGTGTAGCATTTGAAACTAGTTGTCAATAAAAACAAAATTATAGCTCAAATTTATCAATCCCTAATTATTATAATAAAGTTTATTAGTTATTTACAACATAGTTGTCTTTCTAACAAAAACTGCAGATATTTAACTATGAAAGTAAAATTCCTTGAGGTTTGTTTTAAAACACTTATTTAATAAAAACACTTTTTAATAACAAGCTTCCTCTCTTCCATTTTTTAAAACTTTTATACTACTTATCGGGTATTATTACTTAGGCTGTAATTAAAATTTCATTAATTATTTCACCAGAATAGCTCAAATAAAATTGAAATCATTCAACTGAAAGGTTTAGTGAAGCTGTTTTGGGTCACGTGGTCTGAATACTGTGCTTTGATTGGTTCCGCTGGACTTGGCCCATTATGAAACTTAGTGCTTGTGGAGCGAGCCTTTTTTTTTTTTTTTTTAAATGAAATCACTTATTCCAATTCATTTTTAACGCGTTTCTAGCCGTTTTGGTAAAGAAAGAGCTTTAGTATTGAATAGAGGATGGAAACACCTAATGAAAACAATCTTACTCATTTTGTGAATAAATGGACCTCACCGTGTTTGTTCCTGGGCTGCTCATTTAACAGCTATACCGTAATAAAAATAATTTAACAATTACTGTTACAGAAGCTAAGAAAAAAAAATGTCCAAATTCATCGATTGCTGCATAGGATATGGTGAGTGGCTACACGAAAACCTCTGAATACCAAAAGTGGACAAAAGTAAATTACAAATTTTTTCAATTTATTTATTTTTTCAAAATTAATAAAAATTATCAAATAAAAACAGACAATTTCTATTATTTTCTAGTACCAAACTACTGAAAAAATTCTACACAAAATATTGCTTCGTAAAGTTATCAGCATAGCCAATAGAAAAGCTTCGATAACTTGAAAAGTTACCTGGTCATAGAAGCCATATGTCTAATTTTTGTTTGTGTTTTTAAAATTTATATTTTATATTTATACAAAAAAAGTACCAAAATTAGTGCCGGTTTACAAAATGGTTGTATCATTAATAACACTTTTTTATTGGGTCTCAAGGTCATATTTTTGTTTTTTATGATTGTTGACTATATGTTGTCTGTCATCACTACTTTTTTTTTTTTTTTTTTTTATTTAGCTGTGGACATATTGCGTAATAATTGTACTAAACTCTTAAAACTACAGTCTGCCAAGTAGGTCAGTATAGCTTACAATCCAAATACAAACAGCAAATGTGTAAGGAAAAGTAATATTACTTCGGTAGTGAGGAAGCAATACAACTACAAATAGAAGTTTTGAATGTAAACAATAACATGCAGATTCACACATAATGATTTTTCAATACAATAAAATTTAAAATAGTTAAATACTTCCTTAAACAAAATCCTGTTTCTCACCGGGAAGCTGAACCACCATTACTACCACTAAATACGGATTTGGCGCGGTCTCTATTCCTAGATATCTTAGCTCCTTACCTTACTGATATCCAATACTAAATTGGCTAATTGAAAGCTCTCCGTCAATTCTGGAATTTAACTAGCTCTAAATTAAATGTGGATGTTTTTGTCGCACTATTGCAATATATATATATATATATATATATATATATATATATATATATATATATATATATATATATATATATATATAGATATATAATAAACATTTTTTTTTAAACAAAACGGAGAATTTATTTTTTTGAATACATTTTACATGCCTTTTAGAGGCATACTACATAGATTGTTTATTTTATCCATATAATTTAAATAATACAAGATAATTTATGTTACAAGTTGAATGTACAATATGTTAATTTAAGAAAAGAAAAATAATAAAATAATTTAGATAAAGAAATAAAACAAAACAATAAAATTTATGTTTAAACCTTAACATAATAATGGAGTTCATACATGTGTATGAACTCCATTATTACTGAACGATATGAACATACACATGTGTGTATGTTCATATCGTTCAGTAGAATTAGATGATAAATTTGGAAACAACCTGAAATGGATGGTCGGTTTGTTAGAAGCGTTTAGAAGCCAGAGACTGAAGAAAGTAGAAGCTCCAAACTTAAAAAACGTTTTATCGAAATGCATAACTCAAAATATACAATTCAAGAAGATATCGTCGGTGGAATGCCAAAATGGCGTATCTGCAAATCTGGGGTTATGTTACATTTTTATGTTATTTTCTATCATTCTCTACGCAATTCCCAAAATACCTAGCTGAATATGTGACGTCACTTATCAAGGATACAGAATACGACCAATTTAATTAATAAATTAGTTGCCTTACTTCTATAATGTTACTTCAAACTCAATGTTCTCAGTTACACAAATTTTTAAATACGGAACCTAGGTATTTCACCGACAATATGGCATTATTTTTTTTATTTGACGAATTCAACAGCATAAGTTATTTGTCGTCCCTCTAAAGAATATTTTGTCATTTTTTCCTTTATTTCCAATCTCCATCCTATATTTCTTCATTAACTATTCCTTCATTCACGCCTTTTAACCAATGTTTTCTCGGACGATCCGTCCTCCTTTTTCTTTCTGGTTGAAATAATTTTTTTCCTTCAATGGTGGTCAAGATGATTTTTATTTGATTTATTTCTTTCTTGATTTGACATTAGGGACTTTCTGGAGCCGGAAAAAACATATAGTCATCTCCAATAATTCCGTTATTAAGTTTAGATGTTTTTTAACCTAATTTTATTCAAGTGCTCATAATTCTGGATAATGTATGTCCTATTTTTATTTTATTTTTTTACAGACATTGACTCACTCCACAATAGTAGATTATTCTATTAACCCAGGTTCCTAAATACTTAATTCATTTTCGGGTTTAAGTGTCCTGCCATAAATACTTGTTAAATACTTATTCAATTGCACATTTACTTCTAGCTCTCAAATTAAATATTACTAAAGAATTTTCCTCATCGTGTATTCTGAAATTTGTGCTTTTGATCATGAGCTACCTGAACAGTTACTACCTAATCATTACTTCCTTACTCTTGACATCTGTGCTAAAAAGAAGAGGAGACAGTGTGACTCCTTGTAGTAAACCTTTCGTTATAGGGAAACTATTTCCATCACAAAGGCTTTTTATAGCCAATAGAAGATAGAGTTATGTTATAATGAACTATAAAGTTATGTTAAAATGTAGTAATATTATGATATTGTTATGTATAATATAAATAAATCTGTTTTTAACTTTTAAATACTTATTAAAATAAGAGACTTTTAATTTACAGGATTTAAATCTATAGCGGTCGGAGAATGAATCGATTATCGTCATTATTATCGATGGTCGCCCTAGAGGTAGTTGGATTATTGTACTCGCTAGGCGGGAAAGCTGACCAACCGCAGGGCCGCATTCCTCACTTCCCGCCAAGAGCCCCCTCCACGAGCCCAGTTCCCACGCTCCCTGCTACCTACAGCGTTGACTCTCTTTGTCTCATTGTCCTCCAGGATCGGCGATAGTTTTCTATGTGTCTGTATGAAAGGTTCATCAGAAATAGTCAATTATGGTTATCCTAGAGCTTAATTGAGCGTTTGTGTGGATAAAATATGTGCGTTTTATACATACACACACATATATATATATATATATATATATATATATATATATATATATATATATATATATATATATATATATATATATATATATACATATATTTTTATTTATTTTTTATGGCCAAATGGTTATATTAGATTGTTGATGTTTACTTCTCCACTGTTAAATTTACTACAATTATGGGCCATAGTTTTCTATCACTTAAATCCTTAAATCTATCTCTGATTCCTGAGCGAGACTTATTTTTCCCTTATAATAACCCAAAATTAAAAAATTACAATTTCTAAATTTAACACAACCGATTCCTAACAGAATTTAAAATATATTTCTCATCATTATTAGAAAATGAGAAAGATTTAATAAGCAGAAGGAACGCCAAAAACAAGTATATTTGATAACATCTGGTGCGGTACGCGCATCACAACTTTCAGTAACCACCCTGTAATAATTACCCATTATAATAATAATTTCAAAGAGTTCATATTAAAACTACTTAAAATACACTCAGCAGCATGCAGCTTTTCACGTCTTCTCTCACAAAAGTACAAAAAATAGTTTTTTAAACATTTGGATTGACAATTCTGTGCACTACATATTTTTAATTTGTCAAGCAGAAAATAAATTTTAAAAGTTGCCGTTTAATTTTGATATAAATTCCATTAAGTTGCTAAGTTGTTGAAGTTCAATACTCTGTATCTTAGCTAATACTGATTACCGATAATTTAATTACCTTTCATATGATCATATACATAATTTACATTATGTATCAATGTAATTACTATGCCGCATCTTACCACAATGGAGTCCAAAGATGGCGGACTACCTACTTTGACTTTATTTAGTGTTTTGGTTACTGTCATTCAGCATTAAGCTCAATTTCGCCATAATTGACTATGTTTCAATGCTGAATAGTCAGGGAATCATATAAAATTAAATAATTAAATGAAAAAAATTGGCTTAGACAAAACACCACTATCGCCAATTTTTTCAAGTCGTTCACACGACAGTTGAAATTTCAAGAGTAGTGGCAATTAAACGGCCTACAATACCGAAAAATTCTTTAAATAAAACATGTAGAGCACTTGTTCTTCTTTGAAAACCAAGAGTCTCTTTATCAAATATTCGAAATGGCCTCTTATAAAATGAACTAAATTAGCGGTGGGGCGGTAGGGGCGGAAGCGCTTTCCATCTTTTTCCACATCAGTGAGCGTTCATAAATGCAATAGTTATTAGGTTAATCGACATCATTTAGTTTAATTATATTAACGAGCTTATATTAGTGGAATAATTTAAGTGCTAGTAACATTTATATAATTTGTTTTCATATTTTTTGTAATCACGAAAATTTTCGGTTTTCAGATTTCAACGGAAATATCCATTTTGACCATCCCTGAATCCATTTTGACTAGTTTTATGGTGTCCATTATTTTTTATGAAAGTAAAAATCTTAAGTTTGATAAACATTTCATGCCCACAGAATAAAATTATGTTGCATGTTGACAGATTTTCATAAAAAATAGTTGACGCCTATAGCTGCCTGTTTACTTTAGAACTTGGATTTTCCCGATAGACAGAATACAGATTTTTTTTTATATAGAAATATTAAAACAGTTTTAAGAATTATTTAGTAAAGATAAAAATTATAAAATGTTTATTAACATGTGTCTTTATATTATTTATTTTAAATATTGTATATTAACGTCATTTATAAATTATTACTCATATTGTCTATAGACGTCATTTACGTCAAAGAAATGACAGTTTGAAATGTATTTGCATTAACCACGTATTTGAATAAAATAAGTTCATAAAACGATTCTCTGCCAAGTATTTATAAAAATACATATAGCATTAGCTTGCTGAATAACTGGCCAAGGTAAACACAACCAACTAGGTATTTAAAAATTCTCGGAGCTTTAAATTTTTTTTTTGAAGGCTCTATAAAATATTTTCCATATATCTGTAGAAATCTATTTTGCAAAATGAGCTGTGTTGTAGTGAATGCACCAGAGTCGCTGTTGTAGAATGTGCTATCTCCAATGACCCATATTGTCTATCGCAACTCCGTTAAGTCTTGTTGCAGAATTTATTGTTTTCTAATGCTATGTGGAGATAAGATTGTTGTTGTTGGGAAACTGTTGTTTGGTGTTTATTTACCCAAACGTCATACGTTTTTACATTACATATTCCAATTTAAGCGATAGGACCAATTTTATTAAATATTTAATGATTGCCTAGTGTGATTCTTTCCGGTAATAACGTACAGCACAGACTTATAAAACAAGTATAATAAAGATTTAAATATATTAAATGACTTCCTAAAACTTTTTCGCTTTGGTTAAGGGTAGAAGAATCCTTGAAAGGTGTTTCAAATAAAGTACGATAGTAAGTAAATACACTAGTCCACAAAAAAACCGGCCCACCTAGAATTTTCTGTTTTAAAACTCAATAATGGGAATAATTAGTACCATCAAGTAAAAATGTTTTGTTATTATATGAAAAGAATAATATATCTTCAATTACAACTAACAGTCCTCTAAAGGATTAGCGATTAGGGTCTGTTAGAGTTCAAGTTAGTTGAACTGTGATAATTCATGAGAACACTTAGCTCCATTTTTCTTGAGATTTTTCACTTTTATTGTTTTGTTTTTTTGATGGTTTAACATTTCCTAACATCAAATCATGCTCATTAATTCCGAAATGGCGGCAAGAATTTTGGCTGTAGTCGAAGATGGTAAAAGCGAGCGTTACGCAGTTGTGTGTTGGGTATTTCCAGAACTACTGTACAAAGAGCCATCCAAAGGTACAGGAAGATTTAAGGCTTAAGACACGAGGAGGCCTGTTCCTGATCGACCTAGAGCAAAATATCCTGCTGATGACCGTTTGTGTTGATTCAGGCTTTCAGGAACTGCCATCAGTGAGCTGTTCAGACAACTCAAGTCTTGCGACTGCTCTCCAAGTGGATGTTTGTGTGGAAACGGCTTGCAGAAGGTGAACTTCATTCGGGGATGACAGCCAATGGACCGCTGTTAACACCAGCGCACCGGGCAGTCCGTTTGAATTTGGCTCAGGTACAGTGCAACTAGACCGATGCAGAGTGGATTAATGCAATGTTCTCAGATGAGTGCTGAATTAAACTGTTCAACTCTGGCAATCGTGTAAAAGTAATTCAGCTTTACATCTGCAAGCCGTTTCTAGACAAACATCCTCCTGGAGAGCAGTTCGCATGACTTGAATGATTGGCCCAATATCCCTGAATAATATAATACGTAATAAAATAATACAATAAATAAGTAAAGTATTAATTATAATGTCTGAAGATCGACTAATGGCATTGTGTAATAAATTAAAGAACTTGTGTCCAACTATAAATCATATTTTTATAAATAAATTGTTGTATCTATGTCTTATTAAATAATTAAAAAAAAAAAAAACTTCTTGTTAACAGTTTTACTAAATTGGACATATTTCTAAAATCCTTAAGGACGATTGATTGTATACCACACACGTGATCGGGAGAGGGTTTCCTCGTCGTTCGCGGTCTCAAGAAAACCTCCACACACACATTAGGCGATTCCTCAAGGAAGTCTATTCGGGCAAAACCTTGAGGATATCCCACTCGTGCTTGGGGGTCTCAAGCCACTTACAAGAATGGACATTAGACACCGCGGCAATTCGTCCCGAATTTCCCGGGACAGTCCAGAATTTGAGCAATGTGCGCTTGTATCCTGCGAGTCTATTAATTTTCGAGAAAAAAAAAATAGACAGTACAGTTTTCTTGAACCCAACCTTAATTTGTATGCTAACTTAGCTATTGGTTTTGTCTGGGATCAATATTCCCTACAGCTTTTATTTGAATGTAAACATAAATATGTGGTTCGAATATAACATTGGTTTTTACATTGTGGTTTTCTATTTAAATGGGATGGTGCTTGAAGGGAATATTTTATAAAATGATGGATAGTTTTACGCAATGAACGCCTATTTTTGCTTGAAAGCCCTTTTGGCATGAAGCAATTCATTTATAAAATACAGACAAATATAATTAAAATTAAACAAATATTTTTTTGGCTTTTGGGGCAGAAATTACTCTGGTCACCCCTTTCTCAATAAAATATCTTACATCCTACTAAGGACAACATCTCAAATAAATTCTACAAAGAAATATGGTAAACATGTTTGTTTTTGTTTGCCTGTTGACATGGATTGTCCTTCACTCCTGATATCTCTATTATTAGAATCCAAATATAGTATCCAGTGTATCCGCGTTGCTGCAGCGTGACGAATAACGCCATAATGTCATCTTACGCAGCGCCTCCTGGAACTCGGTTGAGTAAAAAAGGCTGTACCAAGGACTTACATTAGAGCCTTACAGTATATTCTCCAGTTGACGGTTTGCAATTGTAAAACTTTTATGGAGTGAATAATTGTTATGATACTATCACTATTTAATGCATGTGAAAAAATCATGATGAATTATATAATATATTTTGTCTGACCAAAAATATCGTTTTTTAATCGGTCAGTCAGTCTGAGTGATTAATAAAATGCTACAACAATATATATATATATATATATATATATATATATATATATATATATATATGTATATATATATATATATATATATATATATATATGAGTCGTTAAAAGAAAATATGAGGCGCCCCATACAAGAAAGGCGAATTCGCTGTCATCAATATTTTATTTTTTTATTTGACAGCTCGTACAATATACTTTATATAAATGATACAAATATGATCACAATATGTTTTATGCGATTTATATTCATTTATTTATACAATATATACTTATATATCAATAATACCATGTATATATAATATGAGAGCCGTCAAGTAAAAAAAAAAAATAAAAAATTGGTGACCGCGAATTATTCCTTATTGCACGGAGCTCATATTCTATGTGCTATAACCTTACTTTTCAGTAGGCACAGTTTAACTTATTGATAATTTTCAAGTTTTAATTGTAAAACTTTATTGAAAAAATTATTGAATTATGCCAATGTTTTACTTTTCTGGTTAGTAAATATGTTTTAGTTCATTGTCAACGAGTCAAATTAATTTAATAATGTCAACTAAAAAATTAAACATCATTCACATGATTATTTTGAATACACATAGGATAGCTTCTTTCTTTTACTTCGATAGTTAATCCAAGCTCTTTTTTCTACTTTATTTCCTACTTAGATTTTAAAATTAATATAGAAATAAAAAAAAAAAAAAAAGGATATTGGAATAAATATCAACAAAATTTTAAAACCAAAATTTTTAATTAAAAAAAATCAATATAAAGTATTAAAAAAACATCATAAATATTTTATTTTTTTGTTAACTTAAAAAAAAATGCCAAAGCAAAACATTGTTATAAATTGCTGTTAAACTAAAAAAAAAAAAAAAAATCCTCACAGATTCCACATTTCCATATAAGAGTGGGGAAGTTCGTAAGCGATTTTTTTTCTACTCGTTTGGCTAAGATTTTAAAGATTTAAATTATTGCTTCAATCTTCTCATTTCCTCTAGTAATACCAACATAATGTCCTTATAGACCCAAATTTAGCTCATCTAAATACCAAGAAATAAATGTTAAGTAAGATGCCTTGCAAAGCCAGTCAAAACCGTTGATTGCATTTGAAAATTTTGTTTCTAAAAGAAATACCCGAACTTCTCAGAGCTCGAGAAAAATCCCTCAAGAAGCTTTCCTCGAGAGGGCCATCGAATCTCAAAATGCAACAAGAACTGAATATAGTCACTCTTTATGTCCTTCCATAAGACTCCAAACATCCTGGATTGTTGATGACGTGGTTTGGTAATTTAACAGCTTTATCAAAAGTATTTTTAAACTTTACTGAGTTTTTTTTTTTGCCACCTGAGCCTTCTTGTGAATAAAACAATAAGTCCGCTTCTTATGTGGTGCGACTAGTACGAAATTCTGCGTACGCAGGATTTTTTTTCGAAGGGGGAAGATTTATTTAGTAGGAGGCAAGTAATCACCTAATTTTATATTTTCGCCAAATCGGTAGTAAGTTTTAAGGATAAGCATGAAAATTGGATCAAAATTATTGTTAAAATTACCACAAATATAACTTAAAATACAAAATTTATTCATTTTCGTACATTTCGGGGGGAGGGGCTTATCTTCCTCCTCTCCCTCCCCTCGCCTGCGTACACCACTGGATGGGATAGCATTAAATTTACCTAATAATCCCGTTTTGTAACCAGACATGGCCTCAGCACCATCACTTGTAACTCCTACACATTTATCCCATTGATTATTACATTCTGAATGAAACTAATCTATGCCATTGAAAATTTCTTGACTTTTTATATCTATCAGTTCTCAAGAAAAAAAAAAATCTTCATATTGCTGGTACTCCCAAATTAATCTAATAAAAACTAGCTAGTAGCTTTCTTGGATATGTCTGTTTATTTTGTTTATTTGTAAAGCATACATGTCACTCATGTGTACTGGCAAAAGAAAATTTCCATTTATATTTTCAGACCACTACGATATAGGTACATGGGATATTTTTTTATAGCAACTCTCTGGTCCTCACTTTAATTCCCCAATGGTGGTGAATTAAATTGAGTCTGGTGATTTAAATTGATGCCGGTAGTGCCAACGAACAATATGGAGGCAAAATATAATAATCATTAAAATGGCGAATAGTATATTTTCCCTTGACAACGACGATATGAACTGTATTGAGAAAAATAAAATTAAAATATACACAAATATAATTTAAAACAGGCAAGAAAATAATAAAATATTTTTAATATACCTCTTTCACTTACTCAACATGTGCCTCTTTCCTTATTGCTATTATTACTAATCGAAGCAAACATTGTATTTCTAAAATATGGAAGAAGTAAACGTCGTATTTCTTAAATATGGAATAAATACCTATCATTCAACTTATTGAAAATTTATATTGCATTACTTTAATCGTCCCTACCACGTTTAAGTAACGATTGTGAATATTGCTACTATGCAGGACACCAAAAAAAGAACTTAACGTTATACTAAAACTATACGAAAACTATCTCTTGGCCTGTTTATTTCTCTGAGCTCTAGTTTTGATTTATGAGATTTTATTTCGCAAACATGCTTCTAATAAAATAATTAGAGTAAGGATTTCAAAAAAATGCGATTTTCCACATTCGTTACATAAAGGTGGTAGCGACGATATCAATTTTTGAAACATACTAAGTTCACTTTAGATATGACTTTAAGTAAAAATAGTATTTTGCATTAATGGTTAATTTTTTTTTTTCCAGGTATGTGGCATTTCTTATTATCATGAAGAACAACATTAAACCAGGGTAACATATTATTAAATTATAATAATTTGTTTTTTTATCTTCATCTTTCGTGATTAAGTTGTTGATTTGACTTGTTGAAAATAAGTTAAAGATACCATAAATTAGGAACATACAAATTTTGTATAATGACTAACTACCAAACTAATGTTATGGAGAGATATTACAATTGGAAATTACAAGATTCCTAAAATATTTTGGTTCCGAATTAACCAATTATTCACTTGGTCTTCGATCCTAGGACAGGCGATTGATTGTTAAGATGTTGCCATTATTCACTTGGTCTTTGATCCTAGGATAGGCAATTGTTAAAATGTTGCCATTATTTGTATGATATCAATTCACGTTGATCATTTACACACAAACAATTAGAAGTGAAGAAATTATCATAAAGTAATTGTGATGTCCGTCATAAAAGTTGTTGTTTTTGTATTGCAAATATACTGAAGTACACTATACTTTTCAAGTTATAACACTTTTGTATCTAATTTGCTATATTGTTTGCGCAAAACAGATAAACTTTGTTATCTATTACGGAAAGCGCCTCTGGATTATTGAAAAGTCCATATTATAAATAAATCTGAACTTCCTTAGCTTTGATTTGCGTCCTGATAAAATTTTTGTAACTAATTTTATACTTGTACCTATTCGCCCAGCTCTCATATTTGAAAAAAAAAATTATCTTTCCTGCATTTGTATTTAAATACACTTTATAAAATGAACATTACAACGAATTACGATTTTCATTATTTAAATGATCTATAAAATATTCTTTGAGGTAATGATACGTAATTAAAAAGTTAATATTATTTTTTTTTTATTACCATCGAAGGACTATGTTATAACGCTAAAGTCATTCTCGAGATTACTATTTCTCAGTTCTGTTGGTTCTTATATTAATATATAATAGTACTGAAAACAAGATATGAGAATCACTCACCTGTGAAGTACATTGTTCAAAGGTAACTTCACCGGCATAGCGTCAGTCAATGATGTTACCTCTGAGTCACCCGACTAAGAGATTACTACCTCGTTGCTAAAATATTTATTTATATCTATTTTTAATATCCAGCTCATGGCTCAGATAATATATAAATATAATATACATATATATATATATATATATATATATATATATATATATATATATATATATATATATATATATATATAATATAAATAATCAGGATGCAGTTAACAAAGTATATTTTTATTATACAAACCGCCGACGTTTCGGTTCAATCATGTGAGCCATCATCAAGGCTGAAATTAAATCAAAGACACAAAATGTAAGATATGTTCAGTAAAAAAAAAAAATAATAATAAAAAAATATATTTTTTACTTAACATATCTTATATATTGTATCTTTGATTTAATTTCAGCCCTGATGATGGCTCACATGATTGAACCTTGAAAATATGAAAAATATACTTTGTTGACTGCATCCTGATTATTTATTTCATCATAATAACATCACAGTCTATCAAGCAATATAAATAATTCTTTCTCTCTCTCTCTCTCTCTCTCTCTCTATATATATATATATATATATATATATATATATATATATATATATATATATATATACACACATACCTCCAAACTTTTTCATCCACAAACGTTTAGGGCCAATAAATTATTCCATTTTCTGACTCCTCAGACTATAGTCCACTAACTCTGACCCTTCCATATCACGTCCACCCTTATTCATTAGGGATCCAGTAAACTGGAATCTTTTTCGCCAAATAATAATCGATAAAGTCGACCTCAGAGTATCCCTAACAACTCTTCAAGACCTTGATGAAGCTGTAAAGTCCTACACCATCTTTATACAGCAAGCAGTATGGACTGCATTCTCACTTCCTCCTCTCCCGAAATAGCGCAAGAAGAATCCTTTGCCCCAGGACCTTATAAACTCATCCATTGCAAAGTTGGATTAGTTACTTGACAATGCACTTTTGTAAGATTTTTTTTCTTTTCCGAGGTTCTTGTGTACCGTCGGTTGTTTTTTGTTTTTTTTTATGAAAAGTTTCGATTTTTTTTTTAACTGGTAAGTTTAGATATAACAAGAACACAAAACTATGTATACTTATAACTACCCACAAATATGACGATAATTAGGTAAGATTTGAGATTGAACTTTCATATATGTCCCAAAATATTATCAGTCAGTTCAAAACTGCCGAATATTTTTTTTTTTAAATCTGGTGAATAAACTTCAGTGAGTTGCAAAAATTATTTACTTTAAAAAAATAAAATCTAAATGCCAGATTCTTAAATGGGATTTCGTAATCCGGATTTATAAATACGGTTTAAAAAAAAATATGTATCCGAGATATCGCGAAATTCGATGATTGAAATATCCTGATATTGCGATAGTGTAAAATTATGAGTCAATTTCCAATCCTAATCTTTATGATTAGATAAAGAAATTTTTAAAAATATACAAAAGGACGTTGAAATGTCACAGGTTATGATGGACAGGCTTTTGTGAATGTCTTAAGAACAATAATGCGTGTACAATGGCACACAAACATATTCATAATATATTTTAAATTTTTCAAAATATAAATATTAGTTTTTTTTTTTTTTTACTTTGTTTTTTCATTGTATGTATGTTCTTCTTTAATGGGACCGTAACAAGAATTTTTGCCGTCCCTTCATTCACCTCCTTCCATCCAATAAATTTGGAAAAATTTTACAACAGTATTTTAGGTAATATTTATTTCGAAATAAATATCATCATCTCATAACATTTTCTTATTTTATTGAGCGGACTAATCTCAGATCAATCAAAAAACAGAAACATACATGTTTTACTTCACCTAAATATAAAATTTCGCTTCAAATTTGCCGCCTTCTAAATTCTGCCGCCCGGGACATAGTCCCTGTCCTGTTCTTTGACCGTGATTAATGAATTATTTATGTATAAATAATTCAATATTGGAGAAGTTTATTGAATTGCAAATATTGTCATAGTTGGACCCGATGTGGCCTTTGCATCTGTTTTCGAAAACATAAATGTCATGTCACTCGCTCAAGGGATGATCCTTGTTTTGGTATTTTGAGGCTATGACGTCGTGCTATGTGACCTGCCTTAGAGTAGGTCAGCAGAACATCTCTTGCCAATTCTGCTACCATGTAGTCTATTTCCATTGTCATAAAAGGTAAATTAAAAAGATATGGTTGTCTCTGGAGTTATGGCGCAGAATGGGAATGCTGAAGTTGAAAATTACGAATACGTTGTAAAATTCTTCATAGAACATCACACTTCAAAAAGTCTCGGAGATGCCCAGATTTAATAAATTTGGGATCGGGAAATGGATATTACATTTATAATCATATTGAGGTATTATAGTCGTTAATCATTTTTCTAATTGTTTAGTGTTATTAATTGTTATTAAATCTTTCCCATTCCCTGAAGATTAGTTATCTATTTTTAATTATTTTAGCAGTTAAAGAAATTGGCAGAGAAATTTTGTGCTTTTATTGTAACAAAAAAAAATGTATATATATACATGTGTGTATGTGTGTGTGTGTGTGTGTGTGAGTGTATATATACGAACACATACACATACACTGGAGGATTGTTTGAAAATACTGTTTTTACAGAGGCTGTACAGAATTGGTCTTACTACTCGCTGGTTATCGATTCCCTTCTGGTAGTTGCGAATTAATATTTGGTAGACATAAGAAAAAAAATTGTTTACTGTTTCTTCGCTGATATTGGTCCGATTATTTTATTTTTTAATTTTGTTTTTTGTGTGGTTAGTACACGTATTATTCAAAAAATTAAAATAGTTAACAGGCTTCCATAGGAAAGGTCCGAAGTCCAATACGTCGTATCATACCTAATACCTATTCGTCCGATTTACCGACTTAGATGATTTTTTTGTTTTTTAAGTTACTTACCTTTCAAATAATCATATACACTATTTACCATAGAAGTTATACTTTTTGAGTTATACGCCAATAATATTTTCTTTTCATCACTTTTTTCTTGTTTTTTTTTTTTTTAGGATATGTACATGCCTACTAATAAATGAATAGTTTAAGAGTGATGCAGAGAAGACTTTATGCAAGTTTCGTCAAAATCGTTAGAACCGTTTTGCGCTACAGTGTATAGAAAAACTGTGCTAAATCTGGTCTGCATGATGTGTTTTTTTTTCTCATTAAATGAAACGTTTAATGGTTAGTTATTTACTCTAATGTTTTATACTCAAGGCATTTTTCTTTTTTTTTTTCGGGAAGAGAAGGATTTTCCAATTATAACCTATTTATTGTGTTAATTTGACTACCTGAGTTATCCTTTGATTCAAACGTTTTAAAATCCATTTATTGATTATGTTTTCACGACTTTTTTTTTTAATGTTTGAGAAGCATGACGGCTTATATCATTTCGTGTATTCATTGCCACTGCTTTAAGAAGCCTTTCTTTCATAACTTTCGATAGTATTGCTGTGGATCGTGTTAGACAATATTTTTCTTGTATCCTCAAGGAGTATACCATTCCCTTCGGCAATACTGGACTCTATCTGGATTAGCCCTCACCTATACCTCAGTCTATTCCTGGTACCGATATAAGACAGGGAAGATCTATGTGAGGATTGGGGTTTCCTCTCAGGTACAGTGCAACTAGACCGATGCAGAGTGGATTAATGCAATGTTCTCAGATGAGTGCTGAATTAAACTGTTCAACTCTGGCAATCGTGTAAAAGTAATTCAGCTTTACATCTGCAAGCCGTTTCTAGACAAACATCCTCCTGGAGAGCAGTTCGCATGACTTGAATGATTGGCCCAATATCCCTGAATAATATAATACGTAATAAAATAATACAATAAATAAGTAAAGTATTAATTATAATGTCTGAAGATCGACTAATGGCATTGTGTAATAAATTAAAGAACTTGTGTCCAACTATAAATCATATTTTTATAAATAAATTGTTGTATCTATGTCTTATTAAATAATTAAAAAAAAAAAAACTTCTTGTTAACAGTTTTACTAAATTGGACATATTTCTAAAATCCTTAAGGACGATTGATTGTATACCACACACGTGATCGGGAGAGGGTTTCCTCGTCGTTCGCGGTCTCAAGAAAACCTCCACACACACATTAGGCGATTCCTCAAGGAAGTCTATTCGGGCAAAACCTTGAGGATATCCCACTCGTGCTTGGGGGTCTCAAGCCACTTACAAGAATGGACATTAGACACCGCGGCAATTCGTCCCGAATTTCCCGGGACAGTCCAGAATTTGAGCAATGTGCGCTTGTATCCTGCGAGTCTATTAATTTTCGAGAAAAAAAAAATAGACAGTACAGTTTTCTTGAACCCAACCTTAATTTGTATGCTAACTTAGCTATTGGTTTTGTCTGGGATCAATATTCCCTACAGCTTTTATTTGAATGTAAACATAAATATGTGGTTCGAATATAACATTGGTTTTTACATTGTGGTTTTCTATTTAAATGGGATGGTGCTTGAAGGGAATATTTTATAAAATGATGGATAGTTTTACGCAATGAACGCCTATTTTTGCTTGAAAGCCCTTTTGGCATGAAGCAATTCATTTATAAAATACAGACAAATATAATTAAAATTAAACAAATATTTTTTTGGCTTTTGGGGCAGAAATTACTCTGGTCACCCCTTTCTCAATAAAATATCTTACATCCTACTAAGGACAACATCTCAAATAAATTCTACAAAGAAATATGGTAAACATGTTTGTTTTTGTTTGCCTGTTGACATGGATTGTCCTTCACTCCTGATATCTCTATTATTAGAATCCAAATATAGTATCCAGTGTATCCGCGTTGCTGCAGCGTGACGAATAACGCCATAATGTCATCTTACGCAGCGCCTCCTGGAACTCGGTTGAGTAAAAAAGGCTGTACCAAGGACTTACATTAGAGCCTTACAGTATATTCTCCAGTTGACGGTTTGCAATTGTAAAACTTTTATGGAGTGAATAATTGTTATGATACTATCACTATTTAATGCATGTGAAAAAATCATGATGAATTATATAATATATTTTGTCTGACCAAAAATATCGTTTTTTAATCGGTCAGTCAGTCTGAGTGATTAATAAAATGCTACAACAATATATATATATATATATATATATATATATATATATATATATATATATATATATATATATATATATATATATATATGTATATATGAGTCGTTAAAAGAAAATATGAGGCGCCCCATACAAGAAAGGCGAATTCGCTGTCATCAATATTTTATTTTTTTATTTGACAGCTCGTACAATATACTTTATATAAATGATACAAATATGATCACAATATGTTTTATGCGATTTATATTCATTTATTTATACAATATATACTTATATATCAATAATACCATGTATATATAATATGAGAGCCGTCAAGTAAAAAAAAAAAATAAAAAATTGGTGACCGCGAATTATTCCTTATTGCACGGAGCTCATATTCTATGTGCTATAACCTTACTTTTCAGTAGGCACAGTTTAACTTATTGATAATTTTCAAGTTTTAATTGTAAAACTTTATTGAAAAAATTATTGAATTATGCCAATGTTTTACTTTTCTGGTTAGTAAATATGTTTTAGTTCATTGTCAACGAGTCAAATTAATTTAATAATGTCAACTAAAAAATTAAACATCATTCACATGATTATTTTGAATACACATAGGATAGCTTCTTTCTTTTACTTCGATAGTTAATCCAAGCTCTTTTTTCTACTTTATTTCCTACTTAGATTTTAAAATTAATATAGAAATAAAAAAAAAAAAAAAAGGATATTGGAATAAATATCAACAAAATTTTAAAACCAAAATTTTTAATTAAAAAAAATCAATATAAAGTATTAAAAAAACATCATAAATATTTTATTTTTTTGTTAACTTAAAAAAAAATGCCAAAGCAAAACATTGTTATAAATTGCTGTTAAACTAAAAAAAAAAAAAAAAATCCTCACAGATTCCACATTTCCATATAAGAGTGGGGAAGTTCGTAAGCGATTTTTTTTCTACTCGTTTGGCTAAGATTTTAAAGATTTAAATTATTGCTTCAATCTTCTCATTTCCTCTAGTAATACCAACATAATGTCCTTATAGACCCAAATTTAGCTCATCTAAATACCAAGAAATAAATGTTAAGTAAGATGCCTTGCAAAGCCAGTCAAAACCGTTGATTGCATTTGAAAATTTTGTTTCTAAAAGAAATACCCGAACTTCTCAGAGCTCGAGAAAAATCCCTCAAGAAGCTTTCCTCGAGAGGGCCATCGAATCTCAAAATGCAACAAGAACTGAATATAGTCACTCTTTATGTCCTTCCATAAGACTCCAAACATCCTGGATTGTTGATGACGTGGTTTGGTAATTTAACAGCTTTATCAAAAGTATTTTTAAACTTTACTGAGTTTTTTTTTTTGCCACCTGAGCCTTCTTGTGAATAAAACAATAAGTCCGCTTCTTATGTGGTGCGACTAGTACGAAATTCTGCGTACGCAGGATTTTTTTTCGAAGGGGGAAGATTTATTTAGTAGGAGGCAAGTAATCACCTAATTTTATATTTTCGCCAAATCGGTAGTAAGTTTTAAGGATAAGCATGAAAATTGGATCAAAATTATTGTTAAAATTACCACAAATATAACTTAAAATACAAAATTTATTCATTTTCGTACATTTCGGGGGGAGGGGCTTATCTTCCTCCTCTCCCTCCCCTCGCCTGCGTACACCACTGGATGGGATAGCATTAAATTTACCTAATAATCCCGTTTTGTAACCAGACATGGCCTCAGCACCATCACTTGTAACTCCTACACATTTATCCCATTGATTATTACATTCTGAATGAAACTAATCTATGCCATTGAAAATTTCTTGACTTTTTATATCTATCAGTTCTCAAGAAAAAAAAAAATCTTCATATTGCTGGTACTCCCAAATTAATCTAATAAAAACTAGCTAGTAGCTTTCTTGGATATGTCTGTTTATTTTGTTTATTTGTAAAGCATACATGTCACTCATGTGTACTGGCAAAAGAAAATTTCCATTTATATTTTCAGACCACTACGATAGAAGATAGGTACATGGGATATTTTTTATAGCAACTCTCTGGTCCTCACTTTAATTCCCCAATGGTGGTGAATTAAATTGAGTCTGGTGATTTAAATTGATGCCGGTAGTGCCAACGAACAATATGGAGGCAAAATATAATAATCATTAAAATGGCGAATAGTATATTTTCCCTTGACAACGACGATATGAACTGTATTGAGAAAAATAAAATTAAAATATACACAAATATAATTTAAAACAGGCAAGAAAATAATAAAATATTTTAATATACCTCTTTCACTTACTCAACATGTGCCTCTTTCCTTATTGCTATTATTACTAATCGAAGCAAACATTGTATTTCTAAAATATGGAAGAAGTAAACGTCGTATTTCTTAAATATGGAATAAATACCTATCATTCAACTTATTGAAAATTTATATTGCATTACTTTAATCGTCCCTACCACGTTTAAGTAACGATTGTGAATATTGCTACTATGCAGGACACCAAAAAAAGAACTTAACGTTATACTAAAACTATACGAAAACTATCTCTTGGCCTGTTTATTTCTCTGAGCTCTAGTTTTGATTTATGAGATTTTATTTCGCAAACATGCTTCTAATAAAATAATTAGAGTAAGGATTTCAAAAAAATGCGATTTTCCACATTCGTTACATAAAGGTGGTAGCGACGATATCAATTTTTGAAACATACTAAGTTCACTTTAGATATGACTTTAAGTAAAAATAGTATTTTGCATTAATGGTTAATTTTTTTTTTCCAGGTATGTGGCATTTCTTATTATCATGAAGAACAACATTAACCAGGGTAACATATTATTAAATTATAATAATTTGTTTTTTATCTTCATCTTTCGTGATTAAGTTGTTGATTTGACTTGTTGAAAATAAGTTAAAGATACCATAAATTAGGAACATACAAATTTTGTATAAATGACTAACTACCAAACTAATGTTATGGAGAGATATTACAATTGGAAATTACAAGATTCCTAAAATATTTTGGTTCCGAATTAACCAATTATTCACTTGGTCTTCGATCCTAGGACAGGCGATTGATTGTTAAGATGTTGCCATTATTCACTTGGTCTTTGATCCTAGGATAGGCAATTGTTAAAATGTTGCCATTATTTGTATGATATCAATTCACGTTGATCATTTACACACAAACAATTAGAAGTGAAGAAATTATCATAAAGTAATTGTGATGTCCGTCATAAAAGTTGTTGTTTTTGTATTGCAAATATACTGAAGTACACTATACTTTTCAAGTTATAACACTTTTGTATCTAATTTGCTATATTGTTTGCGCAAACAGATAAACTTTGTTATCTATTACGGAAAGCGCCTCTGGATTATTGAAAAGTCCATATTATAAATAAATCTGAACTTCCTTAGCTTTGATTTGCGTCCTGATAAAATTTTGTAACTAATTTTATACTTGTACCTATTCGCCCAGCTCTCATATTTGAAAAAAAAAATTATCTTTCCTGCATTTGTATTTAAAATACACTTTATAAAATGAACATTACAACGAATTACGAATTTCATTATTTAAATGATCTATAAAATATTCTTTGAGGTAATGATACGTAATTAAAAAGTTAATATTATTTTTTTTTATTACCATCGAAGGACTATGTTATAACGCTAAAGTCATTCTCGAGATTACTATTTCTCAGTTCTGTTGGTTCTTATATTAATATATAATAGTACTGAAAACAAGATATGAGAATCACTCACCTGTGAAGTACATTGTTCAAAGGTAACTTCACCGGCATAGCGTCAGTCAATGATGTTACCTCTGAGTCACCCGACTAAGAGATTACTACCTCGTTGCTAAAATATTTATTTATATCTATTTTTAATATCCAGCTCATGGCTCAGATAATATATAATATATAATATACATATATATATATATATAAATTTCATATATATATATATTTATATATAATATAAATAATCAGGATGCAGTTAACAAAGTATATTTTTATTATACAAACCGCCGACGTTTCGGTTCAATCATGTGAGCCATCATCAAGGCTGAAATTAAATCAAAGACACAAAATGTAAGATATGTTCAGTAAAAAAAAAAAATAATAATAAAAAAATATATTTTTTACTTAACATATCTTATATATTGTATCTTTGATTTAATTTCAGCCCTGATGATGGCTCACATGATTGAACCTTGAAAATATGAAAAATATACTTTGTTGACTGCATCCTGATTATTTATTTCATCATAATAACATCACAGTCTATCAAGCAATATAAATAATTCTTTCTCTCTCTCTCTCTCTCTCTCTCTCTATATATATATATATATATATATATATATATATATATATATATATATATATATACACACATACCTCCAAACTTTTTCATCCACAAACGTTTAGGGCCAATAAATTATTCCATTTTCTGACTCCTCAGACTATAGTCCACTAACTCTGACCCTTCCATATCACGTCCACCCTTATTCATTAGGGATCCAGTAAACTGGAATCTTTTTCGCCAAATAATAATCGATAAAGTCGACCTCAGAGTATCCCTAACAACTCTTCAAGACCTTGATGAAGCTGTAAAGTCCTACACCATCTTTATACAGCAAGCAGTATGGACTGCATTCTCACTTCCTCCTCTCCCGAAATAGCGCAAGAAGAATCCTTTGCCCCAGGACCTTATAAATCTCATCCATTGCAAAGTTGGATTAGTTACTTGACAATGCACTTTTGTAAGATTTTTTTTCTTTTCCGAGGTTCTTGTGTACCGTCGGTTGTTTTTTGTTTTTTTTTTATGAAAAGTTTCGATTTTTTTTTTAACTGGTAAGTTTAGATATAACAAGAACACAAAACTATGTATACTTATAACTACCCACAAATATGACGATAATTAGGTAAGATTTGAGATTGAACTTTCATATATGTCCCAAAATATTATCAGTCAGTTCAAAACTGCCGAATATTTTTTTTTTTAAATCTGGTGAATAAACTTCAGTGAGTTGCAAAAATTATTTACTTTAAAAAAATAAAATCTAAATGCCAGATTCTTAAATGGGATTTCGTAATCCGGATTTATAAATACGGTTTAAAAAAAAATATGTATCCGAGATATCGCGAAATTCGATGATTGAAATATCCTGATATTGCGATAGTGTAAAATTATGAGTCAATTTCCAATCCTAATCTTTATGATTAGATAAAGAAATTTTTAAAAATATACAAAAGGACGTTGAAATGTCACAGGTTATGATGGACAGGCTTTTGTGAATGTCTTAAGAACAATAATGCGTGTACAATGGCACACAAACATATTCATAATATATTTTAAATTTTTCAAAATATAAATATTAGTTTTTTTTTTTTTTTACTTTGTTTTTTCATTGTATGTATGTTCTTCTTTAATGGGACCGTAACAAGAATTTTTGCCGTCCCTTCATTCACCTCCTTCCATCCAATAAATTTGGAAAAATTTTACAACAGTATTTTAGGTAATATTTATTTCGAAATAAATATCATCATCTCATAACATTTTCTTATTTTATTGAGCGGACTAATCTCAGATCAATCAAAAAACAGAAACATACATGTTTTACTTCACCTAAATATAAAATTTCGCTTCAAATTTGCCGCCTTCTAAATTCTGCCGCCCGGGACATAGTCCCTGTCCTGTTCTTTGACCGTGATTAATGAATTATTTATGTATAAATAATTCAATATTGGAGAAGTTTATTGAATTGCAAATATTGTCATAGTTGGACCCGATGTGGCCTTTGCATCTGTTTTCGAAAACATAAATGTCATGTCACTCGCTCAAGGGATGATCCTTGTTTTGGTATTTTGAGGCTATGACGTCGTGCTATGTGACCTGCCTTAGAGTAGGTCAGCAGAACATCTCTTGCCAATTCTGCTACCATGTAGTCTATTTCCATTGTCATAAAAGGTAAATTAAAAAGATATGGTTGTCTCTGGAGTTATGGCGCAGAATGGGAATGCTGAAGTTGAAAATTACGAATACGTTGTAAAATTCTTCATAGAACATCACACTTCAAAAAGTCTCGGAGATGTCCAGATTTAATAAATTTGGGATCGGGAAATGGATATTACATTTATAATCATATTGAGGTATTATAGTCGTTAATCATTTTTCTAATTGTTTAGTGTTATTAATTGTTATTAAATCTTTCCCATTCCCTGAAGATTAGTTATCTATTTTTAATTATTTTAGCAGTTAAAGAAATTGGCAGAGAAATTTTGTGCTTTTATTGTAACAAAAAAAAATGTATATATATACATGTGTGTATGTGTGTGTGTGTGTGTGTGTGAGTGTATATATACGAACACATACACATACACTGGAGGATTGTTTGAAAATACTGTTTTTACAGAGGCTGTACAGAATTGGTCTTACTACTCGCTGGTTATCGATTCCCTTCTGGTAGTTGCGAATTAATATTTGGTAGACATAAGAAAAAAAATTGTTTACTGTTTCTTCGCTGATATTGGTCCGATTATTTTATTTTTTAATTTTGTTTTTTGTGTGGTTAGTACACGTATTATTCAAAAAATTAAAATAGTTAACAGGCTTCCATAGGAAAGGTCCGAAGTCCAATACGTCGTATCATACCTAATACCTATTCGTCCGATTTACCGACTTAGATGATTTTTTTGTTTTTTAAGTTACTTACTTTTCAAATAATCATATACACTATTTACCATAGAAGTTATACTTTTTGAGTTATACGCCAATAATATTTTCTTTTCATCACTTTTTTCTTGTTTTTTTTTTTTTTAGGATATGTACATGCCTACTAATAAATGAATAGTTTAAGAGTGATGCAGAGAAGACTTTATGCAAGTTTCGTCAAAATCGTTAGAACCGTTTTGCGCTACAGTGTATAGAAAAACTGTGCTAAATCTGGTCTGCATGATGTGTTTTTTTTTCTCATTAAATGAAACGTTTAATGGTTAGTTATTTACTCTAATGTTTTATACTCAAGGCATTTTTCTTTTTTTTTTTCGGGAAGAGAAGGATTTTCCAATTATAACCTATTTATTGTGTTAATTTGACTACCTGAGTTATCCTTTGATTCAAACGTTTTAAAATCCATTTATTGATTATGTTTTCACGACTTTTTTTTTTAATGTTTGAGAAGCATGACGGCTTATATCATTTCGTGTATTCATTGCCACTGCTTTAAGAAGCCTTTCTTTCATAACTTTCGATAGTATTGCTGTGGATCGTGTTAGACAATATTTTTCTTGTATCCTCAAGGAGTATACCATTCCCTTCGGCAATACTGGACTCTATCTGGATTAGCCCTCACCTATACCTCAGTCTATTCCTGGTACCGATATAAGACAGGGAAGATCTATGTGAGGATTGGGGTTTCCTCTTGGATATTCTTGTATATCCGGGACTGTCAGGTCGTCCACCCTGCAGCAGGGTCCACCCTACACCCTCCAGGTCGTCCACCCTGCAGCTACCGGCGTCATCGGGAGGAGTTATAGTCGTTTTATGTTGTTTGTGTTTCCTTTGAAGCAGTTATGTCCATGATTGTTATAGATAGAGATCTAACGCGTAGAAAGTTTTTTTTTTTCTATCTGAGTTGAAGCTATTTTAAATGTTCAAATTCTGCATTTGCTAGAAATGAGCTGTTACCATTATCCGTGATGATATTATTCGATTATCAATTCGTTCTTTCACTTAAACGTTTGTTAGGAGTTATTTAGATTGATAAATAACAGGTATACAAATAACAGGTTCTCTTCATTCTATGATGGAACTGCATATATAAATAGTTGACATCCGCATGATGGTATAGAAGGATCAATCTTATTAGGGATTGATAAATTATTTGCCACTTCTATAAATTTGTTTTATTGAAAACTAGTTTCGAATGTTATACATTCATCCTCAGTTCTAAAAACACACAAAAAATTCAAAAATAAGCAATTCAAAATATATTATATATTTTCTTATATATTAATTTATAAATTAATAATTAATATAATCTTATATAAATTAATTAATTTATATATATCTTATATTATATTATCTTATATAAATTAATTAATTAATTATATATATTTATATATATATATATATATATATATATATATATATATATATATATATATATATATATATATATATATATATTATATTCAACTATATTTTGATTTTTTTGTGTGTTTTTCGAACTGAGGATGAATGTATAACATTCGAAACTAGTTTTCAATAAAAGAAATTTATAGATGTGGCAAATAATTTATCAATCCCTAATTACATATATAAATATTTTAATGTCGAACCCTAATGTTGGGCTAGCTGCAATGCTAATTTTCAACTGTTTTATTTAGTTACTAACTAAATTTACAAAAATAATTTATAAAACATAAACACAAATATGACAATTTGTCGCAAGTAATATTTACATTATCAGTAGTAATATTTATTTCTATTTCCAATATAAACTGGCATTAATAGTCCTTTGCGATTATATATACGTATATATATATATATATATATATATATATATATATATATATATATATATATATATATATATATATATATATATATATATATACAGTCGAACATCTATATATCGAACGTGAAAGTTCTTTGAAAAAAGTTCGATATATGGAAATTTCGATGCATAGAAAGATTGCAATTTTTCACTTTTCAGTTTAAAAATAATTATAACCATTCTCAGGTCTAAAGAAGCATAAAAGGCTTTTTTGGGGCTTAATGATGTAACAAAGGTAAGTTTTTAGGGTTTTAGAAAAACAAAACTGAACGAACATTAGCACTTATACAAAAATTGTACAAATCGCATCTGTGATTGAAGATTTTTTACAAATGTACATTTATAATTTAATAGGTAAGGACTGTGTATGTGTTAAAAATATGCAAACTTACATAAAATTATTTATTTTTATTTTCGCGCGAAATAGCTTCTAATGTCTATTTTGTATAGTTCTTCACGAAAGTCTTTTAGATTTTTAGGAGTAAGAAAGTGTTTGAGGATGTTCACAACAATAGAGGCAAAGTTTAACAGAATTTTAAATGAAAATTTCACTCTATGTTTGGAAAAAGATTCAGAGAATTTAGGTACTCCTGTGCTTCTTCTGAAACAAGATCTTCTCTGAATTTCCATTGCTTTGCAAGCCAGTGGAACATTTTTTTTTCTTATTTTAATAAATTAAAATCATTCTCACGCACATAAACTAAGGTTTTTTTTTTTTTGTTTATGACAACTACATTTTAAATTTTTTTAAATTGGAATATTTTGTTAGATTTATAGAAATTTTATTCGATATACAGAATATTTTTTTCGAAAAAAAAGTTCGATTTATAGAGATTTTCAATATATGGAAGCTCGATATATAGAGGTTCGACTATTTAATATCAATTAACAGTTAAAACTGTTATTACTAATTTAAAATAAAAATCATAGCACAAATAGTTATTTTATGAAAAGAAAAAAAAGTTGTATTTCATGGCAACGATTTATATTTAATAATTATATTGAGATGGAACTTCTATTTACGAAGATTTGCTTCAAATTAATTTATAATCCGGATGAAACAAGATATAATTTAAAAGCTGATTCAGTATTAGGTTTCCTCACCAAAGCTGTTAAAGCTTTTCACTAATACCTGCCTTTACATAATATTTTGTCAAATTCATTTTGTTTGTAAACATTTTAATTCAAAGCCAAATTAGATTAAGAATATTTTGTTATCTCAAGCATAATTCTCATTTTTATCATCAACATCTTAAATTACTCTTACGCTTTTGATTATTCGATATTTGATTACCAATTCCTAGTATATATTACTATATAACACATATAATACAAATGAAATATATGTATATATATATATATATATATATATATATATATATATATATATATATATATATATATATATTACAAATTATTCTTAATCTAAGGTTACTGCGGAGGTTGATGCGGACGAAGTGAAGATCTATCTTAGATACGCTAGCCCAACTGTACTAAGTACTCCCAAAGGGCAGGTAGGCAGCTAATTTATAGTTCAATTACACGCGAGGTCGGTGTTCCACGACCTGGAACTGTGCCCGGATGAGGAGTAATAGTCCTGGAGGAAGTTAAGCCAACAGAGTTGCGGAAGTCGATGAACCACAGCGGTGGTAGTGGAAGGCCAAGAACCTTCTTTTTTGAAATCGAGGGTTGGACTATGACCCGATACCTACGAGTTAACTGAAGTTTAAACTCCATAACTTTATCAATTCCACCTTTTAAAATAATTTGTCTCTTCAGATCCTATTCCTTTGTAGTTGTTTATTTACACGTATATGCTCTGATATCGTAACTTACGTTGCTGTCGTAATCTCACCTGTATTTCATTCTTAAGCGAATGCGCCATGTAAATATGCCATATGGTAATCCCATATTAATATTTTGATATCACTTAATTATCGCATTTTGGGGTCATCAATTCCAAAAAGTTATTTTAAAAAAAAATATAATAATTTTACAGTTATTGTACACTACTTGTTTGGATGTTTTGTTAGCGATGAAGTAATGAAAGTAATGAATGATTAGTAATGGTCGCAAAGTCGAACAAAATGGCATTTTTCCTGGACATCACAAAAACAAAAAAAAAAAAAGAATTGAAACTTTTTAACTCGCACAAGTTTTTTTAGTGTACATTATGCTAGACAATACGTAAAATAATACTTTTTTGTACATTTTTCTGGGTTCTAATCCAATTCTATACTCGAAATCTATGTTTTGCGTTATTCTGACAAAAACAATAGTTAATTTTATTTTTTTATTTTTTCAAACTTTTACAACGGAATTAGTAGACCCTTTTGAAAGATTTTACATAGCAACCATTTGTATGTGAAGACTTGGAATTTTTAAAATTTAGCTAAGTTTTGTGGCTTTTTTATTATTTAAAAGAATGCTCGAATTTGTTTGCAAATTTGATTTTGCGTCGTTAGCCAGTAACTATTCTAGTATACAATTATCCAGTAATTCCATCCGACCACTAAGACTGTTCAATTCAGATAATAATTTTATTGAGACAATTAGTACGAAATAGGCTTGGGCGCTTTCTATGCGAGATTTTATTGCTAATCCATGTTAAGAAAATTATAAACCAGGCAATATTACCAATTGAACAATTGACGGAGGAGGACAGGAATAAGGGATTTTGGAAATTTCGATATATCACTCCAGAAAAATAAAGTGGTCAAGCTTCGAAGGAAGACGTTTTACACCATTTTCTGCTGAAATCAGATTTCTTTATTTACTCATTATTTAATTCGTCCCGAAAACCAAAAATGATGTGGCCAGAAACTTTAACATTTTTCTCAAATCCATTAGATCTTCCAGACAGCTGGAATAGCGGGGAAGAGATAAATTCCGATTAAGTGCCACATATTAAATTATGTTGCTTTCCTTTTCTATTTTTCTAATTATCTGTCTTTTATAACAAAATATGTACTTACGTAGTACCTAAATAAATAGGTAAATAATATAATTTAGACAATATTTTTAAAAAATGATTTTTCCAATTATCTGTAATTTATTTTGTAAATTATCTAGATATCTAATTTTATACCACTTTCTAAAAAAAAATGTTAAAAGTTATTTATTTATTAATATTTATAATTATTATATTATTCAATAAAAGACTGGTACTGGATATCGAGAAATGGCTAGAATAGGCGGAAAGGGCCGTGAAACCTGCCATCTAAAATTCATAAAATAATTCTGCATAATTAATATATCTAAAATATAGTTCTGTTTCATAATATGTATTCAAATAAATAAACAAAATACTATAGATGCCTACTTATTTTTAATTCGTCCCACTGTGGGTCGTGAAGAGAACTTGTCTAGCAGGTGCTGCATATATGAATGTATGTTATTTATTTTGTATGGAAATAAACTTCATAATTTTGGAGGTTTTTATTTTATTTTATTTTTTTTTTTACACTGATGTATGGCAAATAATTTTTTTGTCACTTTTTCTTGCGTCGATCGTGCTATAACACCTTTTTCTATGAGTTTTGAAATTATGAACTGGAAAATCCTTTTCCACAATTTTTACTTCTTAATTGTATTTTGTTTATAATAATCTGATTTACTTTTTGTATTGCTAGCTGTCAAGAGATGAACGTTCAAATTTTCACAATTAAGAATATCTTTTAGATAAAAAAGAGTGGAGTTCAAATTTCGAACTAACTTAGTCCAAATAATTCTGTTCAAGTGTTGATTGGAATTTTAAAGGGTTGTTCAAAGTAAACTGCTTTGGGAACATGAGCTGAAATGCTGACAGTTATCCAATATGAAGAAACAGTTTTAATGATGTTTACAATAACTAAGCCGAGATAACGTTAAGTGTAATTGGTTCGAGGAAAAATATGCTAAAAAAAATTGTGATGTGCAAAATATAAAAACAAGGAAAGTGAGGACACGATGATAACAATCGGAAATTATAATTAAATTAAAGCACTTGAAATGTATCTATGTGTTTTCCTTGTTGTGCTTCACTACTGACAATGAATGAATGGTCATGGGACCCATTCTTGATCTAGAATTATTTATTTATTTTTACAATTATTTATTAAGATAATCATAATCTCTTATGGAGATTACCTTATTGAAATTGGGTGTGTTTAAGGAGTTGTAAATTGAAAGTTATTAATAGATAAATATTAAAGTAATAAATTCTTCAAAATCACTCTTGAGATCCCGTGAATGTTTTAAAACAATTCGAGCACAAAATACCATGTAAATATTCTATTAAATGTGCTTAGTATGTCCGTTTGAGGGAATGTAAGGATTGTTTGAGCGAACGGCTCAACCAATTTTTAAGTTTGATGGCCCAAATTATTCAATGAATGTCTTGAAATTATTTGAGCCCAAAATACTGAAAAAATATTTTATTTTATGTTTCATATCGTATCGTTCGCAAGTTCATGATTATATGTAATGAAATATAGATTTCCGAACTTTTTTTTTTTTTGTTATCCTATATCTTGGCATTCTACATCCTTTTAGCAGCCCAGAATATTAGATTTTTTGAAGAATTTCCAATACTCGAAAAACTAAAAACGATAATATAAAATAAAAATTATATCTACTACGAAAATAAATCTATCCGTTCCAAAGAACGAAATGTTCTCTCATATATACATAAACACTTGGTGTGTTGTTAGTAAATTTGACGTCTATAATTACTGAAACTTGATATAGTAGTCGGGTGTCTTCCACTGGGCGTTATTGAACATTCCGTACCATGCATTTGTGCGTGTTAACACACAGAAAGTTTCTTGCATCTGTACGTTTAAACATAATGAAAACAAATTACTGTATTGTCAGATTAGTCTTGCGTTTTGTTCTGGTATACCTATACCAGAACAAAACTCAACTATACTATACTTATACTATACTATACTCAACTATACTATACCGATTTCCAATATACGTAGACATCAACTTCACTTACAACTCGCCAATCTATTTAAATGAATATGCAAGAGCATCCCGCCTTTAGGACGGATAGTGTTATTTTTGTAGTCGGTGTTTTGTTTTTTAAATTAAATTATTTTATTCTTCTTTAAATTATTTTATTCTTCTATAAATTATTTTATTTTATATTTCTCTTCTTCTTTATCTTCCTCTTATGCCACTATCAGCGTTGAGTAGCCTCCACCCAGCGCAGCCATTCCTCTCGGTCCCTGCTCAGCCGCTTCATTTGGTTGAGGGGTTTGCCTCTTCCACTTCCAATCCTCTATACGTATTCCTCGTATGAAACTCTGGGTCGCCCCGGTGGTCTCCTCCCAGTGGGCCGTGCCTCTAATACCTTTATAGGATCCATGTCCTCGTTCATGCTGCAGACATGCCCAAACCATTTGAGCTGCCGGCCCTCCAAAGTGGTTTTTAGTTCGGGTACCCCCAACTGTTCTCTGATTCTTTCATTTCTAATGCGGCCCCTCCTAGTTTTTCCAACGGATCTACGTAGGAACTTCATTTCTGCTGCTGTTATGCGTCTGGTATGTCTGTCCAACATAGTCCAACTTTCTCCGCCGTAGGTGAGAGTGGGCAGGTATACAGCCTTATACACGTGCATCTTGGTCTTCTTATCCACTTCCCGGTGGCCGATGATGCTGTTAGTAATCTGGCAGTTCACCTGATTTGCCTTGGCTCTCTCAGGGTCTATCCTGCCAGAGCTACTAATCACTGTCCCTAAGTAAGTATATTTCTTCACCACTTCCAGCACCTCCCCGTTGCAGACCAGTTGGACGTCTTCCTGTTCTTCTCTTCCCATAACTAGCACTTTAATCTTGGAGGCATTAATTGACATACTTTTCCTGAACAACTCCTCTTCCCATTCCACCAGAGCTTGCAGTTTTATCTTTGAATCGGCTACTAGGACTATGTCATCCGCCTCAGAAGACCTTGGTACGAGGACGGTTTTCAAATTCCATTTTCCTTTTGCGGTCCAGACTGCGCTTACAGCTCTTATGAATTTCATCCATAAAGTTTAAAAACAGGAGGGGCCTTAAATTGTCTAACTCCTCTCCCAATTGGGAAAGATTCCGATTATTGTTAAAATTTATTATTTTAAATTTCTACTATTTTTGGTTTATTTATTTATATTAATATTTTCACATTTAATATATCACATTTTTTTCATATTTTTACATTAATATTTTAATATTAATACTTTCACTTACCTATATATGAAATATATAGTAAGGGGAAATATTGCGATCGTGAAAAATTTAGAATTGTATTTTCAACGGAAATACTCGTTTAATAATAAAAAAAAACAAGTTTCACAAAATGGTTTGTGTGTGTATATGTACGTGAACAGCCTAGCTCAAAAACAAAAAGTAGTATGAAACTGAAATAACGTATTTAAAATAGTTATATAACTGGGATGTTACCGCAACTTTTTCGCTGAAACCGTCTCACCTGAAGTGCCACTTTTATCAATTTAACAATTTTTTACAATTTTCTCGAAAACGGCTCCAACGATTTTGATGAAATTCGTTATACCAATGTACAATTAAATGGTCTTTAATACCAGCGAGGTCTTATCCTCTTTGAAATAAATAGTCTGACAGGGCTCAAAGCCGAATTTTCAAAATGGTTTCCTCTGAAGTACCTTTAAATTTGTTTATTTGGAATAATTAACCATCTCTTGTTGTTAGCAGTAATAGAATATGGATAAATATAAAGTATGGAAGAATTTGATGATTAACTAAAGGAGGATAAAGGAAAAAATATTTTCCCAGGTCGAAAACAAATTTCTGGAAATAAGAGTAGTAAAATAGATGTATATTATACCGGTGGAAAGCTAAAGAATCGAAATACTCGTTAGCGTAGAAAAATGATGTAAAAGTATATAAAGGAAAATTAATATATAATATTTTTTTTTCTGTCTCTTAAGTATATAATTATTATAGGATTTAGGGATACCAAAATAAAATTGAAAACAGAAATTTAAAAAATTTAAATTCAATGAAAGGAAACTTTATACCTATTTATATCCATTGATGATTGGTATATCTTACCAAAATAGTTATTTGCAACTAAATATCTTATTAGATCGATTTAGAAAGCCGTGTATGCAAATACCTACAATGTATTTGGGTACCACCGTTCTTGGTTTGTACAGTTAAATATCAAGTACTAAATTTTTTTCTCTTTAATTTTCTGAGAAAAAAAAATCAATTATTTGATGTTACAAAAAATAAGCGGTGTCAAATTTGTTTCTCATAAATGGTATCTTTATTCACGTATGCTTATACTTTACAGAAAATTTAAAATTAGAATATAATACATACGCCATAGGATTTCTAGAAAGAAATTGGAGTGAAACATGCATAATTAATACTCTCAATTCTGTATAATTTACCATTGCTGGTGTCTCAAGGATGGAATGTTACAAATCGTTCATTGCAACGAACGTACAAAAACTGGGTTTTTTTTTTCTGTGAATGTGATATATCATGATGTAGACAGCTGACACCCATCGACAAAAATTTCGGAGCCAAAGACAAGAAGAGGCAATAGTTCGCATAGCGGCTGTCGCGAATGAACTTGGGACTGGATTAATGATCTGATTGGCCCGGAACGTAATCAACAAATCTCGTTCGAGATATCATCCCAGTGTGCAATGAATTGGATAAACAATCTGATATGACACATAATATTCGATCAAATTACAAAAGGTTATATTTGTAAATTGTAAACCTTTGGATTGGTGTTAGAGTTAGATATTGTTCTCACTATTTCTTCGTAAGGTTTGGCTGATAGTACTTTAACATGGTCTTTCATTTAATATTTATGCCCAGTTTCGTTCATTCTTGGGGAAATGTTGTTTCTAATGTGTAGATTATGGTAGACTTATTGGTGTAATATAATATTACCTTCAAACAGGTAGATTGTTTTTTATCCATTAATAGTAGGTATTGTTAGCGTAGATATAGTTCATAATGAAGTTCTTCGAACAATTAGTCATTAAACCGTAGTAGACTATAATTATACATTATACGTTTTTATCCTATATACTTCATTCTTGGGGGAATATATATATATATATATATATATATATATATATATATATATATATATATATATATATATATATATATTTACATATGTAGCTGAAGTGTTTGTTTTTTTGAACACGCTGATTTCAGGAACTATCTGTCCAATTTTGCATCAGATAGGCCGTTTATTAAGAAAGACTTTAGGGCTTTTTTATAACATCACTTTACGGTCCATAGGAATGGAGCAGTAATAATAAATAAATTGCTTAGTGAAAATGTGCCCAACTTCCTTAGGTCTGCCTTTCATACCCGTGGAAGCAAGTTGACTACACAAACTTTTTAATAATTATGAAATTATTTTGTTAAAACGGATTTTTGTAAATAAAAACCTGAAACGTAACGTATTTATGTAAATGTTTATCGCCGTTTATAAAAATTTGTTTTCGTTTTAGTCATGTTCCTTGAAAATGTCTTTAACAAATGAGATTAAACACAGCATCATACAGGTTATTATTTTAAAGGTATGTAGGGATTGATAAAAATTTATCACGGGAGAAATCACGGGGCACTGCTAGTTCATTATAATATTCATGTTATAATAAAAGATAAGAAAAGATTCTGGACTCTTGAATTATATTTTCTAATGTTGAAGATCTAGTTACATCCAAAAAACATGTTGCAATGTCCTTCAATATTGCCTCTTACTATAACATACATATTCCTTGATAAATATCGTGACTGAAAAATAAAGATAAACCATCAAATTATCTTAATAGTTAATAGAATTTAATCAAGTTATGTACATAACATTAATTATTAAACTATTACGCTTTGGTAGAGTAAATAGTTTTAAGATGAGAGAATATAATCCTAGAATCATAATTTTGAAATATAATTATTTTTATTTTTGCAACTATTTATTGAAATTTACAGCAGCATTATATACAATACAATCTGTAAATATGCTTATAAAATATAAATGGTAAATCTTATTATTCGTGTGTTCCTGCAAGCATGCACAGCGGAAGTTGTAGGAGCACTCCTAATTGTAGGAATATATTTTAAACCTATAAATCATTTCTAAAAAGTGTGTGAACTGCTGTTATCCGATTTTATTTTAATTTAATTTATAATTAATATGAATAACAATGGAATTGTTAGCAGTGGTAGCGTCGATTATGACTTTTTCACATTTACTTTTTTGGTAGAATAACCTTTACTGTGATTCATTGAATGAGAAAGTTGAATGGCCAGCTCTAAAACTAATCCTTAATTTTCCCAGTCAGAATTAACGTCATTTTTCCCAAAAAAGTAATGGTGATACTCGTCATATTTAACTTTACTCCACCCAACAATTCAATTGTTCTTTATTCTACTTTTTAATTAAATTAGAAAATAATTCATTTTTGTTGTTATTCATCATAGAAATCATATATTTCATAAAAAAAAACTTTGTGTTATAGAAAATTTCTTTCCTTTGCAGTAACTCAAAAAAAAAAAATGAAAATTGGATGCCAGAGCTTCTATTTTATTTTATTCAATTTTTTTGTATTCACTGATTTTATATATTTATGACATTTTTGACAGGTGTGAATAAAGAAATGAAGTTTTAAAAAATAATCTATTATTCGTTTTTTTTTTTTTTGTGGATTATATTCCTCTTTTCCCCACCTCACTATATAAAATATTGTCTGCCAGTTATGTATCTATTGTTACATAAGATTAATTTCAAACTTTATTATGTTATTCAAGGTCTATCGACAACTCTCGTATTAAGTAATCAAAATATGTAACCGACATTTTTTACTAGATATCTGTATAATTTAGATAAGGCAGGAAATGTGTGGTTATATAAAATGTTGATTTGATCTTTGTTTGATTTTTTTTTTATATAACACGATTCTAGTTTCTCTATGAAAAACAGATATGACGTCATGGATATATTTATGGATATTTTGTAGTAGGTACATTACAATCTATATTCATGGGCATGTGACAGAAGGGAGGGGGCCTTGCCCCTCCCATAAAAAAAAGATAAGTGATTAAATTTCGAGGGAGAGAAAAAAAAGAAAATTAAGTTGGAGAAAAAAAGGTATGGGAAACTATTTTTACTCCAAAACTCAAACGCAAGCTGATCAATCTAATTGTTGTTAGTTAATCAATTTAAGATCTAGGGATGCTTTTTGAAAGCCCTAACTAACTTTGAGTTATAATGGAAGCCTTAGCTTCAACTAGAATATACAAATTACATTACTTAGTAATTAGCAATATTAACGAACAGGTACATTATGCTTTAAATGACATTTTTATGCTGCCATAAAAATGCGATATCCTCCGGGAACCAAACAGCTGTCACAGGAACTTCTCAATCATTGGCTGAGATGACATTGTGAAATTAAAACACTCGAATTCGCGTCAGAATTTCAAAAATTTTCATGAAAAGGGATAAATTATAACGTGCTAAACTCCGCTCCTGAAAGGTTCAAAACCCTGACAATTCGCGTCCGATTATGAAATATTTCTTGAAACGGACGTTATTAAAGTTAAATATTCTGCTTTAGAAATCTGGAATACACGTCAATCTTTGTCGGTTTTCTTTATTTTTCTTGTAATTAGCGAACTTATAAGCAGCCGAATTTTGTTCCAAAAAGCCAATATTTTCGTCTGATTTTTAAAAAAAAATCTTGAAACGGGTAAAATTATAAAAAGTTGAATTCTGCTCCAAAAATCCTCAAAACAAACCCTCAGAAATCCTCAAAACAAATCCTCCAGACAAATTCTCGTCTGATTTTAAACATTTTTCTACAGAATTATAATGAGTTGAATTCTGCTCTAAAAAGTACACTCAAATTTGCATCCGAAACTCAAAATTTGTCTTAGATAAAGGCAAAATTTCCTGTATTTCAGATTTTTTAATTATATTCTAATTAAGGACGGCCCTCCCTAAAGAAATTCCTGCTTACGCCCTTGTCGATATTGTATCCTATATATATATATATATATATATATATATATATATATATATATATATATATATGTTTTTTTTTTTTTTTTTTTTTTTTAATACATGCATACGATAGGTCCGCAGATGTAATTCTGTCTTGAAGTTTTATATTTAATGTCGATAATATTTAAAATTTTGTTAAATTATGTAAATTTTTTATTGTTTAGTGGAATAATAATCTTCGGGTAACTGTTGAATCAAAAATATTCTCTATCTTAATAATATAATTAAAGGCTATAATATAATTTAAGATAATTGGTCTATCTCATGGAATATCTAAACTAACACAATAAAGAGCTACATGGAGAAATTAAGTAACGTTTTATATAAAATACTGATTACTTCAAAAGTTTGGCTTGTCACAGTCTTGTCCCAAGCCCTCCAATTCTAACATTATATACTGGCCCACAAGAAAACAGGCTCAGCTAGATTTTGTTGTTTTAAAAGTCAATAATGGAGATGATTACTTTGACTAATCCCTTAATTCCTTGTGACTCGAGTTGGCTTTATGGGTTCATTTACATTTTTAAAACGCAGGCGCAATGTCAGATGAAAAATCGTGATTCGCAGTCTTTTGAGACATTACTGGAAAAAGATTTAAGTGCAAAGGCAGACGTCGAAAAAAAGTTGTGTGATAGAAGGAGAGTCAATTATCCATCGAAACACTGCCGCATAACCCAGATTGGTCGCCCATCCGTTGATGATGACGTTCTTCTTGAATGTGTGAACCAGGACCCACACGGATCTCGTGATTTATCACTCAGTTGGTACTCGAACCTTAACTTTGAACAGCTAGACAGAGTTTATGTAGTTTTGAGTGCCAAGTACCCCTGCTTTGGTAAACAGGAACCAAGCCGTTTTGTAACATGGCAATGCCCGTGCATATCGTTCTCGTTTGACCAAGAAAAAATTATCGGAACTGTAAGGAGTAAACGTTTTGTCTCATCCTGCGTATAACCCAGATATTGCACCATCTGTATGTTTGTTTAGATCAAAGGCTCAGTTTTTTAAAGGTCGGATCTTTGATAATTACGAGGATGTAAAATTTTAATGTGAAGAGTTTTTTGGCTCAAATACAAATCCAATTACTGGTAGAAAGTAACTAAAACAATGGACTTTACTTTGAAGAGTAATATTCAATAATGTTTAAAATATGTAATCTGAAATAAAGGTATACTAATGCACAAGGACTTTTGTAAAAATCTAGTAATTGATACATTCGATGATAATTTAAAAAAATTGTTATCCTTCATTGGACGTGTTAAAAAGAGAAGTTTATCCATGATATTTTTTACTTCTTCGCGTACCACCAGGGATACTCTTACCATGGTCTGAGAATCCCTGCTCTAAAAGATTGGGCCTGTTAGACTTCAAGTTAGTTTAACTGTGATAATTCATGAGAAAACATATCTCCATTTTCCTTAGTATTTGCACTTTTTTTTTCTTTTTTTTATGCTTAACATTTCCTAATATCAAATCATCGTCATTCATTCGGAAATAGTGGCAAGAATTGAAGATGGTAAAAGCGAGCGTTACGCAGTATTGTATTGGGTATTCCCAGAACTACTGTAGGAATGGCCATCCAAAGGTACATTGAGACTCTGCTGTACACGAGGAGACCAGTACTAACTTAGAAGAGACTTTCTTGTAAAGAGTTTGATAGTTATATAATGATGACGATTGGAGAGGCTGGAAGGTCCTCCAGTGGTCCACAATGACCGCTCTCAAGGATATCTTCCCCTTGACAGTAGTTTTGTCTATTATCTAGCTCTCCAAGGAGAGAGGGTGGGGGATATTATTGTAGGCTCCTCACAACTTGCTCTGTCTGAGTATTAGTGTAGCAAAGATTCAAATGTTGTTATATAACATTTATTCCAAGTGGCTATAATTCTAATTAAATTTTACTTTACATAAGTAATAATTATGAGAAAAAAAAATCTTTGTCCATATTATTATTTATTTATTTGCTAGTATACACAATACAATAACTTTAACAGCATATAATATAGTCCTTACATAGTAATAAGTTTAGTGTTACCCACTCTTGAATAAACGGGAAATATTAAGGCCCAAATCCGAAGAGTAGATTGTTATTCCATGTAGGGAAGATACTTATTTTTAAAAATCCTGATTTAAACTAATACATTGCAATTTTCAAAAACACAAAATAAATCTTGCTGAAAATATTTAATTTGTATCACCAAAGTTTTTAGTAAAAAATTTTAAATTTAAAATTTTAATATTTTTACTTAGATTATTTTTTCTACCTTCTATTTATAATTTTGATTTACCTGTTTTTGGTTATTTTTTGTTTTTAATATGATCTTTCTAATTATTATCGAATTCAGTTCTCGAGTTATGAAAAAAAATCGAACAGAGGCTGTCTATCACACACCCGCAGGTTTTTAAAGGCTTGGTTAGCTTATTTTTGGGCGAAAAAAAAATTATATTACTGTTGTAATAAATTTTATCCATTAGAAGATTGATAGATTCATTAGTTTATGTGAAAGAGGAGCGATGACGTCATCAAGTCAAAACTTATCAAATTGATCAACTTTACTAGCTTACTATACTTCCTCCAAAGTCCAAATTCAAAAATTCTTTCTGCAATTTGTAATTACAATTTATTTCTGTTAATTGATACCAATTCTTGTTTTTTTGCATTTATAGAAGCAGAGTTATAAACGTTTAATAATTGTTCAACAATTATTGACTGCGCGCAATCAAGGTCCTGTTTCAACTCGACCGTTTGGCATTCCATTTGTCTGTCACGCGATTACGACCGAACGTGCCGTTCGTTATATTGTTGATTAGAAGTGTTTCAACTCGATTGTTCGGCATTCCGTGCTATAATACTGATATTTTAGATTTTTCTTGAGGTCTACAGCTCACAGAACTACTAGAAGACAATGTGAAATGAAGCAAAAGAGATTTATAAAAGGTCTCATTCGTATGCAGCAGATGCTTGCGTTGTGGAAGGAATAAATGGATGCAGAATAAAAATTTAAAAAAATAATCATTTTCGAGGTCTACAGTTTAAATAAAGAAATAGTATATGGCCCATTATATATTTATAATAAATTAAAAAAGAATACGGTAAGATGGCTTGATCTATGATTAATAATAATTTATAATAATCAGGTGATGTTTCTTACCAACATTTTTTGTTACTATTGACAATATAAAAATTTAGAAATATTATAGCCTGGAATGAAGCCTATTGTTACTGTTATTGTTATTAGGGACAACTGATAAGCCCTTTTCATTCATAATCGGACCAAGTCGTTCACTATTTGTTTGCACTGTCAGCGATAAAGGCTACCAATAGATAACCGTCGTTATACAAAGATGTTTGGTTCCGACTTTTATCTCGGAGCTTGGGAGTCCAGGAAGTTCATCGATAGTGCTACTACGACATGAGCGTTGTATCAACAAATAACAACTATAATAATAGAAGAGTAAATGTTTTCATAGCTTATCAATATTTGTGAGAGAAGCTGAGATATTCTGGGCAGGATAACTTCTTACAACAGCTTACCATCTTTTTCCTTTAAAGAAGTTGTAGAAGACCATTCCTTGATTTATAAGCATTGCATTTATTAAGTATAAGTGTACTTTTAGGTTGTCTAACAATGCTTAAAATGAAAGATGCATATATATCCTGAGCGTTCGAGCAGAAGCCACACAGACCAAAATTGATAGAAATTCACAGTTTATTTCTCCGCTTAGCAAGCCATATTTATTCACCAAGCAAATATCACTAAGTCGTTCAATGCCTTATTTGGTTGTAATTTGATTGTCAAAATTCATTTAGTCCATGTTGTTTTTTCACGAGACAGAAAATCATTAATATAAATTCATCCAGAAATTCACTGGATTTATTATTAGTGTATTGTGTATAGGTAATTCATGACCTAATACCAGATGAATAAAATAATTATAACATAATATATACCATCATAACATCATATATATATATATATATATATATATATATATATATATATATATATATAATTTTATTTTATTAAAATATTTGTCCTGTCATGATTCATCAATTGATAATGCAAGGTTGTCCGAATCCCCGAAATAAATTGTATCATATGTCTTATTATATTTTTTCCACATTAAATGAATTCTACTATCGCTTTCTGTACAATATTCCCCATTATTTGGAACGAAATTCCATTTTTCCTTAGTTGTAACTAATTTTTTCCACCTGAAACTTTACAAGATTATGTGTGATATTGTAAAGTTTCAGGTGGAAAAAAAAACTAAATGAAAATAATTAAAATCTGCTGTTAATGATACAATCGTTTTCTCATTCTCAAAAAAATATTTTTGGACCGTGTTATGAGAAGAAATATAATCGGTAATGGTTTTTTGTTATTTTTTGGTGTGTGTGTGTGTGAGTTTTTAAGTAACTCTTTTATTTCCATTGTTATTATATTTTCACCAATAAAACAATTCATGATGGTAACGATCTACTCACGAAATTCTATTTTTATCTTGTAAATTAACTAAAAATAATCTAATTAATAAACTAATTTTTGAACGCCTCGAGAAACTATTTTTTATAACAGAAAATGACCTGCCGTTACAGCATTCTTTTTCGATACTAGAGGGGATTTTTAATGCGTGTTAAAATTGTGTGCGGTTTTTTAATAGTTAAACAGTAAAAAGGATGTTTATTATTTTCTGTTTTGTATCTGTCAAATGAGTGATTTAAATTTAAAATGTGGGAAAAGATCGAGAAAGGCGTTTGAGAAAGGTGCCACGTTTAGTTCCCAGTGTTTTTTTTTTTTTTTTTTTTTTTGGTGTTTGGCTTCTTCTTTTTTTTTTTTTCCTTTAATTGTTATTTAAATCAGAAGGGAAATACTCTGCACGGAAACTGGTTTTTAACGTTCATTTTTATATCATTTAAAAAAAAAATTATGTATTTCATTTTTTTGGAGTGAATGTATCATGAAACAGTCCTGTTTTCACATTTTATTGTAGTTTTTTATTATTTTTGTGTATTTTCCTAATACTTATTGTACTTGAAAGTGGCAGCTATTATTATTTTTCAATCAAATACAATATAAAAAAATATTTTATCAATATCAAATAGTACAATACGCATTGTATTCAATTATCTATTGTTCTTTTAAAACATCAATTTCAATTTATTATAAAAATTTCAACCTGAATATTTTTTAAAAATGTTATTTACAAAGCTAGATTCTAATAAATCGATAATAATTAAGTATTTGTTTAAATGATGGAGATATCGTTGACCGTAAATGTAATAAAGAAGATGGTTCGGGGTGCAAGTTTTTTTTTTTTTGCCGCATCTCCTACCAACTTCTCTTTAGTTATATGATTAGTTAACGGAATTTAATTCATTATGCACAAATGTCAACTCTTAAAAAAAATAATAATAGAAAAACAGGAATTGAGATTTATCTATCTCAGATTTATACCTAGTGTTAATTACATAAACTGACAAAAGCGGTAAAAGCAGTCCATCCGTCTAAAAAAAATATTTAAATCTGTTTTAGACAAAATTTCTTGTTTTTATAATTAAATGTATTTAAATCTGGTTTGTCTCTTTTCAATCAAAGTATGTGTCAGTGATGAAGTGTATATTTTAAGCCTTTTATCTACTTCTTGACCTGCTTGTATAATTTTAAAAAGTTTGAGGTTGTGTTTAGTGTTTCCGTGTTGTCAGTATTTGTATTAGTTTAAAAATGTGCATGTTTTTAATATTGTTGTATTATGCTTGTATATCTGCAAATTAATATGCTTGCAGTCTTGCGAAAAATTCTGTATTATTATGTTTTTATCAGTTAATCGTATTTAAAATAAATAATATTATTAGCAATAACAATATTATAATAACAATGAACTAGTTATGTTGTTGGCCTGATCCAGAAGGCTGGAGGGCGGTGAGGCGGTGCGGAGGTTAATGCCTGCTGAAGGCCAGGGGAGGTTCAATGCCATCGCTCTCCCGCCAAAATAACCCCACGTGAACCGTTCCCGCGCCCGCCATTCCCCACTCCCGCCACAGCACCAGACCACGTGGTCCATTCACCGCTGTTATACTCAGACCGTTAGCTTTGGTACGAGTGCAGTCATTCATCTTGGGCTTGTGGCGAGAGCACGCCAAGTCATTCGGGAACGAGGCATTATTTTTGTTACTACTAGTTGTAGTATATTGGAAGGAAAGAATTTCTTTGGCGTTGTTACTTTAGCTACCGATTGTTGGCGTTAAATGAACTTGATGAAAAGGAACACTCCGTTCTTTATTCAAGTTCTAAACTATATCATTATAGGAGTACATTAAAAAATAAGATTTTCTGAATTTAATCATGATAAACTACGTGTTAAAAGTTCAGGAAAAGCAATTACATCTCGATATATTTATATATATATATATATATATATATATATATATATATATATATATATATATATATATATATATATATATATATATATATATATATATATATATATATATATATATAGGAGAATTTTTCGGCGAAGAGCCAATCAGATGCCACCAAAGAAAACAGAAAAAGCCCCTTATTATTTATTTGTATTTGTATAATTGTTGACATCAATTAAACTACGCTCTGTTGTTTATTTGTATAATTGTTGACATCAATTAAACTACGCTCTGTTGTTTATTGCTGTCCTTTAAATACTCTCAAGGTAAAATTATTAAAAATATATATATACCTAATAGATATATTTTTAGTATGTTATTATTTTTTCACTCTTTACTTGTTATTATATTATATTTTTATTGAATACTTATATCATCATCTAACTGTATTTAACCCCTTTTCTGTTCTAGGTGAGTACCCTACTCATTATGGCCGAATCACAAACTAGAGTCACACCTTAGTGAGTAAATTATTAATAAATATCTATATATATAATATAAATACATTATATTTAATTATTTATATGTATAATAATTTTTTTGAATTTTAAAATTAGATTCGTTATATTAGCAATGGGAGAATTTTGAGAAGAAAGCTATTGATGATTTGTTAATAGTAGTGAATTAAACTTTTAAAAACTTACATATAGTACTTATTTATTATTTTTTATAGTTTTGTTGTTACTTCTATCTTAGAGGATCATGGATGGTTAATAAATGATATACGCGGCGTCATAATATTATATATACATGTATTCATTCATTCATTCAATTCGGTGAGGAGTCCTGGCCTCAACCAGCTTCCTCCAAGCGTCTCTGTCTCTGGCAGCCACCATCCAGATGCCGAGCATAGTTCGAGCGTCACTTGTCACTCCATCAGACCATCGAAGCCTCGGCCTTCCTCTCCGTCTTCGCCCGAAGAACTGCTCTGTCAGCAGCTTCCTTGGCATCTCCTCGCCTCCCATTCAGTCCACATGTCCAGCCCAACGTAGCCTTCCTGTACTTAGAATTTGGGCAACATCGGGCTCTCGGTAGATATCTAGGAGTTCCTGGTTGGTTCTTCACCTCCATTCATTTCCAGTTCTCTTTCCTCCTAGTATCCTACGGAGGACTTTTCTTTCAAAGATCTGAAGTTCCTTTTCACTGTTCTTCGAACCCATACAGGAATATTAGGCGTATGATGGTCTTATGTAGCTGTGTCTTCGTTTGTCTGGAGATATGGTTACTCACGAGGTGTCTACGCTGTCCAAAGGTACTGCAAAAAACATACTTTCTATTTCTATTGTAATATCAAAATCAATTATTTTTTTAATATTAGAAAAATCTTCATTCTAGCACGTATTTCCAAAAATCGCTGATTATATTATTATCAATTAAATAGTATTTAAATTTTAAATAGACCGCAATATTGAAAAAAATCGTTTGGGTTCATTTTGGAAATAAACGCCACTCGTTATAAATGTTTACAAATATCAGCTACATCAAATAAAAACTAGTCTCACCTAATAATGTTATAATCACGAAATTACATTAATCAATCAATAAACCTAAATTATGTTATAAGTGTAAACTATTAACATTTTTATAAAATTAATTTATATAATTTTATTCAAAAACAAAATAAATAAAAAAAATTATATATATGAAGTACAAGATATATTGATAAATGTAGCACAGTTCTCAATGGAATGTTGAATGAAGCCAGCTCCCGAAATGAATCCAACGAGACATCATCTATTTATCTCTCCTTGTGATAGTCCAGGAATAGAATATGATGAATAATACGGTCGAGGGTCCAAAGGCAATTCCGAGTCTGTCCGTTGCGTCTCTCAGATCCAAAGCTATTCTAACCTACTCATGTCCATTGACGTTAAATAATACAGTCAGTAGCATAAAGAATTGTTCATTAAATAGTATATTGTTCCTGTAGAACGCGCGATTGAAAAAATATATATATTTTTTTAATCATCTGATTGCGCAAAGGCATTGTCAAGGTTTAATAAAAGTACATGCAAATTAAAAACCACTTCTAATTGAAAAATTGAATGCGTCAGGCTCCAAATGCGTTTAGGGGGTTCATTGAAGAAGCCAACCGAAATAACTAATAGCATTAACCTTTTGTACATTTTTTACAGGAGAAGAAAAAAGTGTTGCAATAAATCCTACTTCTTACATTCATTATATATATATATATATATATATATATATATATATATATATATATATATATATATATATATATGAGTATGATATATACACACACACAAATCAAGAGATCAACTCAGGCCAATAGATCCTCCTGTGGCTCACCCATCCTCTATGAAGTAAGTACTTTTAATTGGGGTGGAGGATAATCCCAGGTTTAGCGTGAATGCTGACCACATCACCTTTTATAACTGTTGGTCGATAAACAGTACTTACCTATCGAGTTGTAGTGGTACAGGAATTATCCCATAAGTAACTGTTACAAAAGGAAAAGCGATATAAGTGAATAAATTCTGGTCATGATAGTTGATGACTAAAATAATAAAAAAAAAAAAATATATATTTGGATTCTGTCCAGATGAAATGCTAGCCGGTTGTGGTGAAATTAAATTAGTAATAAAATAGGTTTTAGGTCAGTAAATCAAAGTATTAATTATAATTATATATTTATTTATATATTTTTCCAATAATAAATCGTTAATTTGGAATTTCTTTCCACAATATGAAAAAGTGGAATTTTACGGGAGAAGCGTTTGAAATTGGCCTATTTAGGTTTATCGCTGTCCTTCATCTCACTGAGTCAATCAAAAACTCAACAACTTACTCTTTTTTATTTAAAAAAAAGTTAATCTTCATTTTTTGATCATTTAAACATATATCAAATTGTGTCAGTTTTTAATAAAAACAGTACAAGTTCCTATAGAGTTTATGTATAATAAAGAAACTTTTTGAAAAACAAAACAAACTTGTTCACTAATAAATAAAAAAAAATTGAAATAAAAATATTTACAATATAAGTTGATGTACAAAATATTTTTAATATAAATAATTATATAATTAAATAATTTTCACTTTCAACAGAAGCAAAATATTGATACTTCTTGGCCATCTTCCTAACTCTCATAAGAATAATATTAATAAAACATTAAAAATAATTTATTATTATGTTTTTCAAAGCAGTAAAGTTACTCATTAACCAGAGTTTGAAGGAAGTCGTTATGTTTGTCTAGTAAACTTATGATAGGAGAAACTAGCAATAATTTTGTTATTACGGTAAATATTGAAACTAAAAGTCTGACATTTATTCTAAAAGAAATAAACATCACTGGAAGTTTTCCAAGCAAAAGTAAATAGTTTCGTATTGTGGCTCTTCAATTTGTCTACAACTTCAAGAACTACTTCATAACATGCATTTGAAAACTAAATTTTATTAAATGAGAATTCAGCGAATAATTTCCTAAAAGGTCATCAGGTCAATACGATTTCTTTATTATGCCCGGACGGTATACGCACTTCAATAATTGATTGTAATTAGACGGATATAGCTGATGGCAGCTTGGAGCTGTTCGGAATGGTAAGTCTCCGGCGAGCCAGAGCTTGTTACTACTAGTGGAAGCTGAAGATGCAAATTGGAACTGAAAGGGAGAGGAAACGAACTGCGAGGAAGCAGGCATTCAGTCTTAATGCGAGGAGCGCCCTCGGAATAGCAAGTATTAGTTAATGTTAGCAGCGAGTTGAACCTGGGATCGAGGGTAGAAGAATTTGTTAGGGATCCAAAAATAAGTATAACAAGTGAATGCTGCTGATGAATACATTGACGAAACGTAGGCAGGCCAGATATCGGAGACTTGAGATACTTTTGTTTTGAAATCTTCCAAAATTAACTTTTTTTTTTAATAACTTGGACATTTAAAAAAAAAAACCTTCTAGGGTTTAGATTCTAGAATATATGAAGGGAATAAACGAATGAATGAAAAAGTAATATTTATTTGGAGACACATAGCCTGTAGGAATAATGAAAATATACTAATCAAATCTAACCAAATCCCTTCTTATCCAAAGACATCTCCTCCGACAGAAAATTAATTACTGCACGTGCCCGCTATTTAGAGGTTTCACTGTGTTAGCAATGTGCTGTGCAGGCGAACGTTCCATGCAACCACTTGCTATATCCTGCTGAGAATGGCAAGTGCAGAATGCAACCGGATGGGGGGGCTGCACGTGGCCAAATGCGTTTCAATGCCGGGGACGAAAGGGTCGCTATTTTGCATCTAAACGCATCATGTTCCGAAAATTAATTAGTTGATTTAATTAACAATCCATCAAATTCACCTCTTCAATACTTAATTTACTGCCATTATAGTTTTGAAATATTAATTAAAGAATGTAATGTCGAAATTCGACATTTATATAGGTACATTTTGTTTCTATTTGCCATAACATAATATCTATAGCAGCCCAGTAAACAAATAAGTAAGTGGAGTGATGTAAGAAATCAGTTCAGAGATCTAAAAAAAAAAACATATTTTAATTCAAACCAGACATGGTCTTTATAAAATCTGACAGAAGCAAACAGATATCTACTAATGATCAACGAATTAATAGAAGAAAAAACTATAAGTAATAAAGATAACGGCACTCTTAAGAAGGATGTAAACAAAAATACATTGATTTTATATATATACAATATATATATATATATATATATATATATATATATATATATATATATATATATATATATATATAAATATATTTAAATATATATTATATTAAATATATATATATATATATATATATATATATATATATATATATATATATAAAATGAAACACTTCGCCTACGTACAACTGTCTAAATTATAAGTTACAATATAAGTAAACAAATTAAGAAAGAACATTTATGTGCGCATGCACCTAAATAGTAACCTTTTGCTATTTAAATAGCAATCAATGTAAGAATTAGTGGGCGCGATTCATAAAACATATCAAAAAGTAAAAAAAAAGAAAAGAAAAAAAAAAAAAAAAAAAAAAAAAAAAAAAAAAAAAAAGGCAGCTATCTGAAGTTGTGTAGAGGTAGTTTCCCCTCCTTCAGCGAAAAATCCCAGCTTATGCTCCGCCCGCAAGGTTCATCTTTAAGTTGTTTACCTTTACAAATCCAATTTATTTCATACTTAAACATTATAAATCTTAATGACCTTTTTACATATATTGAACCTACTAACCATAGATGATTTGATAATGTTATATATACTTTGTCTTTATTGCTTATATCGCTATTATTATCATTGTAAATTGTTGGAGATTTCATGTTTTGGAGTCGTTTCAATTCAATCTTTTTTTTTAATTATAAAATTCCTATTCACCGAACAAAAACAGGTTCCAGTATTACCTAAGATGTTTATAGATATTCATTTATAATTTTTCTTTGTATTAAATGATTTTAAAATACTTATTTGTCCTTTAATGATAATAATTATAAATTTAATGATGAATCGTTTATAACTATAGATAATTCTTTAACTTTATATTAATAAATGCAAATAAGTAATTACAAGAAAGTAATAAACAAAAGAAAATAATTTATACTAGATTAGAACATCATTAAGAAAACATATAAATTAATAAATTAAAAATCTTATTTTTTTCATTTTTTAAATAATGAATATTAAACTTTTTTCATAAATAAGAAGAAGATGGTCCGGAGGGTGATCAAGAAATAAAATAAAATAATGGAAACTCTTTATTTTCTTAACCGCCAGCAAACCATGTGGTCAACTATTAATATATAATATTTTACAATAATAATGTAAAAGCTGTGTTGAATTTAGCTCCTGCTGTTTTACAGATATAGCAATTTTTTTAATAAAATAAATAAATAATATATGTAATAAAATTTCATAATATGTTTTGACATAGTAAACTGTTAGTGAACTCTATCGTGCGGGTTGGAATATTCCACTGTTTAAGGTGAAGGTCAGGACTGAAGTACTATAAACAGCAATTTAATCTTTCACACGACCAAATAACTCGTGTCTTGTCTTTGAGCGAAGCTAATCAAATGTTCTCGGAGTGGGGGGCTATGAAGATGAATTTAAAAAGAAGTTATAGCCTGTTGAATCTTATGCTGCAAGAATCGATAATCGAGATTTCAGGTTTAACCGGGTAATCGACAATCGATTTTCCTTTATCAGATAACACCCAAATATATAAGGCTAAAAAAAATTATTTTTAATTTTAATCAAAGTTTGATACTAATTATTATTATTTTGTCATCTGAATGACAAAATAAGTATAAGTTCATTGTTTGGTTTTTTATACTTCTTAGTATTTTTTTTTTTTTTTTTTTTTTTTAAGTTTCTATTATAGGCAGGCAGATGCCGAGAGGGGGGTGCCGGATGTCATTATTATTTATTATTATTATTATTATTATTATTTATTATATTATTTATTATATTATTTATTATATTATTTTCATTTTCATTTTTAAATCTTTGATCCCTGATTTCTTCTTGATTCCTCAATTGTTAATTCCATTAGTTGTAATTTGAATTATATTTTTAAATGTATTTTCTGTTTTAATCACGGAGGATTTTTTTTTCTCGAAACTATTGGTTTTCTTCTCAACTGTGCTGAAGCAATGGCTATATGCACTAAAATTTTAATCAAAAACTGTGTTGTTTAGTGGGGAAGAAGGAATAGAGATGCCCTTGAAATGAGTTTCAGTGATCTTTAAATAACTGTTTTGGACTCAAATACGTTATCAAATCAAAAATCAATGAATAAATTGGTACTTAAAATAATGGTATTTCCGAAAAATCAGAAATTTATTAAGTAATTAGGCAAGATAAAAAATAACTTGTAAATAAAAAAAAAATTTAAAAACGTGACCTGCAGAGCTCTGTCACTAAGGCTGTGTTTTAAATTATCTTTTATATTAAATAGTAGGTAACTAAAATTCAAAATTAAAAATATCGAAATGGCAGGATTGGGAGAAAAAAGTTGAGAACCCTAAAAGACAATTCAGTTCACGCACAAATTTTCAACCCTTTTACTCAATTTGAAGGGGCTTTAGGGGTGTGCTAATACCACGAAAAAAATTTTAAAAATGCCCAAATTTTCTATGCCCAAATGCCCCCCACTTCTACGGTGTCTGACTAGAAAGCAACCATACATACCGAATTTCAACTCGTTTGATCTGAATAGGGCCGCTGAAAGTGCCTAAATGTAGCGCGAAAAAATGCATCCACATATGTGTAATTATTTAATTGTGTAACTAAAGTTTAAAATTCCTCCCAAAATTAATACAAGCAGCTCTGTACTCTAGCAACAGATATTGCTATTATTATTGGACAGGACTAAATAATCTTTCCACTGAGTAAACAAAAACAATACCTACGTAGATGTGTAAGTAGTGTGTAAGTGTTAGAATCTTAAAAGAGTCACCCTAATTTAGTCCTCCAATTAACATCACAATTTACTATTTATTTGATGTCAGGGGCATTTAAATAATGGCTAATAACTCTCCTATACGAAATTTGTTTACATTAAATACTTTTATTATTTTGTTATACTTTTATTACTATTTTATTCAAAAATGTGACAATTCATTGTAGATTATAATTAAAATTTTAATTGAAAATAAGAAGGAGGAAGAATAGCATAAACTAAGGGGAAGAATTTCGGAAACCTTATAATCACCTAATTTCGTGATTCTCTTCCTCCCCATCCTCCTCCCTCCCTATCCTCCTCTCCCGTATCCTCGGGACGAGTTAAAAATCCCCGAGAAGGACGAATTTAGAACTCGATCTATGAAGACAACGGCAGCTTTCTCTTAATTACCTTAACGAGTAAACGTAGGTATCTCGGACAATTTGAACATGAATAAAAAAAAAAAAATACTAGTCCACGAATAGCAATAATAAAACCAAAAAATCTATCCTTTCTGCACCAGTTGTGCAAAAACTATCAACAGTCAACTGGTACTGAAGTATTGCAAGAGTTTTTTTTTTCTAATGGTAGCAGCAATATCATCGCTAGATGAAGGTAGGAAAGAATTTAGGCGATAATGTTATAATTAGGGATTGATAAATTATTTGCCACTTCTATAAATTTGTTTTATTGAAAACTAGTTTCGAATGTTATACATTCATCGTCAGTTCTAAAAACACAAAAATAAACAATACAATAACATAATACAAATAAGCAATACAATACAAACTTTTCTGTTTGATATAATCCATTTAAACCTTGGTGAGTACCAAAATGCATTTGATTTCTTGTCTTAATTAAATTCACAATTCATAAATGTTTTATAATACTGATTTATATTAATCTAATTTAATATGTATAATAATGCCAAACTATATTTTGAATTGCTTATTTTTGAATTTTTTGTGTATTTTTAGAACTGAGGATGAATGTATAACATTCGAAACTAGTTTTCAATAAAACAAATTTATAGAAGTGGCAAATAATTTATCAATCCCTAATTAGATTGATCCTTCTATACCATCATGCGGATGTCAACTGATAATGTTATATATAACGACGATATATATATATATATATATATATATATATATATATATATATATATATAATATATATATATATATATATATATATATATATATATAATATATGTATATCAGGCATCAAGTGCATAAGTCTAGAGGACGTAGTGGCCGAGAATTTTAAGGCGTCACTTTAGCAACCTCGAGTCTGCAGCGGCGCCCTCTTACATTTATCTCCGCTTCTACTTATCCTAGAACGGCTATCATTTTAAAGCCATTTCAATCCATTATTTAACATGATAATAAAGGGTATAGATTTATTTCCGAAAATGATATATTATAAAATATTTTCTCAAATGTATATATGGAATTTTAGCAGGTTTGTATTGTTATCCTAATATATAGTGTTATTTATATATTCCTGTTTGCCTTAATAGGAGTGGAATAGGGCGTTTAACACCAATTAAAATACATAAAACAAAAAGTACAAAAGTCTATTATTTTCGAGAAACTTACGACTAAAACTGTTATAACCTATTATAATCGAATTTCATTTTTATTTTTCCCCTTTATTTTTAAATTTGTAAATTAAATTATTGATTGGATGAAAAACTAAATTGAATAGAATTGTGAATCGAGGATGGCCGAAACTAATCCGATAGGTTGGCTTGGATAAACCCAGTAATAAAACTTGTTATTGAAGAAGTAAAGCAGTGCATTCATGGATAAAGACTAAAATTGAAAGGATCATTGCCCTGGAATTCCCAAAGCCTCATCCTTGTGCTTGCTAAATTTATGTTGGAAATGCCAATGATTCAAGGATGAGCAATTTCAAAAAGTCTTTTATTTAACTATATCGTCTTTTATTTAGACACATTACTATTTTCTATGGCAATTTTTAAATAACTCCCTTATAAAAATGTATATAATTTAAAGATGAATTCAGTAAAATACTCATAAATTTGTATTTTAAATATTCATATACAAAATTAACTGCTATAAAATATTTACTACGCAAACCTGATTCTTGGACTATTTGTTCTGGACAGTTTATGAGGCATTTGCACTGTGGTTCTACAACAACCTTCTAAAAATATGAGAAGACTAGTATACCCGGGCGAGAACTCTCGCTTCAGATATCAATGCTTATTCTTATCCCTAATACATTCGAGGTGAAAGCGATATTAGGGAAACAATATAATATTACCAAAAAAGTTTATTTAACATGCAGATTTGGTGAAGCTACATAGTTTGTAATGACTATGTTGAAGTTACAGTTCATACTTAATAAGTAATTAGCTTACTCCACTGGAAAACGTCTCTTCAATTTAGCAGTTAGGCAATTAGATCCAGCTATAACATTTTCTATGTGTAGTATTCATATTTAACAGTGCCCTTTAGGGTTGGACATGAGAAACAATATATAATTTCCACTCATTAAAAGTTTTTGTAAACAGACTCAAATTGATATAAAGTTGCCATGACAACGACACATAGGCAAGATGGCGTAATCATATATCGCGCGTTATCTCGAAAACGGTAGGTTTTAAGGCTTTAAAACGCTGGTCCAATATGATCCATAGGATCATATATGATCTTGATGTCCGCTTCAAAATCTTTAAAACCCAATTTATCCCGTCTCGATCCGCCGGTCCTCAGTCGTCAAATCTTTGAAACCTCCCAGTTTTTCATTACTTTTATTTAAGCCCAAGTAAGAATTTAAGAAACAAAATTGGAATTCGTCACTTCTCCGTGAAATTCCCTTTCTTTTGATACCTCACTTCTCAAAATCCATCGCTCCTGAGAGCCGGAAAAGGGCTATATACTATACCGCAATAATATATAGTAGTGATTGGTGTAAAACTATATGTTTGGTCTTTTAAATTTGAATAATATTTTGTCCAATGATAAACCAATAGATAATTTATATCGCCATACCGACCTATCGTCCTGTTTGTAATTTATAATATTTCTGAATTTTTATCTGGTTCATTTGAATTATTTAAAATTTCATAAATAGAAACTGGATATTTTATATGCCATTTTCCTCTAGAAGATACCGTGACCTACCTGTGATGTGAATCCGTTAATAATATACTGATTGGTTTTGTTATTTATGTTTTTTTTAAATAATTGTGAATCTCAAATAAAATAAATTGAAAAACAAATGTTTTTTTTTTCTTCCTTCTTTTTTTTTAATTCAAGCTGAAGGTTCCAACTACGATGCATGTCCTTAAATTTAACTAAATCTATTTTGGTACCCTCTCCATTACGTAGGCAAGGCGTTTTTATTAGAGCCACGTGGAATATACGTTTACTCAAGGGCTTATTTAAAGGTTTTATGTTTATGGTTTTAAAAGTCGTACTATAAATTTTTTATTTATTTTTTTTTATTGATATTGACTTTTAAATTTTAAGAGGTTTCTTGTAATTATAAAATAGAATAATGGTTTCATATCATAATAATAAGCAGTTCCAATTAGACTGAGATGATATTCATGTGTTAACAAGACCCATTGCCACCAAAATTTCAAAACCCCATTTCCATTTAAATCTTTATCAATTTTATTATTTTCCCCCCGTCATTTATCCGACGGTAAAGTACGATTCAATATTCATTTAAAATTAGATACCTATGAATAAAATTAATACTTGAAATCTCTTTTCAATTCACCTCATGATGGGTGAGGAGAGAAGGAATTGCGATGAATAAATATATTAAAAAAGTATTTATTTTATTAAAAAATATAAATTATTACCGAAATATAAAGATATATGTGAGAATTGTTATTAATACAAAAAAAACAACATTTAAATGACCTCACAGTGAAGTAATAATGCATATTATTTGAAAATACAAAGCCTTGAATCTCTGAAATAACCAACCGGTCAACGTTTTGCCAATTCAGGCATGTTTTGACAGAAAAACCAATGTCACATATATTCTGACCAAATATAGCATATCTCACGTCAACAGTCAAATATATTTGTGTTTGGAATCTTGAAATTACCGCTAATCAGGGTGAAGGAATTGCCAAAAGTAGGGAAAATGTGAATTTGGTTCTGAAAACTTTAGTAGGCAATTTTTTTTTTTTTTTTAATTTACTGATAGTTTATGTGAACTTACATAATTGTATACAAGTTTATATATTTTCAATAATTTTATTCTAACATTCCAGGGAGAAAAAAACTAAGAATATTATATTTTGCTACGTTGATTAATGTTTGTTATGTTGGCAAAACTTGTTATCTTCTTAAACCAATCGGCTAAAGTAATCAACTTGTCGTTTTTAGTGATGCTGGAACTGCTCCTTCTGCGAATAAAGGTAGTTTTTTCAATTATTTTGTGAACTAATTAAAAATATTAGCAGATTTTCTAACAATAGCCTTGTTCTATTCATTTCTGGATGACTATGGCCAAATGGATACATGGCCATTCTCATCCTGGTCTCAACATGTAATCCACAACATCAGAATCCACTTTGCATCACTAAATAATCTTTAGTGATGCAAAGTGGATTCTCATTAATTCAAACCTCGCTCTTCCGAACCGTTCTGTGATCGCAGCTAACCACCTCTTCCAAAAAAAAAAAAAAAAATATTTGTGAAAATTTGATTTGGAACTTACCTACTCATATATTAAACGATATGACTAACTCCTGCGATAAAGAAGAGGATATGATGGCTAAGGTTCGATGAGGACGAATTTAAAGATCTCTTAATTAAAAGAAATTTGGAAAGAAGATTATATAATTTTTTTAATGTTAATTTGAGTCAAATTTATATTCTATCATAGATTAACTTTAGAATACAAATAAAAGATTTAGATCCTTCCAGTATTTATTTTTCTTAGCCTCACGTCAATATTATGAATAGAAAACTTGTATAGATAATTATTTTAAAACATTTTTCGAAGTTTAAAATATTATCTTTCTGGCTATGCCCACTCCAGCCTTTAAATATGTGAGCTTGTATTAAAAAAAGGTCTGGCTATAGTCACCCCAAACGCGGGGTGACTGTGGTCACGGACGTATGCTGCTCTCTCACTCGCACTCATAGTCTAAAAAATCTGAAAAATAAGCAATATAACTGAAAATGTACTATAAAACATCACAACAATGAGACGTTTTTTCAATCGAAGGGTACTTGTACAACAACAGAAAAACCTTAATTTTGCCCATTCTCACTTCGGTCGACTTTGGATATTTTGGTGATTAAATTGTGTCCCTTTTTTAGTTTTAGTTCCTTTTATACTAATAGTAATAATACAGGTGGATGAAAATGTAATCCATGATGGTGCTTTAATGTTCTCCGCGTTACAATATGGGTTACAAGCAAATAAAAGAACTTTTGTAAATATACAACTATTGTTTAATTTTTTTATTATTGTAAAGTGTTCAGTACGCATATTATGCCGAATTCATAATGATATTTTTGAAATATCGGTGATGTGGGACGTTATTATCGCCCATGTGCTGGAGAGCTGCACTGAAACAATTCACGTGGCGCGTGGAACGGGGACACGTGTGCCGTTTTAAAATCGATAGGGGTTGCGCTTGTTGAATTGGTGGTCTGTTCCTGACCTCCTCCAGGGCCCGAGGGCTTGTCGTCTCCGGTTTGAGCAATCGATCTATCGCAAACAGTTCTCAGAATCGAATAGGTGCGGAGGCGTCTTACGTCAGAGGCTTATTTGCCACTTGTCGTCCGGAATGATGAATTTCTTTTGAGCATTTTCAATTACTGGCTTGTCGAGAACTGCTCCCCCGGCAATATTACTTAAGCTTTTTATTCTACAATAACTGTTTGACGTAAATTTTAAAAAATGCATACATTACAACTTAATGAGCCCAATTTTTTGTTTACCGTCTATTTTCTCTATTCTATAATTATTCAAGTCAAGTAATTTCGCAGAGGAACACCCTCATGTTGGGTGTTATCGATATAATGTATATTAAATATTAAATAAGATCATTGAGAGGATTAGTCACTCCTTTCAGATTGCTACTCATTTACCCTCAGAGAGCTGTGTAAAGCCCAATCCATCCTTAAAATCTCTGAAACTATCCAAGTTTAGTGGGAATCTTACCATTGTCTCAATAGTTTAAAGCCAAGTACTTATTATTGACAATATTTACCATAGACAGAGGTAAACAAATTTATTGGTAAAGAACCAAATATTTTCTCATACCCCTATATTTTATTTATTTATTTAAATTTTTTCCCATGGCAATCCACAGCGGCGATGATTTTTCCGGACTCACAACCAAGTTAATTTTTTATTGTAATAATTGAAAGGTAGAAAAGGAGAAAAAACAACTTGGATAATGATATTTGAAAAACCAAAACAGTAAAGTCCTTTTTCCACAGGAAAGGAACAGTTATAATTTTAGTTTGTGAATAAATCATCTAAATTCAAAAATGTACAGCAAATTAAAAAACTATCATACATTTTTATAAGTGAATGAGATGGAGGCGAAACTTCGAACAAAACTCTGTTTTTCTTAATTATCCTTTTTTGGTTCGAGAAAGTGTTACACTTTTCTCTTCAGTTGTATTTTCACTAACACGAAAAATTAAAACAAAATTTATGTTCTGTCTTAAACAGTATTAATTTTTAAAAATGCAATAATAGTTTTTTAATATGGTCTTCATACCTGTTTTGGAACTGGACATTTTTGAAATATTCACACACAAAAAATAATAATTGTTCCTAGAATAGTGGCTCAAACGCAGACTGAATAATAAAGGTAAGCATTCAATGTTCCTTTTATTTACATTCTTGGGTTTGATCTTTGGTCTAGTTCAGCGGTGCCCAACCCAATATACGCCTGCCACCATCTGGTACGCTGCAGGTTCGGAATTAGCATGCGACTGGCCACTAGGTTTTAAAAATTTGTATTCTTAATTTTATTATTCCAAAATAAAAATTCAAGGTCTCTTTTCTGGAATGAAAGTTTTATGGTATAAATAATAGTTATTATCTGTCTTTTTTATGTTTCGTTAGGGAAAAAAATATTTTAAAAAAAGCACCTATACTATATAGAAATGATTATTGTGAAGGTGGCAGGGTATAGGAGAGGGAGGGGGGTTTACAGCGGCAGCTTTGTAATTAGTCGAAAAAACAATTAATCACAAAAAAGGTGTTGAGCGCGATATGACATACACGACCCCAGAAGGTCGGCTTAAAAAAAAAAAAAAACTTAATTATTTTTATAGTCACTAATTGTAAGTCCTGATAAATATATAATCCATAATTTCATTTAACCTCTAACTTCTATTCTTCCCTCAAGTTTTAAAATTATTCCCGCTAAGAGTTGTCTTTTTGACTTATGACTTAAGTTCTAAATTTTAAACTAAGTTTTAGATTTAAGTTTAAAGTTCTAAATTTAAATAAATAGGTGATAAGGAACTGCCCTGTTTCAAACCTGAACGGATCTCAAAATTCTTAGGATAAAATTGCCGATACGCTCTCTGTTGAATGTTTTGAAAAATAAAATGGAAAGAAGAGTTAAATAGTAACTGTTTGATGATTATCATCTCATTACCATCCTAAATAGCTTGTTTATCGTAAATAATATTGCATATATTCAAATGTATTACTACTAATTATTTGTATTTGTTACTTCATGAATATGCGAACACGGATGATAACGCCTTACCTTTGCAGATATCCATACAATAAACAAGCTAATGTCAGTCTCACATTCACCGTCATTTTCTTATTAATTACACCAATACGGTCTTCATTATTCATTATTCACTAAGGGAATAATAGTTGTTCTCACAAATTGGGCGTCAAACTTCTTGGAAACTTTTTGCTTTGATTAATTATATGAGAGGCTTGGCATGTAACGCTATCGTAAAACTGAGCAAACAATTGTTCGCTATACTCGTCACTGGCGCCGAACACTGATATCGCCGTCGTGATAATGAAGGCGATGACACTGCTTGACGCTATGTACTTGCAGCGGCCGCGGGCAGGGAGTGGACCTGGGGCCGAACGTCGAGGTACCCACTTATCGGATCCCAAAGTTGATTGACATGAAACGGAATCTTCCAGATCTATTATTCCAGATAGGGCCACCCTCCACTGGGCTTAATGGGCCATAGCCCCGGGGCGCACGTCTTTCGGGAGCGGCAATTTTTATTGGTGTTATATTACTTTGCCTTGCCTGTGTATGAAATATATAGTAAAGGGAAGTATTACGATCGTGAAAAAATTCAAATTCGAATTTTCAACGGAAATACACGTTTTAAGCTTCCCTGAGTCCAAATAACCAAGTCTCGCTAAAAGTTCTGTATATGTGTGTATGAACAGTCTAGCTCACAAAAGTGGTACGAAAGTGAAATTACGTATTTAAGATTCATGCTATGTCAAAATCGACTAGTGTCACTTTGTATAATCGATTTTACAATTTTCTCAAAAACGGCTTTTGATGAAACTTGCCTAAGGTCTTCTTCTTAAAGTCCTTTAACGTTTGATATATATAGTCGAGGAAATAAAGGGAAAAAAGTTATGGTGAAATTTTATTTTCGCATAACTCAAAAAGTATTAATTTTATTGTAAATCGCGTATGAAATCATATGAAAGCTGATTAAAGTATCTATAAAACTAAAAAAGGAATGGTCAAAATCGGACCAGTGTGAGCAAAGATTCCCGTATCGGACTAACCGGAAGTTCCAATTATATTATCGATTTTACACTTGTTTGCAATTTTCACGTAAACAGCTCTAAGGATTTGATGAAACTTGCATAATGTCTTCTCCTTAAAGTCTTTTAACTTTTCATGTATGTATTATACCAACAACAAAATGCAGAGAAACATGTTATAGCCATATACTTTTATTTGCGGATAACTCAATAAGTATGCATTTTATGATTAATTATGTATTAAATCATCTGAAATGTAATTGAAGTATCTAAAAAACAAAAAAGGAATCACCGAAATCGGACCAGTATTAGCAAAGATACAGCGTATCTTATAATGACTACAAGACCCTAGATTTAATGTCCGAATGGAGACGAATGCGACCAAACCTCCTTCCACCAAGTCACCAACCTGTTGTTAGCAATAAGATCTGTAATAATATAATTTAATAATATAAAAGTAGAAATTAACTTAATAATTTCTACTTTTATATTATTTTAAGGAAACAAAAAGTTTCCATGGAAACTAAACCGAAATTTTTAAATATGTTCAGCTTTACAAACCAAAAATATATTATGTACAGAACTGTCGTACTATAATTGTTTTAAAAAAACTAATTCGTTGTGCTTCTGTGAGAGAAGACTTGAAGAAGTGCATTCTACTGAATTTGAGTGGTAAGAAAAAGTTGTGTGATGCGCACACCGCACCTGATTTTTTTTTGTTATTATCAGTAATTTAGTTGCTTAATTATTTTTATTTAAAAAAAAAAAGCAAATTACTAGTTCTAATTGAAATAGAAAGTATTTTATGTATGCATCTCTTACGAATAGGAGCACATTATTTTTAGTGATCCACGAGCGCCGAAGATCAAGAACGGATGTGGTAAGTAAAATTTAGCAGGAATGTTCATGTTCACGTTTTGGTACTTGGATGAGGCGTCCGACGTTCTTATACAATATATTTATATTTTTAAAAGATTACAATTTTTTTTTTTAAATTTTTATAGTAAAATATATTCTTTTCTTCATCGTTATTACGATATTGTTTTGTTAAAAATGACTACAGAATTTATAATATTAATAATAATAAATATTACTCGTGATTGAAAATCAATTAAATTCTTACCATTCTCAACTCTGTGACGTATTCGGAGTACTGCTTTTATCATCACAAATTAGGCAGTGGTGACAGAGAGTTTTAAGGCGTCGCCATAGCAACATCGAATCTGCCTCTGCGCCGGTTCGAATCCGGCTTGGACGAATTGAAATTTATTTCCTGGCGGACCAAAGGAATGGATTTCAACTTCTCCCCTCTGGTTAGAATACCCTAAGGGGCCTGCAAGAACTCCTTTGGGAACAACAGTTCTAAAAAAATATATTTAAATTTTTTAAAAACGCCTATTCTAGAATTCTTCATAGAGAAACGCATTTTCTTACTTCCTTATTATAATTGATTTAATTAAAAATGACCACGATTATTTTCATTTTTGGGAATAAAATCAACTTTTGTGACAATTTAAGTGGCAAAAACTCGAAAAATTTTAGAAAATAGGTGCTTTGCTACTTTAAATTTATTTTAAGACAATAATTAAAGCTTATTGATTTTTATTTGGGCCTCTAAATTAAGTTCTTAAGCATTGGATATGACAAGTATATGTTTCAGTCCTGGCCTATATCTATAGCGTACATTAATAGAATCAGTTTAGTTCGGAACGCTCATCGATAATATATATTCCTATAAATACATTGATATTAATAGTCAACCGAGTCAATGGACTTGGCCGTCAGTTTCAAAGCAATTCTTCGTTGACTTATTATTGATGGCTCACTACATTGCATTGAAGTCCTCAATATACTGGATCTAAACTCTTCGTATCAATGCAATGATAAGATAATTATGAAAAATGAGGTGAATCTATGCACCCGATTTCCGAGCTGGTTGGTTCACGAATTGTGTGTGTGCACGTGACGATAATAGATGACAGTACCCTCTCTATTGCGAAACCCTCGTAATGAGGGTCACATCAGCACAATTTAGATTATTTAAAGAATGTTAGTTTTAATCTACAAATGGCCTGTATCATGATGCAATACAATGGCCTGAAGATGGGACATTTATCTCGAAATTTTGCGTCGTTCTTTGAAATAAATTATATTGTGTTTCTTTATATAAAAATTGCTATATTTTTAATGCCATTCATCTAGTTATTATCATATTTTATACGTAAGCTTATTTTCTTTCATTGCTTGGTCTGGACAAGTATCGATGTTTGGGCCCCTTTGATGTTTTTAAGTAGTATTTATTATTGTCCATTTTTGTTTTTCAAATTTTATGTTGAACTATTAATTGAAAGAAAATGACCATTGAAGAAATGCGCTGTACGTAATGAAATTGTGATGTTTACAACTGTATGATTTAAAAATAATTTTTTTTAAATTTTTTTAATTATCCAAGACTGGTTAATTTTACTCTAGAATGAATCTAAAAAAAATATTATTCTCGCTTACTTTTGAACTTTCCTTTTCTAATTTACTTTAAGTATTCGAATAAATATAAAGTCACACCGACAGGGAGTGGCTGGCTGCGTATGTTTTTAAGTTTTCTGATGATAATCTTAGGCGATAAATAAATCACTCATTCTACTGCACTGAATATTGTTTTTATTTTATTTTTTTTACGGATGGATTTCTTTCGTTAGGACACAAACGAGTGTTACCATGTACTCAATATATGTTAGCCATTACTAACTTGTGTGAATCAATGAGTAACGTTCCCACCGATGATCTGTTCTTCAGATTTAGAAAGAATCCCCGAGGCATCCTTGGTCCATTGAGATGGCTGACTCAGTGGTGAATCAGATCGGTTCCTTCCTGGAATGTAATTATTGAATCATCTCTGTTGTTTACTCTTTTCTTATTGGTCCATTCTAGCGATGAGGGTTCAAATAGTACCTATTATCGTTAGCTCCTTACAATGGTGTACGCAGGGGAGGTGAGCGGGGAATATATCTCCTCTTCTCCTCTCCGAAATGTACGAAATAATTTTCATACCCACCGACATAAGATTTGTATTTTGAGTAATATTTTTGGTTATTTTAACAATAGTTTTAGGTCTAATTTTCATGTTTATCCTTTTATGGTGCGAAATTTGGCGATTATAAACATTTGAGTGATTATTTACGTTCTTCTTCTTCTTATCAAATGCCTCAGAAAAAAAAATTTAAAGCCCCCTCCGAAAAAAAATTTTTCTTTCGCCACTGGCCTCTTCAACAGAATTTCGATGGGAGAAGGGACTAAATATAAAGATGCGTTTTGTACAGATATCACAAACTTTCATTTAACGAAAGCATTATAAACTATTACTTGGATTCCCATCTCAATGTTCTGTAATATCATTATACTGATATTACTATTGAATATTTTTATAGTTGTGACCCTGCGCGGCCGTTTCCCTCTTCTAATCAGTAAAACTTTTGTCCCCCCTCCCAAAAAAAAAAAAAAATCAACTTAAAGGCTATAAATTTAACATTTAATATTTAGATTTGTCAGATTCTTTTATTAAGAGTTTTTAGAATCTTTTCGGTCATTTCCAAAATCTTTAAGTTAGGATATTTTAAGATCTTGGGACCCCTTCGGAATAAATAACTAAAAATATGAAATATAAAATATGGATTTGGGTAGATAAAAATTATCGAGGATATAATATACTTTTTCAATTTTTAATATTATTTCATATAATTTCTATAATTTTTAATGTAGTATTTAATAGATTTAATTCTAGAACATGTCAAAGATTATTTGATGATCCTGTGCCTAATCATTTTTCTAAATTTTAGAAATCGTGAAAATATTTCTGGATAGTATTGATACTTTATCTTCGATATTACAAAAATCATCGATAATTTGAACATTCGACTATCGATCATCTCTACTGGAGACTTCAACTAGTATGACAATTATCTTTGTCCAAAAAACAAATCAAAATAAAAATGTATTATTTATATTATTATTAACTTAAATTTTTATATATGTATTAGTTCACTCAATGGGCGAAATAATTATTATAATTCAAATAGGCTAAATAAAAACATGTTTATCTGCTGGTCTGTTTGCCTGCTCCGACTATCTCCCTGTGATAAGTGAATGCATCACCGCCTAGCAGCGCCTGGTTCTACCACTTCAAAGATAGTCGGCCGTATCTCTTCTCGTGGCGTCATGGTTTGCCCCAAAGATCCCTGCTTCTGTTATATTCATGGTGATCATTATTATAATACTTACAATAGCTATAAATTTAAGGTTTATAATAACGATGAAAAAAATTTGTAAACTTTCCCTTACCGTTCTATAATAATTATCTTTTTAATATAATTTTAAAGAGTTCACATAAACAATACTTGAAATAAGCTCAGCAGCATTCACTTCTTCACATCTTCTTCTACTTAAGTACAATAAATAGTATTTTTAACAATTTTAGTACACTACCTATATATTTTAAGAGTTTGTCAAGCTGAAAATATATTTTAAAAGTTTCGGTTTAGTTTCCATGGGAACATTTTGTACATTAAATAATATAAAAGTAGAAATCATTAAGTTAATTCCTGCTTTTGCATTCTCAAATCACATTATTACTGAGCGTATTGTTGACAACAGATTGGAGGATTGGTGGGAGGAGATTCGGTCGCATCCGTCTCCTTTCAGATGCGCTCGGTTAGTCTAGTGTCTTGTACTCCTCATAAGATACGCTGTATCTTTGGTCCGATTTTGATGATTCTTTTATTGTTTTTTAGATAATTTAATTACCTTTCATACAATTCTATACATAATTTACCATAAAATGGATACTTTTTAAACTATGCGCAAATAATATATTCTTTTCATCATAACTTTTTTCCCTGCATTTTCTACATTTCCTCAATAATGTACTGCATAAATGAAAAGTTAAAAACTTTTATGAAGAATAATTTAGCCAATTTTCATCAAAATCGTTAGATCCGTTTTCGAGAAAATTATAAAAAAGTGTAAAATCGATTATATAAAGTGGCACTTCCGGTTGGTCGATTTTGAGGAAAAGGTTACTGTAACATCACATGCATGTATATACCTTAAATACGTAATTTTAGTATCGTACTTCTTTTCGTTTTTGAGCTAGGCTGTTCACATACACACAGACCATTTTGTGAGACTTAGTTATTTGGGCTCAGGGGGCCTTTAAACGTGTATTTCCGTTGAAAACTCGAATTCGAAAATTTTCACGATCGCATTACTTCCCCTTATTATATACTTCGTATTTAGGTAAGGGAAAGTAAAAAATAATGAGAAAACATAAAAAATTAATTTAATGGTTTACACCTAACTTTAATATTTCTTCTATCCTTAGAACATTTTAGGGTCAATACGTCTTTTACCAGGATGTACCAGATGCCATTTTCATCGAATTCTTTAGATAGGTCTATCAGCTGAAGAATCCCTTTCATCTGTTATCTAGAGAAAATGACACCTGTGCAGACTCAGATCCTACAAATCACTACACCCACTCTTGAATCTGAGTAACAATTTACAACCACGATAATGCGAATGTTGGAACCTTAGTCAGTTATTAATGTTGCCTCTATAATTTTTTTTGTACCAGTTCTTTTCTATTTCGTAAAGCAGTGCAACAGTGCATCGGCCTTAGTTACACAATAGAAAGATATTGAGTATTGCAACCGTTCATGAAAAACATGGAACATCGCCATTTTTTATTTATAACCTGTTTTCTTAGTTTTAGGTATATTTTTAAGTCTATATATGCATATATGAATAACTCTATTGTGTGGATACTCTTACTAAGAAAACTCTTTCATCGAATTACGAAATGCGCCACGCACAAAACTGAACGTAATATCATTGCATTACGATTTAGTGTGAAATAATAATGGGCTGATGGTGTCTACTAACCTGACCCTCTGTTGAGAAGAATCGCCCTTCTATGTGCAAACCACTGTCTACTGTATTTTCAACAAATTTATTGTAAATAATAGAGATGTATACATGTATATATCCATATGGAAAGAACGTTCTTTTATTTTGTGCTTATTTTCTACATAATGTAAAATACATTATAATCTCAAAATACTTCCTTAATAATTAGAAATTATTATGTACATATCATTTACAAATTATGTATTTAAAAAAAAAAATATTAATAAAAATCTTTCCTGAATACTATCATTTGAAATATCTGATGTGGACACACACGACTTCCTTATACGCCTGTTAAACGATAAATCGATGGCTTAAAAAGTGACCCTGAATTTAGTTACTAGTTCGTACAAGGAAGTAAAACAAAACATTTTTATTTAAATACTATTGATATCATATATATTAGTATTATGTATACATACCTTTTAGGGTATACATATCGTGTTTATTTAATAACATTTTTTTATTCCGTCTGAAATATACTTCTTTAATAAGAATTTTTGTTGTAAATATGTTTTTAAACAAAGGAACTATAAAATCAAAATTCATATTGTATATTCTGTAAAAAAATAAAATAAATAACCCATGAAATACTTAACATATATTTAAATTCTTTTTAATCTGTATTAAATATTATTTTTCTATAATCCATTATGAAATAATAGATATCCTCTCCTATTATATATGATTAATTTAGCTAAAACATATTCATTAGCATTAATTTTGCTTTTCATGTTTTTACCAGATGCAGTTGTAAATGTTGTTGTTTATATAATCTATGTTTATTCACTGTCTGAAGGTGCAAGATGTTTGTCAGTTAAACGTAAAAAAAACAGCGTCTTCATTTTTAATCTAATACGATTTTTCGAGCGGTTCCTCCGTTTTAGTAGTGACTGCCTAAAACTTATTGTCCGAAATTTTCTAACTACACGTACTACATCTTTAACTATTCTACTTCTGTGCTTTGTAATATTGCGAAATTAATTGGCAACGTTGTTGACATATTTAGCAACGTTATAAAATATTGGATGCGCTGGACACAACATTGCCACAGCCTTATACACGTGATAGGGGAAGGTTTATTTTTAGCGATTTATTCTTAAATGCATTAGAGAATTCGAGTCACGCTCGTTTTCAAGCCTCAATAGTGCAGGCAAAATAAATACATATGCATGTGACATAAGATTAATTCGTGACGATTTTTAGTACTATATAAATTGCTAAAACAATTCTAGTGCTGAACTGAACTGTGAGTAGTTATCTAACATACATAATTTTATTTTGAATTTACTATTTTGAAAATTTAATTAATTAGTTAATTAGTTTTTGCAAAAATAATGCAATTTTCCATCTTTTTTTCGTTATAAACCAATTGTGTACATAAAACAAATCCTTAATTTTAATTCCATATATTTCATAATAAACCATATTGTAAATCCTCTCATCTGCCCAAAATTCGAACAATTATATCATTTTGTTCAATCTGCTTAAAGCTATTGAAAAGAGCTTATATGTTTTATTAATATTATGTAAACAACTACCTTGAAACCAATCATCGCGGATAAATCACATGAATTTCAATATTTTAAGTAAAATATTGTTTAGTCTGTTTAAAGCCTTTGAAAAGAAAATGTCGAAGAGCTATTTTCCTCAAACTTATTTTTACGAATTTAAGCTAGGGCGAAGTGCTGTGAAAACTGTCCGTAGTGTCAATGGAGTTTTCTGACTTGTCTCCGAAAAAAGCTACGGTCACAATATAGTGGCCTAGTACAGCTTTTTCATTCGTGGCAAGACTATCACTAACGACAAGTACTGTCAAGAAATTGATGTCATGAATCGGAAGCTGCAACGTCTTTTCCCAGCATTAATTTATCGGGAGGGTCCGATCCTTCTCCGCAATAATGCCCGGCTGCGACGACGCCCAAGTTGGGCTACAAAATCCTTCAACACCCACCTATTCGCCTGATTTCAACACTACCGACTGCCACTTTTTCAAGCATCTGAATAACATTTATTTCTCGAGCGAAAAACTTTCAAAATCAAACTGATATTAAAAATCCTTTTCGGGAGTTCATTTTTTCCAATGATCCAGATTTCTTTCCTGTTGGGATAAATAAGCGTGTTGTTAGTCGTAAAAAGTGTATACATTCTGATATAAATTATTTTGACTAAATATATATTGTTGAAGTAATCTTTACTTAGTAAAGATATGGAATATTTTCAATAAATAATAAAAAAAACTACATTATTTTTACATCAAACCAATAAGCAAGTGAATATAAATACTTAGTAGAGGATGCTGTTAAGACAACTTCAGTTGACTACTCAGCTAGTTGACTCAGCGCCACATCCTTCCCAATCCCTGGCAGGTCGCTATACTTCTTCCTTTTACATTTATCTCTCATGTCGCTCTCCTGGAAATAGATTTTAAATCATTGAGTCTTTTAATAATTCAAAATAAAATCTTATTATTCGCAACATGTTTAGAAGTGGAAATGAGTTACGTTATGAGTTTAGATGCTATAAATGGAAACGATTCGTAGTATGTGCTTTATCAGTTTTATCGTTGTTTTTGTAGAGTTTCGACAATAAGTGGGAAATTCTCTTAATTTTATCTACTCCATTCTTTCGTCTGGTACTATATGCTTAAAAAGTTTCCCTTATATATATATATATATATATATATATATATATATATATATATATATATATATATATATAAGAATAAACTGATATATATATATATATATATATATATATATATATATATATATATATATATATATATATATATATATATATATATATATATAAGTTATGCGACGGCGAAAGAATTGAACTAAAAAAAAGGAAGGGTTTAGAAATAACCACCACGACTTCTGAAACAAGACTCTTTATTCGTAAAAGTAATCCTCCTTATATACAATCGGAATGTTGTTTACATTCCCGGATGGTATTAAGGTTGATACTGCCATGCTCCGGTCTTTAACTCCCCCCCGCCAGTTTACGGGGATCTCCGTAAACTTTATATTCCACCCTGACTTGTGAATCTCCTCACAGAGCGGAGCGGACAGTCAACCTTACTACCTTACATCTTATCTTTTAAGAAAACAAACAAAAAAAAAGAAAACAACTCAAACGTTCTTCTGCAACATATACAATAAACAAAAAGAAAATCTATTATCGCTATCTTATACTTAACTTAAGGCTCACAATTCTTACTATTTATCATTACAAAAAAAAACTTCTATTTATATACTACCACTGACAGAAATTAAACAAAGGGTTCTTACAGCTACACTTGCACTAAAAAATAAACTTTCTTATGCTCTGGCACAAATACAATTGTGTTATGATTACAAACAACCAAAAAACAAAAAAAAATCCGTGTGCAGAGACGGGGGTACTCCCGTTCACTCTAGTTTTTCGGGTTCTACCATAGGGAGTTTCAACTGTTCAATGTGAACCGTTCGTCTCTTTCTGGGTTCTTTGATGCTCTCAATGGTTACTATGTTATGTTCCCTTATAACTATAACCCTAAACGGGCCCTCGTACCGCGTCAATTCTTTCCCCCTATTAGACCCCATTCTCCGGTAGACGGTTGTCCCTATCCGTATCTCTCCCATCCGATCTCGTACCTTTAGGTTCTCTCTCTCTACCCTTTTCCGTTTCTCCCGTTGTATTTTCCCCCGTACTCTCTCCCAAACCTTCGTTATCTCTACCCTATTACTGACGATTGCCTCCGCCGTTTCCTCATCCGCGGCCGTATTCCCGCAATCTCGTCTCCATCCTCGCACTCCGAACAAAACTTCGATGGGTGAGTACCCCGTGGTAGTGTGTATCGAATGGTTATATGCAGCTACGGCTTTTCTCATAGCTACATCCGCTTCATCTCCCTGCTCTCCCTGATACACGCGTAGATGGTCGCTCAGGGTACTATGTAATCGTTCGATATTTCCCCTGCTCTTGGGATGGCCCGGAGTGTTGAGATGCCACGCTATATCTAATCTTTTCGCTTCCTCTCTAATGGCGACGCTATCAAATTCCCTCCCTCCGTCGGATGAAATTCTGTCGGGCACCCCGTAAAACTGAACCCATGTTTGTAGGGCCTCCAACACTGCTTCCGAAGATCTGTCGCATACCTTATACGCCATTGCTACTTTGCTGAAGAGATCTATCATGGTGACCCATTTGAATCCCCTCCACGTGAACGTGTCGACCTGCAGCTCTTTTAATGGCGTGTATCCTGTGAGTGTCTCTTCTTGTCTCCCTCTTGGCGGATGCCGGTCGTACTTCGTGCGCATACAAACTTCACACGCCCCTATAGTTTCCTTGATGGTCTTCTTCATTCCATGCCAAAAATATTTCCTCCGCAATGCTTGCAGCGTCTCGTGCACCCCCCGATGGTTTGTTTTTCCCTGATGATACGCTAACGTCACTTCTTTTTGTTGCTCTACGTCCATTATCGTTTCTACCATGTATTTGCATCGGATAAACGTTCTATCCACGCCAATTCGTTCAGCTCTCCAAATTCTTTTAATTTTCTCCCATATAGTAGCATTCCCTACGTAGAGATGGTGAGTTTTTCCCGTTTCTGACGCGTCCCTTAGTGCCCTGCAAATTTCGTCCTCTCGCGCCCCTGGTTGTGACCAGATCGTATTAATTTTATTCTTGCCATATTTGGTATACGCTATTTTCATCATGCCCGAGGTCCTCGTCTTCCAGATCACCTGGCGCCGTTTATCGTTAACGATTTCCTCGATTTCTTCCATCTCTACCGGCCTCTCCTCCGCCGAGTCCTCTTCTTCTGGAGACTCCTCTCCTCCCTCCGTCTCTGCCGTCTCTTGGTCTCCTTCTTCGCCTGGCGTCCATTCGCTCAGAAACTGCCGAACGTTTCTTGATGGTTCCCCGTTATCTTCTTCAATGGCGTTGACCATGATGGCTCTTGACAGCCAGTCTGCCACTATATTTTCCTTCCCTGGCTTATAACTTATTTCCATGTTGTATTGCCCTAAGAATTCCTTCCATCTCGCGACTCTCGCCGAGGATTCCTTTAGCCTTCCTACCCATTGAAGCGGTCTGTGATCGGTGTGGACACGGAACCTTCTTCCGAAAACATATGGTCTAAAATGGTCAATAGCCCATACTATCCCCAGTAGCTCTCTCTCCAAGGCACTATACCTCGTTTCCGCGTCGGTTAGGCGCCTGCTAGCGTATGCTACGGGACGTTCTCCCCCCACACCCTCCTGAGATAACACGGCTCCTAGTGCATATTCGCTGGCATCCGTGGTAACGGTAAATGGTTTAGTGAAATCCGGAAACGCCAGTACCGGTTCCTCCTGCAATTTCTCCATACACTTCCGGATATTATCCTCCATCACCGGTGTCACGATTAACTTGGCCCCCTTCTTGAGTAAATTATTTAGTGGCACTAAATATTCCGCCATTTCGGGTACAAATCTCCTATAGTAGTTTAACGTTCCTAGGAGTCTGCGGATCCCTTTCACATCTCGCGGCACCGCCATCCTCCTAATCGCCTCTACCTTCGCCGCATCGGGCTTTACCCCTTCCCCGGAGATGGTATGGCCTAAAAAATTGATCTGTCTCTGTCCCAACATCGATTTTTCTCTAGACAGTTTTAACCCAAATTGCCGCACTCTTTCGAATACCCTTCTCAAATGTTGTACATGGTCGGCCTCGGTTTTGCTGAAAACCAGTAAATCGTCCATATAGACCTGACATACCCCCTCGTCTATACCTCTCAAGAATTCGTCCATCAGTCTTTGGAAGGTTATTGGGGCGTTCTTTAATCCGAACGGCATTCTGGTAAATTCACAGTGCCCCCTTTCAAACGTAAACGCCGTTTTGTGTTGGTCCTGTGGGTGCATCCTTATTTGATGGTATCCCGCTTTGAGATCTAACGTACTGAAAATCCTCGCCCCACTAAGCCTGTCCAAAATGTCCTCGAACCTGGGGATTGGGTATTTTTCGTCAACTGTGTTCTCGTTTAATTTTCTATAGTCTATGACTACCCTGTATTTCTCTTTCGTTTCTCCTGGCGCGCTCTTTTTCCTCACTGCCCACAACGGGCTATTGTACGGTGATGTACTATTAACAATAATGCCCTGTTTTTTCAGATTCTCTAATTCTTCTCTAATATGTTGTCTCAGCGCCTGCGGATACCTCCTTTCCTTTACATACGACACTCTGTCCTGCTTTAACGGGATCTCGTGGACCGTCCTCCCTGTCACTCCTAACGTAGTGCCCTCCTTAAAGAAAACATCCCCAAACTCTTTTTGTACTGTCTCTCTCCAGTCTTCGACCCTATTTACCGCTCCTATTCGCGGTTTCCTATCCCTTGCAACCCCCTGGCATTTATATGTCGTTTCCCCTAACCTGATGCTCCACTTCCCTTTACTATTCTTTACTCGTGCGCCTGCCTGCCCCAACAGATCGCAACCCGCTATTACCTGATATTCTCGAGTCATTTCCCCTACTATGTGTACTGTTATCTTGCCCTTTTTCGCCACCCACCGGTTTAGACCGATTATTGCCTCTCCTTCTACCCTGCACGGTCCCCCCAGAGTAATTAATTTACACTCGCATTTCTGAACCCGGAGTGCCCCTTCTCTGCCACACAGTTTCTCCAGCGCCCCTCGGGTCATAACAGTGTTTGAGCTCCCTGTGTCCACTAGGCATCTCACTCCCCCTTTCAACTTAATAATTGGCAACCAGCATGACTTACCTCTGATGTTGTTGCATGTCGCTGTGCGGTCGCCTCTCTGCGGACACTCCCCTCAGATTCTTGCTGGATTCCTCCTTTCCGCTGCCGCTCGTCGTCGCTCGCCCCATTGTCGGCTCCTGGATCCGCTGCTCCCAGGTTCCTCGTCCTCAGTCCCCGAAGTTCCCGATGTCTCCGTCGCCTCTTCTGAAGTTCCACTCTTCGGGAAAGACCCCGCCTTTCTTCGCACCTTCTGAGTGTTGACTTCCATCGGCTCCGCCCGTGGTGTTTCTCTCCTCCGGTAAATGTATGGGCATTGTCTAGCAACGTGCCCTTCTGTGCCGCACTCAAAGCATCTAGTGCGAGAACACTGGGCCACTAGATGTCCTGGTCTCCCGCAGCCATGGCATTTCCTCTCTTCCTTTCGAGGACCATTCCGTGCTTTAGGTTGTCCAGACCTTCTCTCGCCTACCGAGGGTCTCTCTCTGTTCAGGTACGCTGGTTCTTTTCTCCTCCAGCCTATTGGTGTGGTTCTGGGGCGTCTATCGGTCACCCTGCTCCACCCCGTTTCTTCTACCTCCATCCTTGTTTCTTCTTCTCTTGCGCTAGAGTCGATCATCTCCTGGGCGCATTCGACGAATGAGCGGTCCCTTGGCAAGCCTTCTCTCTTTCCAGTCTCTTTCGCCAATTGGACCTTGAGGATGGTCGCCAAAAATGCCATCCTGCCTTGTACCTCGCCTATGCTCAAGGTTTCACGCATTTTTTCTGTGATCTGATTGAAACGCGCTAGCAGCGCTCCTGCGTATTGTCCGCTCGTCTGTCGCGGAGAACGCCTCTCCCTAAACATTTGGTAGATGTCCTCTTCCGGGGTCCACCTGCCTCCTCCTTGAATAATGAAGCTGAAGCCTTCTTCAGCCTCTCCTTGATTACCGGCCATGGTGTCTCCTCGTCTGCTTGTATTAGATTTAGGATATTCCTCTTTACTCTACATACCAGAGCTGCCTTCAATGCGTCGGCATCTCCAGCGTTAACGAGGTTCTCCGATGTCTTGGCCTGTATCCTCGCCATAAGGCGATCACCACCCTTCAAAAAGTGGTTAAGCTCCCCTATTTCGCCGCCGAAGCGCTCCAGATCGGAAATAGCCCTCCGCAGATCCTGCGATGTTGCTGTCCTTAGCTTCATCCATTCCAGAGCGTTGGCATGAGCTTCCGCTATGGTCTCTCGTGGCAATGGAGGTAAATCCGGTACGTTCAGCACTGCCGGTCTTACTACGCCTTCTGACGCCATTTTGAATTTTCTTCGTCCGCCTGGTTCGAACAGTAGCAAAAGAAAAAGGAGAGCGAGATATACAAAAAAAATTTCCAACACAAAAAGAAAAAGGGAAAAAAAAAAGGTCTCGCGTTACGACCTCCCGGGTTTCGGCACCAGTTATGCGACGGCGAAAGAATTGAACTAAAAAAAAGGAAGGGTTTAGAAATAACCACCACGACTTCTGAAACAAGACTCTTTATTCGTAAAAGTAATCCTCCTTATATACAATCGGAATGTTGTTTACATTCCCGGATGGTATTAAGGTTGATACTGCCATGCTCCGGTCTTTAACTTATATATATATATATATATATATATATATATATATATATATATATATATATATATATATATATATATATATATCAGTTTATTCTTTATACTTCAGTCATTTTTTAAATTCACTTAATATTGCATTAAAACCAAATTTTTTTTTTTTATGACGAAAAAGGTAAAATATCATCTTTGACCGGTATTACCCCGACTCTGGGTCGGTGGTGTCAACGATTATTTATTTACTAAACAACAAGGAATATGTGGATTGTTTTAGTTATATAACTATGTATAAATGAAAAAATGATATTTTTGTGTATATTACAATCATCTTTGGCGGCTTATTCATTGATAAACCTTTAGCAACAGCTTGTTTTGCTTTTTTTCAAATCTTCTGCAGTTATTAAACATTCAGCTTTTTCTGTCTTCTTCGTCTATATTTCTTAACATCTGGAACAAAAAAAAAAAAAACATAGACACCATTACTCCGATAATAGTGACTGTCATTACCCAGAACGCATGGTTATATTCAAAAAGTAACAAAAAAAAAGCTTAAACTACATTGTGTTACAAAACTGGGTATTGCCTTGATACTGTATAAACATAAGTATGTCAGTAGAAGCAGTGAAACAGGTGATTAATTATGATCTGTACTATGGCATTGCTTACAACAAACACCGGAAAAACACTTTATCTCGCTCAACATCCAAACAACTGCCAATACGGCGAGATTTGATATAGTAGTGTTAGCATCCATCTGTTGCAATCTACGTTAACAACTCCACATCGGTTCATAGTAAAGACGGTTACCCCTTGATCTCCATTACCCCTCCCTCTCCTATATCAATCGATTAAAAAAAAAAAGTCTAGATTTATTTGAATTGTAGGTTTCAGATTCATCCGTGGCTCAATGAGGTATATAAATATTACGTAAATATTAGGCACTTGATACTCAAAAAATACTGGTCCCTTGAATTATCATGTTAAACTATTGGCATCATCATTGAATTGGTTTAATTTTATTTATATTTTGGCACCGGCTTAAAAAACAAAACAAAACTTCTTTAGTCTTTTTAGCGCACCTTTGCAGAAGTTTTTTTTTTTTTAATCTTATTTATGTGTCTAGCGAATAGATAAAAATAAGCAAGAAAATGATCGTATAGATTTTCTGAGTGTTATTTTTATTGTATGATGCAGTTGTGGCGGTCAGTTCCACTAGATACTATATTCAAAATGATTTTGGGAACAGTGCCAGGTTTTATTCATTTAGTAATTTATCGAACTAGGTGTTATGGGTGTTTTTCCTTGGTTTCTGATTTGAAATAATCTGAAAAAAAACAACTTTATTACCAAAAAATGAATACCGTTTTGAAATTGACATTTCTCGTCGTATTTTTGTTTTATTGAAGTCAACGACCCGAAAGCCGTTTTCCCCTTCTGTTGATCCGAATTTGATCCCTATTTTTATGAATTTATGTGAAAAAAACAAACCTGTTTACACCATCTGTTATTTATTTATAGAGAGATCCTTCGAATTCTAAAATTAAATAGCCGGTTGGGATTCCCGACATACTCGACCTGTGTTGTCATCCGTCAACTCCACCCCGTCCATGCCCTATTTGCTGTTGGATATTTATCAGGTGTTTACCGCTGGAGTTGTTTGTGCTAGCGGAGATCTGGGTCAAAGAGATGATGGTGACTCAGCTAAGGTGTGGTGGTGGTAGGGCATATTGTGGTGTGGTGGGGCATATTGTCCGAGCCAAGTCCCTCTCCTTTGCCGCGCTTTGCACAAATAGCTCCTGTATCACCTGATCTAAGTATTCATCTGGTAATCTCATATGAATTAACTGATTTTGGGAGAAATCCTTTCACGTTAATGATATCGTCCTGGAGTATGGTCATTTCACCTGGAAGGTTTTGGAGAAGTTATGAAACTTAGTTAATTTTTGGTTTTTATGGTGCTGATTACGTATTTCAACTTTGCCATCTCAAATTTAATCCAGAAGTATTAAAAAACAAAACGGTGTATCGTTTAGGAGCTCTTAGTCCAATGGAGAGAGAAAGGATCTTCGGTAAAATGCTTTGGAAATGTTATGAAAATTTGCTCTTTTATATTTTTTAGAGTGCTGATAATGAATTTCAACTTTGCCATCAAAAATTGAATCCAGGAATATAAATTTAAAAAAATAAATATTTTTTTTACTCATAACTTAAAAACCATGAATAACTTCTAATTATTCGTTTTGAACCGAGCGCGAGTAGAAATTAAGAGACTGAATGAGGAAATTAATTTACTGAGCTTTTTTTTATTTATTTTTTTATTTTTTATATTTAGAACCCCCAAAAATAAACAAATGAGTAAATTTTCGGAACTTCTTCAAAGCTTTCTAAAGAGCCTCTTTTCTGGTCCTACATTCCATCCCATAATTTCGACTCTGACTGGCTTCAAAACGTAATGGCCAAACTAAAAAATTAATTAGAATTAACGTTGTAGATCATTTACTTAAAAAAATAATATTAGAAGTTGCAATAATGCGTGCTTTTCAAGTTATGAGAACAAAAAAAAAAAATTTTTTTTGCATTTTTTTTATAGGTGCTTCTGCAAAAAATTCTTGGGGGCGAAGTTGAAATTCGTTACCAGTACCCTGAAAATCATAAATGAGCAAATTTTCAGAACTTCTATGAACATTTCCATTGATACCACTTTCAGGTTCTCATTTGAATGGACTAGTTAATAATAATTTATCAAAAACAGTCAAAGAAAAAACTTTGTGTTGAATAAAAATAAAACCGTGCAAATCATTTGGTGGTTAATGATTACCATTACAATATTGAGTATGTAAAAAAAAGAAATAATTTTTTAAGTTGGCACCCATATTGCTTCTTCACCCACTAGCATGGCCAGTCCTTGCTAAGTCTAAATAAAATTGTATTGAGCGTTTAGGTTATAAAGTAGAAGCAAAAAGTTACAATAATAGTTTTTTTTTTTTTTTTTTTAATGAAACATGCTTAAGTTGTTCAACTGCTTAGTGGTGGTTAAGTGAATTTTCATATAGATAGCAGTATCGCATCATTACCTCTTCCCCCTTAATCGATAATCCACTCCATTTCATCAAACCTTTTGCACGATTCATTATTTCTCTTGCATATGTATTATATCGTTAGATAGCAGAAGCGGAGGATATTATTTTAAATTGCCCTCAATATTTATTGGCTTCAGTAATGCTACTTAGTATTCTCGCCATTACACCGCCTTCTGCATCGTAGAGAAGGGGGGAGGGGAGTGAGGGAACTATTTGCGGTGGTAATCCGATGACGCCCCCAGCCGCTGCCAACTGTATCTTGTGGGCGTCACAGCCGCCTCCAACGCACGCCCACGCGCCCCGACACCCCGTCACAGTTTCGCCAAATATTTTTAGATTTACCCTCAATAGCTTTAGATCCTTAAGAAAAAAAAAGTACTCTTTATTTAAATTCTTTAGCGAGAGATATTGTCAGTATTTCTTTAGAAGTCAGTGAGCTTTGAACCACTGTTATGAATCTTGTCCAGTTTATTAAGGTAATTGTGGTTTGTGGAGATGATACGGGGCATTAAAGTTACCTCTAGCATTATTGATACTGTTCACTGTTCATAATGAACAATAATTATCTAATCAATTTTTTTTTTACAATTATTAATGGATTACCTATTTGATTTTTAATTTCGAAGTAGAGGAATTTAAAAAGGTACGAATTTCTGGTTCGGGTTCATACCAATTAATTCGAGCAGGTTAATATATATATATATATATATATATATATATATATATATATATATAAAATATATATATATAAAAAATAAAAAAAAAATATATATATATATATTTTTTTTATTATTATTATTATGGAATAAAGCTGAAGGACGCTTGAGACGTTGAATTCCAAAACCAGCCAATTCCATTTTCCAATTTAAACCAAAAAAAATTAACAGTTTTTATACTAGACGTTCATGAGTTGAAAGGATTTCTTCCGAAAGTAGTTAAATCATATGGAATAGGGTCCTATAAAAATATAGAGTGCTCTGCCAGAACAGATGCTGCAATTTTCTTGGACTATGTTAAGATAATTCAGTATTTACTATTTACCATAAATAATTTGTATTGTTTACTATTCTGAGATATTTTATTAACTTAACTGTATAATGTTATATTATAACTTACTTTTGTATAGTAAAGAAAAAGCAGTTATTGTTGAAACTGGGATTATTAAAGAAGTTTTTTATCGTGTTTAATGAAAAAAAATTAATATTGTTTGATTTGCGTTTTGATACTTACCTTCTTCGAAATATACTGAACAAATTAATTACTATAAATATTTGCGGTCAAATATTACAAAATTACATACATATTGTTTCCATGGTCTTCTGAAAGCATCCAACTCCAAAAAATGTTTAGGTGCCGGATGCATGTAATTTTTTTTTCTGAAATTTTTTTTATCATGCATTGGTAGGTATCTAAGTGGCAGTGGCAAAAAAAGGGAAGATGACATCAGCTGGGTATTGATAACACCGATCCATGAACTTTATCGGGCAAAAATTTTACATAATTTTTGCAATGTTAAATTTTTTTGACATTTAGAACTTGTTAAAAATTGCACTCCTTAATTAAATTAAATTGCACTCCTTAATTAAATTTGGGTTCGTCTTAATGCAGTGCCAGAACTGCAGCATAAATAAAAAACACCGTATGATTTTATGTCAAAACAGTGACTCTCCACTCAGTGAGTGATGTTTTTTGGATTACTCGGTGACCCAGTTCACTGAATTCAGTCACTCAGTAAAAAGAATGTTTTGAATCGATTCATGGACAGTTCGCTCTTTCGTTATTATAAGGCCCATCTTAATAAACTCTTTCTATTCATTGTGTATGGCTGTTGGCTTTGCGCCTGATTCGGTATTTTCCTGGACTTGAATTCTCTTTGTGTGTTAACTGATTGTTAAAAAGGATGCAAAGATACCAAAGTAAAATATAATATTAGCTTTTCATACAAAGGTTCCATGAATAGAACTCAGTAAAAATACCTTGGGAATCCCCTATGGTTTGTGCTTGGAGATATCTGGACTTCCGAGAACTGTTTATCAAACGGCCCTCCTATCAGAAGAAACTTAACGATTTCTCGAAACATCAAATGCCCCGCGAATGGCGACCTCGATCCATATGCACATAAGCATTCTTAATATGGTAACTTGTTAATATTAAACAAAACGTTAGTCATTTCTAAAATTTGTAGTTGAACTGTTCCATATGTGTGTCGAATTGAAAGAATTAAAAATATGCTTATTCAGAGAGTATTGATATACAATATCAAATAATATTATTGAAAAATATGCTTCTAATAAAAATTATAAGGATAATTAAGGAAGAAGTTGAAGACTAACGCATTAATAAGTAAGCTCTGATGATGGCCTAAAACTTAGGCCGAAACGTTGGCACAAAATAAGTAAGTCTTACATGTTAATGTGTTAGTCTTTCACCGCACTCCCCGACCAACTTCTTCCCTAAGTATATCTACGGTCAACCAAACTCACTCCAATTTAAGGATAATTATTATTTCGTCATATTTTTTAAATTAATGCCACAACTTGGTCATTAGCTCATACTTATCTGTTCTAGTATAAGCTAATGACAAAGTTGTTGAATTAATTTTATACAGCGTAGGTATTTAGGGAAGTCAAATGTATTTTTGCTTCTTTAAAGGTAGTAAAATAATGCATTATTGTAATCGAGAAAATTTTCGGTTTTCAGATTTCAACGAAAATATCCATTTTGACCATCCCTGAATCCATTTTTCCTCTAGTTTTGTTGTAGCGTCTGTACGCAGTGCCGTAACCTAGGAGAAGGCGAAGGGGGCGGGGCTTAAATTGGGTGCCAATATGCCAAGAAATAATTTTTTATAACTGTATTTTTTTCCTCCTTTTTTTTAGTCTTTGAAGAGAATATTTATCTTATTGGATTTATGTCGAACATATGTTTAAATTAGTAATCATGAAATAATTTGAATAATAAGCAGATAGGGAACTTATGATGCCGATCGAAACTAGTATAGTATGGATACTTTCCTTTTAATACCAATTAGTTTGGTATCGATACCACTGATTCAATATTCTTTTCGATATCTTTATGGTATCGATATGATTTATGTAATGAATGGGTGCCGGTATCAATACTTTGTCGGTATCTTATTTCCTTAGAAGCAGATAACTAGAAATTGTGGACGGCAGAGCCGAAAATAGGATTTCTTCCAGGGGTGCAAGCTTAATTTTGCCGCCTCTTCTTTCATTCCCCTAAAAAATAAAATAAAACAGTTTTATAACTGTACTTTATACAATATATGTCGAAATCAATATTATCATCTCATAGCAGTAATTCGTTTTACTGACTGAATTAAGGTTAAAACTATCAAAAAGAAGAAACAAAGTATTTTTTATTTAATTTAAAAATAAATATTCACTCGAAATTTGCCGCCTTCTAGTTTCTGCGCTTGGGGCAAGTGCATCATTTGCCATCCCACTTCTAATTCCAGCCCTGGAGGACGGATATTTTCGAGTATGTCCCGGATACTTGAGCAGCTACGCCACTGTTTATAATCCGTTGGTTCGTATGTCGCATAACTTAAAAACACATCGCCGTGGAAAGTTGGAATTTTGTATTTGGGATTGTTTTAACATTTAGTTGTGCATCTCCCCTTTTGTTTACTATATGATCATCTTAAGAGGTACTTTACTTAAAGGTCATAATCGATTTTCATCAAAAATCAGATTATAATATTATGCAAAACTTCTCAAATTTGGTATACAAGACTTTTATGCCAATTTAAATTACACACTATATTTTTGTTTAAATTGGGTAAACGGAAGTGGTGCTTTACTTGAAGTTCATAATAGACTTTTTTTTAATTTTCATAGTCGATCTTTTAAATGATTCTCTAGCAATTTTAGGAATAAAAGGGTCGAATAAAAGTTTTAGAAAATAAAATTATGAGTCTAAGATGAATGTATAATATTCGAAACTAGTTTTAAATAAAAACAAAATTATATAAGTAGCAAATAATTTATCAATCTCTAATTAGCCAAATAGTAATTCATTATTACTTTTTGAGCCACTGATTTATAGTTTAATAGGCGTACAAGGAAATCACGTGGTGTCCGCGTCAGATTTTTTATCATTGTTATTATTTTCTCGGAAGCCATGGAAATAATAATTTTTGTAAACAACTGTTTAATTTTTAATTATCATTAGGGTCTTATAACGGTGGTAATTTTAATATGTTAATGACTTTAAGTACCAGTGTGATAAAACGACATGCAAATTTTTCGTTCCCACGGTTGGATTTATGTTTTTACTTTACATAAGGTTACACAACAGGAAATTACAGTTGGGCTTTGCCCACCTTGGAAAATTTTTCTTCAGTATAGAATTGGCTGTGGATTGTTTTTTCATATCAAAAGCATTCTTCCTGTCAAATTAATGACATGCACCTCATTATGTTTCTGTTTATAATATTATAAATTATTTATTTGACGATTTGAAATTTCCTACTGCGGAATAAAGGCATCATGTGAATTTCATGATGTGCTTCTCTATCTCTTGCACATCTTGATAATATCATTTTATTTATTTTGTGTAGAATTTTCGAAATTAATAAAAAGGCCAAAAATGAATTAAGAGGTCTCTTGGCCACTTTTATGATAACGCGACGTCTCGGATATTATCAGGAAAGAAGTAATAGAAAGAATTGAAATGATATCGGATATGATATTGAAATTAAGTTGTATTTAATATATATATATATATATATATATATATATATATATATATATATATATATATATATATATATATATATATATATTTTTTTTTTTTTTTTTTTTTTTGAGTTAATTATGCAAGAAATTAAAGAAATCCCGAAAAGAATGGCACTGTTTTGAGCTTTCTTTGGCAAATAGTTTTGGAGCTATGAGCTTTTGAATGCTTCAAAATTTGTCAAGAAACAGTTGATTTATCGATAAAATGTATAACTGTTCTGTTTTTGTCCCTCCGCATCCTCTCCTCTCTGGCGAAATCCAATCCAGGATGGATAGAATCCAGGAGGAAATGGCTGGTCGGAGTTTGCAGGAGGATGATTGGTTGAATCGAAACGCTTAGAGCTCTGCGCTGGATAGTTGAGAAGACCCTTGATGGAACGCCTATAATCATAATAAAATAAAATTTATAACTCAAAAACTAAAAATGTTATATGTAAATCATTGTGTAATGTGTTCGTTTAAAATTTACCATGGCGCGTATAGAATTGTTCTAAGCATTTTTGACTGAATTATTTGGATTTTATAAATGTGTGTGGCTTTTGATAAATATCAAAGTTCTGCTCCATAGGTCAATATTGAGTTGCATAATAATATTTTGTTTTGTAAGTTTAGAGGACACTCATTGTCGAGTGAGTCAGTAGCCTTTAATTTTGTTTAAGTTTTAAGTCTGGCATGTGCATTTCAAAGACTGGATCACTTAATTTCCAACTTGTGAAAACTATCAACATTTAAGGTTTGGAAAAATTATACATGGTGATATGTAGAACGGAGTATATAAAATGTTATTCCAAGCAATAATATCTATTTTTCCTAAGATGTTACGTAACACGCTCTCCCACTTAGCTCATCAATTTTATTTGCAGGTAATGAACTCTCAAATATAAATTATAAATCTTATAAGCCTCACTTATAATTAGACAAAGTAATTAATAATCTTCCACGTTTTATAAGTCTCAGTTATACATTTATTCCTAAGTATAGATATACATTTTTCAACTGTGGTAGACTTACAAATTTTGTTAGTGGAGGATAACAGAAGCTCTCCTGTCAATTGACGTAGGGAACTGAGTCGATTTCCTTCCACCCTCCAACTTCCCTCTTACCCCTCACACTCTCATCCCCCTTTTCATCAAAAACCACTGCCTGCGAGTAGTTTAAAATTATTTTCATCTCTAAAATAATATATAATTATATACATATTATAATATTCAAATATCTCTTATTATTAATGTTTCTTATTTTATGTTTCAGGTGAGTACAGACACAGTCTAAATATCTCATTTGTACCGCGGAAAAGTAAGTTTATTGTAAATTAACATTTTGTATAAAGCGTTTACTCATAGACTAGGGTTCAATAATTTGTTTAATTTTCACATATTCTTTATCAATGGGTCTACAACAGGACAAAACAAACCTTCCAAGCTATCTTTTTTTTTAATTTTCAAATCATTATATACCAAGGGCGTATCCAGCTCAAAACAAAATGTTCTAAATTTAATTTCTTTTATGTAGAGGGGAATGGAATCCATGGTATCATTCAGTAATTTACAGTAACTTTCAAAAAGAACTAAAAAAATAACACTTTACAAAAATATTTTGTTAGGGTTATCTATAAAATTTTAAATTTTTCCAAGTTGAATGGAAGGAGTGAGGCAGGCTACTTCCCATCGCCCCTCCCCCTGGATACGCTCATGCATTATAAAATTGTGAAAATTCGACCAAAAATTGATTAATTATATATGAGGTTCTGTGATCATTTATAAATTTTATTTGATATCCTTACCTCGAATTTTGTCGAATATTGGCGATTTTTTTAATTAGCCTCTCCCCGTGGAAACGCCTATGCTACATACCTACAATTCTATTTCATTTTTGCCATTTTCAAGCCTCTTTTTGACTCTTGTAGACTTTTTTTTTCCTGGCTTTGGTTTATTTTTAAAGTAACTATTTTAGCTTAAAAATTTAATTGTTTACATTTTAAAAATAAAAAAAAATTATACATACTATGAATATAACCATGATTATAATTTACATAATAAAAAATAAACGAATAGATCAAAAATTAAACAATCTGATTGAGTTCAGGGCCTCAGTAACTTCTTAACAGATCGCTACGAAGATGTTCTTCACTTTCTCAGTCCTTGGTCAGTTTGTCAAAGTCTAAACTATTGCTAAAGTTTGTAAAGTAATCCCTTAAATTAATGTACAAGTTGAAATCTGTCATTAGCTAGTCTTTTTCATTTAAAAAGCAGAATAATATTTAATATTAATATTTGCAAATAAATAATATTTGCTTAGTACTTCTCTTTAATGGAATTTTCACAAAAACTTAGCCTAGAATTATCTATCATTATTTAGCGATTTTGGTTCACTTACTTAATCAGTAGATTTGATGTGACTGTAACAACCCTTACTGGAAGAATTATTTAGTATTTCTTTAACGAGACTTCAATGCAGATGGCCTTTTTTAGTTGCTGCAATTGTTCATTACAAAACATTTTCTGAAAAATCTTACTTCGAAACTGACTGTTATAATAACAATGTGGATCTATTAGTTTGCGGTAAACATATCGATTAACGTCATCGACAAAATCCATTACGGTTGATTGCTCTTGAGAGACTTCCAGGAACACTGTTATCGGTTAGATATGTGAATAACAGATCCACACATTGGCACTTCCAACACTACTCAATGGTTGTTAAAACCTGATATAAAAATTTGTCTATCATTCAATAAACAATTAAAGCTTCAACATGTTATTTAGCCGAATTGAAAAATTAATTTTTACTCCACTTATAGGTAATTTGCATTTGTGCGTGTGCGTGTGCGGGTATGTATGTGTGTGTGTATACATCGGTTAATACATTTGTATTTATAACTATAAATTCGCTGATTCCAAATGAATAGAAAAAGAAAGAACAGATGTTCTTACCAACAAGTACGAATATTAATATATTGATTGAACATCGTCAAAATATTAATTATTGTAAGATTTTCGAATGTTGCTGTATGTATAAAATTTACGGAATAACATTTTATTTTTAAAAAGAGAAATTTTGATCGGCCAGCTAGCATCATCGATCGGCATGTGCCTAGAATTCGAACATTAAAATATTATAAAGAGGATAATAAAGATGTACTATTTTTGGCAAAAGGAATAATGATTGGTCTGATGTTGAGGAGCCTCCTGGTAGGTAGAGATATGAATGGCCGTAGGAAGCTGATGTAAATAACTAGCAGTTTTGTGAACAGTATTATTATTATTAGCACGTTTCTCCAATCTCGTGCCGAATCTTGGCCTTCTCCAGCAGCTTCCGCCAACTTCTCGGTCTTTTGTAGTCCAACTTCCAATTCTGAAGCTTTAGAATGTTCCTCGCAACAGGAGCAAGACCCTCGAACCAGCGTAGGTCGTCCTCTTCTCTTGGTACCATGGCACCAAGAAGCTGTCTAGGTGGTCCTCACTGCCCATTCTGACGACGAGTCCTGCCCATCTCAATCTTGTAAGGACTCCTTAAACATAGCGCACAACTCCTGGCTTGTCCAATTTTTCCATTTTGCTCCGACCAGAACTCCACCATTCTTCTTTCAAACTTCACGATTCTTCTTTCTAAGGCCAGAAATTCCTGTTCACATGCCCGGCTAGTCTTGACGCACTATCGCCTTATAGAAATACAGCTTCGATCTTCTGGAGAGAGCTCCAATGCGGAATTGACTTGCCATTGAGAAATAGCACCGATTTGTTGCGACGATCCTTCTCAGAACTTTGATAATAATTTAGTATGATTAGAATTACTTAGATGAGATAGAATTCGTTATCAAAATATAAGAAAATATTAACGATAATTCTATACTGTTATTTTTGTCTTTCCTCTTAACCATCTTTAGTTAAAAATCATTATAAAATATTTTTTTTAATCGTTGTAAATATATATATATATATATATATATATATATATATATATATATATATATATATATATATATATATATATACTTTTTTTTATTTTATTTTTTAAATAATAACACTATAGGATTATTGTTATTACTTTTTAATTCCAGCTAATTTTTACGATTCGAGTTCTTTTGTTTTGCCAATTGTTTAATACACTTATCGAATTTTAATACAAGCTGTATATAGTCCAGAGATTGGTTCAATATTTCCGAACAGCCACCTCTTGGCAGCCATTTGCATAAATTTGCAGGTGGGGCGGACTGCAGCTTGCAACTGCTGCAGACAGCCTTCGATATTCTGCTTGCCACGGTCTAGACAGGCTCTTCCGCCTCTGATATCCTCCAAGGTCGAGGTCGATGACCAATGGTCAAGTCCCATTAGACTTTTTTCTTTTAATTTACGCTCAATCCATTGGTGGAAAATATCGAATCAAAAAATAAATAAGATAAGAGCGAATGAAATCCACTTTATTGATTGCACAATCAAGTCCATTTGTTTTATTGTTTTTGTTTTTTTAGACAAGGAAAAAAAAATGAAAACTGGAACTGGACATAGAAATATGTATAATTGAATATTCTGAATATCACATTTTATTAATGATAAAATGTTCGGTCCTATGAATTTTTTTGGTAATAGTATCTAGACTACATCTCTACTCCTAGGAATTCTGGAAAAAATAAAAAAAGAAAAGAAAAGTTTGTTAGTTACCTGTCTACGCAAAATGTGAATGTGAATTTTAGTCTGATATAACTTTAGTTTTGTTTGGTGAAAGATATTTTCGTAAATATCAAAGATAAAAGGATCACAATACATTTATTTTACATTTGAAATATCAAAAGGTTATGGTGAAAAGCTATAACCTAGCTAAGAATATAGTTTTTTTAAATCTATGCAGATTATTATAGTGTTTAATAGTACTAATTTTTTTTTCGTATAATTATACGATCCATAGTTTAAAAAAAAAAGTTAAAAACCTGACTAAAGTCGGTATAACTTTTGTCTAAGATAGTTTGTCTTGCCGCATGGTGTATTAGGTGAGCCTAAGAATTTTATTGCAACATTATTACATAATTTAACACAATCAAATATATTCGTGTTTCCACATTTGAGACAAACCAAGTTTCCCCAGACGCTCCATAACATACTATTTAAGGCTCAAGTTACAGCTGAACAGACAGTAACAGCACCGTTTCTTACTTTTACTTCATTTTTACTGAAATACGGATAAGCAAAATCAGTAAATATCAGTTACTACTTTGCTAGAAAAATATTACTCGCGAGTGTAAGGATAGCATGTTTTATTCTCTCTCAATATATATAATATATTTTATAAAGGATAAACGACTTTATTACAAGGTAAGATCACATGTCGTTCCAGTCCTCTTGCTGTCATTCCCTCAAGTATACCTTCCATACATCTCTTTTCGGCCGACCTCTCTTCATCCTTTACCATGGTACATGCGTAGGCATCCTTAGGCCATCGGTCGTCCGACATTCTCATGACAAGCCCAAATCAACTCAGCTTTTTTGTCTCAATGGAGTATAGGATGTTAAGGGGTTCTTTTACTTTTTCCCTGATGGCATTATTTGGAACGTGTTATAGTCTAGATATTCCACAACTAATTCTCCAAAAATTCATTTCCATTGATACATGTTTTCTTGCTGAGTCTGTTGGAATAGTCCAAAAGTTGGTTTCAGAGACATACATCAAAGTATTTAGAACAAATAAATGGTAGAGACTCTTTTTCTTTTGAAAGTTGACGTCCTTATTCCAGAGAACATTTTATTTTATAAAAAATAATGTTTTATTCTTAATCACATTAATGTCGTTAAATAAATAAACCGAAAACCGACTTTATAGCCCGCTTCCTTCCTGCAATAATAATCTCTCTGAAACGTTTTCTCACATATTCCACGTATGCCGTCATTAGTCGTGGACAAAAGTTTTTTGGGTTGAGTTAGAGAACAGGATTAGTATTTATAATAAAAAAAGGTGCTGGATGTGAGATCTTCTTATATGAGAGAATAAGTTTTCTTTTGGTTTATTTTTCAGTGGGTAACTTTTCTTATTTGATATTTTATCACCGTTTCTGGGGACTTCTTCAGAGACTGTGACCACAGTCTGTAAAGAAGCCTCTTGAAAGTTGACCTTGATAAGAAGCCATTAGAAAACTTATAACGACAACCCAGTAAAAAAAACTTTAGAAATATATTTGTTTCAATAAAAAACCTTTTTTCTTATAGATATGTTTTTAAAACCTTTATTTTATTTATAACTGAATTATAACTTCAGTCGAATGCAATTCAATCACAGGTAACATTCAGAGGAAGATAAGAAATTACATTTAGGTTCTTATGATCCCTGATATGCACTAGTATCGAAATAAGTTGTTACCGGAATATGTTCAATGTTTATTATATATTTCTGGAATTTATACTTGAAGAGAATGGAATATTTTTCCGTTGAGGGGCTAATTGGCGGAAGAGAACCACTCTTTGCCTGGATCTTGTGGAAGAGGCAATCCAACAATAGAACGCTGACCCGGAGTTGTTTGTTGCGTTTTATCTGTCCCTCGGGGCTTTGTTTGTTGTTGACCCGCGGAGTGTTGTTGTTTACTACTTCCAGTAGAGGCGCAGTTAGGGGCCTCTTATCCCATTCAGGAGCATTAACCTCAGCTTAAGAAATGTCAAAGGAAATTATGTATCTGTCCTGACAATCCTGATTGTCCAACTGTTTTTCTCTGTAACGACAAATAACGATGTTTGTGACGGTTATTTTCTGTTGTTTCTTCCTTCTAGAAATTCCATACGGATTAACATTCTTTATAATTCTATTATGTTTTTAAAGTTGCCCTCAGATAATGCGCTAGAAATCATTAAATAAAGTTGAAGAGTTGGCTTCGAAAAGAAAACAATTTAAATGAAAATTTGGTAACAGAAAAAAAAATTGATAATAAATAATAAAAATTGTCTGTAAATAAATTATTTTACTTTTTAATTACCAGAAATACTTTTCTTATTCCCTACGTATTAGATAGATATCTTTTTAAATTTAGTTTATACCTATATTATAGTTTAACGGAAGATTTAAGTGATGTAAAGAATAGAGAAATCTTGAACGACCACCGTCATTGGACGGAATCCAAATGGAATGTTGGGATGTCTCGGGTTCAACACTGGTTGGACTGGTCTGCTATAACTCCGAAAGGATCGCATTATAATTATATATATGATACGCTTTCCATGTTACAATTTGTGAGGGACATCGCTTTGTTGACTCAAAGAGGCCTTACTGTTTTTTGTTTTTTTTTAGATTTGGCACCATAGTCATGGGTCATTTTTAATGGTTTCGAAACACTTGTTTATATTTTGTTAGGGTTGTCTATTTTGAAATGATAAACTATTGTGTAATAATTTGCTGTTTTCTTTTTTTACAATGAATTCATTTCAATGTTAAGGAGAAATTTTTTTTTTTTTTTTTTTTTATTTTTTTTAACTACAAAGACAGGAAACGAAATTTTTGCCTATTTAGCATAGGTGCTTGCTTACCCGCTGAAGTCTTATCCAAATCTAAAGATTAATTCAAAATAAATTCATTTGACTGATTCAGTTTGGTTTTTCCGATTTGCAATCATTGAGCAATTATGTTTGAAATTAAGAATTGAAATGCAGTGTGCCACTTGTGAATGAAATGCCAAACAAATTTGAGAATTTGTTTTGGGCTATATATGAACAAATGAAACAGAACTAAAATGTAGGTATTATAAGAAGATGAATTCTTTATGAAATTTTCTGAGGTACGAGTGGTACAATAAAAATGATTTAAGGGAAAATTAGATTCAGGATGGGAAAATGTTTGAACGTGTATTACCTTTTTATAAACAAAAATACTCCATCAAGCACCTTTTCTTAGGGTTTACTTTTGGTTGACAGTAAATATATTGTGGGCTTAGGGCGTACAATGTCATGGTAAAGCCTGTTATTATCTGCTGCTGTTGGAGGTTGATCCCTGAGGGCACCTTATAAAGAAGGATTCAAGGATTCAAAGGAAAAGTCCTCTTTAAGATAGCCTGAGGCGACCAAGGATCAGGGCTTAGGCTGAGGACAAAAGAAGGATTACTTTAGGAAACTGGCCAGAATCACTATATAAAGGCAAGGAGGGCATGTTTGTTCGGAGCAATCCATCAAGGTTCCAATAGAAAATTATCATTGCCACTTTTATTGTCAAGAGGCCACGAGGAACAAATTTTTTTTTTTTCTCCCAACTCTCCTTTTCTAATTATCTGTAATTATTCGAATTAATATCGTCATACTGATTGGAGGTGGCTGGTTTCGTAGCTTTTCTAAGGAGAAATAGTAGGGGATCACTGATAGTAAATAACTAGTTCTGCTACTATATACTTATATGTATTTTTTTATTTTATTTATCTTTTTGGTTGTTCTTACACACCATGAAAATTTTAGTCGCGCTATGTGGTTTTACAGACATTATTGCTTGAAATGCGTCACCCAACCTCACGTTGCTACGAACCATGGTTCTATGATGTAGCGACTGGCTACTCAAAGCTCTATAGCCCGTCTCTTTGGAGCCATTTCCCAACCGACTTCATGGACTTCGGGTTCATGGACTTCATCAAATCGGTCTAGATCCACGGATTAAGGCTGTTCAGGGTCAGCAGCCGCATGAGGAGCTATATTTTTTCCTGAAAGCAGACCTTCTTGGATCTGACCTGTGGCTATTTGGCATTCTGGAAAACCACAACGCCCGGTCGGTGTGAGGTATATCCTATATTCTGAGGTTTTTCTGAAGATAACTAGAAAAAATGTGAAACAAAAATATTAGTTTTCGATCATTTTAAAATAATTACTATAAGCTATTATAGACAATAGTGCCATATTTTTTTGATATTTCAAAATGACACTGTTTTGTCCTCAGAGAAATTTGAAATGTATTATTAATAATGAAGTAAAATAATAAATTACTTAGTTAATTAAATAAAATTTTGAACAAAACATTTCGACTGCTAACTACAATTTCCGGGTGAGGGGGAAGGAAAGAAACTTTTCCAACTTATTTTGGATTTGAACTTTTCAATTACCTGTTGCGAATGTCGAAACTCGACAACAGCATTTTATCGATAAAATCCCAATTTTTTAACTTAGAAGGTATTGATTGCCATTCGTTTTAATTGAAGTGATTCTTTGAGTAAAATGTTTCATCACAATTTTCTTAGTTCTCAAATTTACCAACTATTTGGGTTTTCAAATTTTGTTGGGGGTGACCTCTCTCCCCCTCTCTACCTCTCCCCTCTCCCTACCCCTCCATGACGACGTCTCTCCATACTTAAACCTTTACCTTAAGCTGTAGAATATATTTTGAAGTAGTAACTAATATACTGCATTACCTTGGAAATTCCCAATACATCAAGTTATTGCATTCTTAAATTCATATTAGTTTTCATTTTACTATATATTAAATATCTGTTCTATGTATGAGTGATAATTGCAATATCTTATAAAGTGTAAGAAGAAATATTTAGCGAATTAAAATACTTTGTTAACAATATATCTATGATAATGTATCCTAATTATTTCATCCTAATTTACTTTTGTGATGAAGAGATAAGTAATGGATCAATTTCATGAATGATGAATAGAAACTCTTACAACCAATATTAATTCTTTAATGGGAATATAATTAAGTTCTTTCATGTCAGTAAATCATTGTTGCATTGTTTACCTGAAAGCAAGGCAGACAACCTTCGACAAAAAGTGTAGACTGGGCTTCCGTATCTGATATGGCCCAAGGTTGTGGATTAACTTATATGAAAAGATAATCGGTAAACAGCAGTAAATAAAAAAGAAAAATAAGAGAAAAAGTGGATGGCCAACAAATGCTGAAGTAAATATAATAATATAATAAATAAACTATAAAAATTATGTTATTATAAGTTAAGGAAGTATAATAATAAAGGTTTTCGAAATATAATATTCAAATTACACCTTGAGATTCCTCATTAGTAGAACATCCTCAATTCGACCTCTATTTGTCGTCGGTGCAATGCCAAAGTGGCCAAATTATTGCTATTTTGGGGTCATGTTGTTTTTAATATGTGGCTTTATATTCTGTTCGCAATGCCAAAAATATCTAACTGAATATTTGACCACTAATTCAGGATTCAAAATACGACCAATTTAATTAAGAAATTAGCTACCTTACTTCTTCATCCATAATTCAACCCAATGTTCTCAATTCCTCAAATTTTCAATTACGCCACATAGACATTTCACTGGACGATATTTTTTGGTATTCGCACATAATTTTTTATGCAAATCTTGAACTTTTTTAAAAATTTAACTTGTTAAACTTGTTTTAGTACAGGTTTTTTTTTAAATATTTAAACATAAAATTTCTTTGATTTTTAAGAGATCATAGTAGCAGTAAGTATTGCATGGTGTATTTAAAAAAAAATTTTTCATTATCTATAAATCAAGCCAAATTTTCCCATAATCTTTTGAGAAAACCATGGGGCACAGACACCTATAGACCACATGAAAATATCGTCTTGTAGAGAAATACTGCATAAAACTATTCATTATTTTATAAAATATTCCTTAATTAGACGATTTCATTTTAAATGTAAAAGTAAATGTGAAAACTAGTAAAACCGATATTAAGTTTGGACCACATGTTTTTATTTTCATTTAAGTAATAGCTGTTGGGAATGTTATTCCCCATGCGAAACTAGAAATTAAGATTGGATTTAAGGAAACTCTACTATGAATATTTATTTTTTTGCGGATGTAAGTTGAATAATTGAACGTTCCGAACAAAAATGAGTTTTTCGGGACACTGGAACAGCACTGGAATTCAGGACTGCCCCGTGGGACTGATCACCATGTAGCTGGTAGTATTATGTACCTTGTTTCTGTGACTACTGACGTTTGATGTCACAACCTACCTATCTTCCATATTGCCTCCACTAATAAACTAGTAAATATTTGTGAGTTTATAATTATTATAGTTGCCTCTTAACTTATCATGATAGTCAGTCATATGACTAAGAAGAGCATTAGGAATCGCCAAGATACTGAATTAATCCAACTCATCCCCTAAAGATCTTTTCAAACGGTCCCCGAAATATCATGAATACGTTAGTCAGCGAGAAAAATGTTGACTGTTTTAAATCAAGTTAATATTTTTTTCAACTGACGATCACTCCTTATCAAATGGAACGCGGAACGACCCTTGGTGTGAATTCCTGTGTAAATTTTTTGGAGTCATACGGTCCGGCCATCACGCAACGCCAAAATCCAGTCACTCCAACCGACTGTGAGCTTAGAAAGCTGATGAAGCAAAACGATGGAATATTTTTTCATACAGTTTTTAGACTGTGCCATAATAGTAATTATAATTGTTAGCTGGTAAAGATAGTATAATTAAAATTTACGATAAGGATTGCATAAAATATATTATAAAAATATAGATATAAATAACTTACATTTTTTTCCTAATTAATTATGTTTAAAAAAAAAAGAATATTAATTAAATGTAAATAGAAATTTTTAGTGGATTTCTAATTTCTTATATGTTTCAAATTTCACTAATTTTTAAACTTTTTTGGGATGCCCTTCTTGTTGTAACGACTCTATTTATATCTCAATAATTCCCAAGAGTTATATAAGTCTGTAGATAGAAATATTTGCAGACTGCAATTATTATAAAATACATCTGTATGAGTTATACGTGAGCATAAACCGCTCAGTATTCAGTGTGGCTCTTGAAATCTTCTTCACTCCAGTCGCTCCATTTGGAATGATCGTCAATGGCCCTATTTATAGTTTCATTTCGAATCCTAAAAGAAAATACTACAGGTAGTTGGGTAAACACTCATTTTTGATTGCTGATCCAAATAATGGTAATATAAGGGGCCTATTTCACACCAGCTTACTAAAACTTTTTCATCCTTAAATAAATGCGGTTTTCTAAATTTTGAGTGACTGGTGAATCTTTTTATGACAATGACTATCTTTGGTATACATAATTTTTCGTTTTACTCATGTTCTTATGGACAATTTTTTCTTACTCTTTCCTATTTTATCACTTCTACGATAAAATAACATAAAATTTTCTTTGGTATTGGTTACATAAAACCTAAATGACAAGTATAAAAATGTTTCTGATACTCCTTATTTCCGGGCTTTTGACACATAGAACCATATTGAGGTCTCTGCAAAAATTAATTTTTATATATCCTAAATGTAAATGTGTCCTCTCTCAACCTGTTCCTTTATATAGTTTATTTAGTATGTGTATATAGTTTATATTGTATGTGTATTTAATTTATATATAGTTTTTGGATATTTTTTTTGTATATTTGTATTTATATATAGCTTAATTGTATTCTGTTTGTATATTTGTAAATATGCCAGAATTATGTAAAACAAGAAATAAGAAGAAAAGGAAGAATAAAATTAAACTTGAATTTAGTATTTAAGGAAATAAAAATATTATAATTGTAACTCAGAGGAAATTTTGAACTAATATTTATTTGAATGAATGTTTCAGTATTCACCTGAATAATTTAAGAAAAAAAAATATGTATTTCTACTCAAAATATTTTTTTTTTTACCTAGGAGTGGTAAGAGATGTAATATGCTCATATTTTTAAAATGAGTTAGTTATTTACGGAGTAAATAACTATTTTGAGGTATAGTAAAGTGCGAAATGGCTTTAGTATGTCAAATGTTGTAAATGGAAATAGGGATTTCTACAGTTTAACTACATGTTTTATTCTCTGGTGACTATACTCTAAATTAGACTACTTGCTTATCCTAAATTATACCTCTACCGAACTAGTGGAACTACTTTATAATGAAACTCTGTTGGCGGATGCCATCGAGAGTGAAGAAGAGGCGGCGTAGGGCGAGGTCACTGCCCCCCAGCAGCGAGGCCTACTACCGATCGATTTCCGCCCTTCCGGGATATCTTGCTGTCCTTCGGGACCGCGATATTAGTTCTTTGCGGGGGAGGGCGGAGAGTATAGTATCTGCGGGAAAGTCTCAAAATATACGGAACTGTTATATTAATCCATTTACTGGGCTGTAAACTACGTTTTATAATTTTCGTCTTCTATATTTTTAAGCAGGTCTTCGAGAACTCTATTGAACAGGTCAGGTAGAAGGGACTGGGAATGAAATAAGATATGTGAATAGTTCTTCGGAAATTCGTGAACTTCTCCGAAGGACAAATAATATATTATAAAAACAAATATCCCTTGTCACTAGATCCCATTCATTATAGAGACACAGACATAGAGGGCCTGGGAAAAGGATGAGCAGGTCATTAGGATGGCCCAGGTCCTGTCAATGGCTCTAAGGTCGTCCATTCAGCCAACCAGCGCTATCTTAATGGTCTTTTTTCTCTTCAATATATATATATATATATATATATATATATATATATATATATATATATATATATATATATATATATATATATATATATTTGAAATGGACTTACAATCAAAATAGATCCTATTCGTCGGCCCTAAAATCCTATTGTTTAAAAATAATTAATTTTGGTTGAAAAAAAAATTATAATTTTATAAATTATAAAAATGATTATTTAAAAAAAAATATTCGACGAATATTATTTTGAGGTCCATTTCAAGTGATCCAAGTTATGTTACTTGACCATTTTATAATGAAATGATTTTTTGTTTGTGGATTCCTACATTATTGCGGTGTATAAAAAATAATAATTTTTATTTTTTATCTTTTACTTAGATCCAATGGCAGCAATTTTTCTTTTAGCTGTTTCTTACGTTTGTAGGGGTTTACGTTAGCTTAAATAGCAAAGAACTGATGTAACCTAGCTTAATGAAACAAAAAACATTTATTTTATTCAGGAAAGAACGACCTAAATATTATATTTGGTACATGTTTAATGAAATTAGGATTCAAAATAGTCAAAATCCACCTAAAAATGTGACATTTAAATTGACAAATATTCAATTTTTGAAGGCATATCAACCTAAGAAGGAATCTAATCTCAGGCTTAATATTTTTTGGGGGGAGGGAAGTGTAGCTATATTTGTGCACTTTATTTAAAATATATATCCAACCTTAGATTGGCTTCCGTTTCAAGTAACAATTTTTCAAAAATTGAAAGTTTAAAAAATATCCAAAATTTGACGCCTTGTATGCTTCTTGTGACAAACTTTAAAAATATGAAACTTTTACAGATAAGCCTTCTATTGTGCGTTATTTTACTGTATAAAGTTCATGTTTGAGATTTATCTTCAAGTGTCAATCAAGATTTATCTTCAATTTGAATCCCTCCAATCTACACCGTTCACGGTACGAACATTTAAACTTTGTATTTATACACATAAATAAAGATTTTTCTTTCTTTTTGTACAGTTAATTTATAAGGTGTTATTTCTTTCATTTTTTTTTTTATGAAGAATTTTACAAAATGAAGAATTTAGCCTAGGACGTGCCATTTTCAAAAATTCATGACTAATCAATAAAATATCAAATTCACAAAATACTTCTTTCTCCGATGCCTGTCAAATGTGCTTGTGGTAGATAATAGGTTCCTAATGTGTGCTTGTGGTAGATAATAGGTTCCTAATGTGTGCTTGTGGTAGATAATAGGTTCCTAATGTGTGCTTGTGGTAGATAATAGGTTCCTAATGTGTGCTTGTGGTAGATAATAGGTTCCTAATGTGTGCTTGTGGTAGATAATAGGTTCCTAATGTGTGCTTGTGGTAGATAATAGGTTCCTAATGCGTGCTTGTGGTAGATAATAGGTTCCTAATGTGTGCTTGTGGTAGATAATAAGTAAGTTTTCTGATTTTCTCAGCTCAAAGAAAGTGATAGTTTATTTGAGAATGATCTCTGAACAAAATACAATATGTTTCTTGATATTTAGTTCCCTCTCTAATGAGATAGTGAGCAACCTGTTAATTTATAGCCATCGTTTATAAACCTAAATAAAAATTGAAAAAAACTAATAATTAATTAACTAACGCACCTATAATTTTCTTTTTATTTAAAGTTACCAATTAGACTTACAATTAGAGAATTTGTTGGTTGTTAATTTTTCCAGGAAGGATTAACATCACTTTTTTTTTTAATGTTTATTTTTTGTTTTTCATTTTTAAACACCTTTAAGGAAATTGAAGGCGCTAAACAATAGTTGGTTAGAGCAGTCAGGTACCCGGGATAGTTAGCGATGGTTCCGTTGAGTCACCGACTAGGCATTAAGGTCCGTTTACACCTTGGCAAATCAAACGTAAGAACGCGATAATTTTGCTTGGCTTTGTTTGTGTCCGATCTAGTTCTTGCGGGAAGTGCCACTTAGTGTTGTATCCACACATTTGTGTATTTATATAAATTATATATTTTTAATTGTTTCATTTTAAAATAAAAATAGTTAAAAAAACAAAATTAACAGCCGATAAAAGTTCGAATAGCCGGAACAGTAACGAATGGACAAGTTTGCTAAGCTTCTGTTTACAACTTTTCCACATTTGCCATTTGGTTTGGTTTGGCTTGGGACTTGCCATAGTTTGACAAAAGTGTGAACGCATCTTTGCATTAAAAAAAAAAAGATATTCTTCATTAAAATATTCATTTTTACATGCATAGCGTCTGTAGAAACATGAAAACCATCCAAACAGGTAGTCGCTAAATCCGATTGACTTGTCCAATTTCCCTAATAGCCAATACCGGATTGAGATTTTTTCTTATAACATTTCAGAATATTCATAATATATTACCAGAGGGCCTTGAAGACACTGCTGCGGTGAGTTTCAAGTAGCAAGATCAAACTCCAGATCCTTCACCAGCGACCAAACAAACCTCTTCAAAAATCTATTTACATGATAATTAAAAAAAAAATAGCAGATGGTTTGATTTATTATTTGTTCCTATTTTGCTCTACCCTTTTTGGTGATTGGCGTCAAACTAGTCCCTCCTTGTTTGATTTTCGAAAAGGACAGATTTTTATCTTTATGCTTTTATTTATTTTTGATTTTCCTTTTACTTATTTTGGTCTTTATTTGTGCAAAGTTAAACAGTAAACTTTGATTAATGTTTTTTTGATATTTGATTTTTTAATAAACATTTTATATTAAATTATGAAATTGTGAAGGATCACTGGAAAAGAGAAATATGGGATGGATGAGTGTGTTATAAGTGGATTAAAAAAAATAGGAGAATAGGAGGGGGGAATAGGCATAATATTATTCAGTTATTACAATGATATTATATTTAGATAAATATTTAAAATGAAAAAAAACTAAAATTATATTATATCTAACTATGGACTGAGTATGGTGTATGTATTGCAACCAACTTTTTTTTTTTTTGTGCTTTAAATATATTTTCAATTGGTTCTTATTGTATACCTTATTCTTATCAGTTTTTTCTTTTCTTACTTTATTTTCTTTTGTGAATTATCTTAATTACTTGTTACATCTGAAAAATACTTGGAGCATGCATGAAATCTAACAGCAAACGTTATATCAGGAAATCTATTCTTAAGTCTTGATTGATGAATTATTATGCATGTTCGCGTAATGCGTGCATATTGCCAAGACTATGGACGCACACTGCCAGAGGGCGTACGCCAAAAAAAAAAAAATATTTGTTTAAATGTCAAAGAAAATGTTAATGCGGAGTTGAGAAAATTCTCTCTCGATTTTCATAAGTGGTGTTATTATGCGATAAAATTGAAATTTTCACCTTTTAAATTTTTTTATTGAGGAAAAATACCGGATCGACCGCCTTGTTCCCTCAATCTGATGGTTTGAAGAGGGGATGGCAAAAATTCTTGGGCCTAGGAGCTTTCAAACTTTAAATCCGACCCCTGGCTGTGATGAACATTTCTATGAATAATTCACGTATATTGAACACTTTAATGCTTATTTTGTAATTGGCTGAGTTGGTTGCGATGGAGTTGGTTTCATCATATGTTTACTCTTTACACGAAATTGTATGCAGTTAATTACAACAAGGACAATATTGATAAGAATACTGCGCTCCAGATGATTATTTATCATCTCTTAATATCCACAATATTCTTAATTCTATTTATATGATTAGGTTATATACAAAAAAATTGTTTTCTATTTCTTCATCGATACCTCTGCTAGTGAATATGTGATAATCACTTAATTTACATGCATTTATTAGTCTAAATTCAAAAGAATTTATTTTTAATTTTTAAATGTTTAACTGTCGTTCGACTACTGATTTGTTTTCAAAGAAACTTTAGGATGGAATTGAGTAAGGGTTCATTTCTGAAACTAACCCTGTTGTATCTGTGCGTCAGAGATAACTTCTAAGTCCGATTTTCCTGATTTCGATTTTATTATCGTATTTCCATTGTACCGCTGATATTTTTTCGAGAATGAGTATCGTAAATAAGTTAAAAGGGCAATAAAATATTCAATGCTCCAAGTATAAAGATGGACTACTTATCCACAACAAGCAATACTGTCCGATCTCAAACTTCTTTTTACTCTGCTCTAAAACTTTGAAAATGTGACGACAGTTTACCTCTGATTTACTGATATAGTATTAAGCATATACTATATAGTATAAATATATATATATATATATATATATATATATATATATATATATATATATATAATAGATGAATTAAGTAGTATAGATTTAAAAAAAAACAACTACATACTGTTACATAGTTTAATAATTATTATTTACTATTTTAATGTTGAAACTGTGCGATTAATATAAATTGATTCCAATTATCGCCTACTTATATGAGTTTAAAGGTAACATGTTTCCCAGGATACAGCTCCTTGTTGAACTTTGAATTGAAGGTAACTGATTAATTAAACAACTTGTGATCGAAACACAAACAAATTATAAAAACAGCTTATTACTTCAAACTAAATGTACGTTTAAAATTCATAGTTTATAGAGATTCACCTACAGTATAATCTCAGTTTTCATTTAAAATATTTATTTAAAATGAATCCAAGGTCTTGGCTGGTGTTCTACAAATTAGGTACATATATATATATATATATATATATATATATATATATATATATATATATATATATATATATATTTAAACCCTTTAAAAAATATTTATGGATGAAACAGTGCCTTTTAGGTATGGGGTCAATAAAATAATTCGACTTCCGAGAACCCATTTTGCCCAAAAGCACTTATAATAGGAAATGGTTTTCACAGGTAGAGACAAACTAATGAAAGTTGACCTGTTCCCTGGGAATACCGAAAGCTTTATGTGTTTGTAGGAAAGACGGGGGTAATAACCACTCTCATCCGATTTAGGTCAAACTATGACCTACCCGGAATTCTGGGTTTAAATGGACTCGATTGCACCTGTCGACAGGACTTGATTGCATTACCTGAACTGACCCTTACTGTTTGTCAAAAGGTAAACATTCTACTAGAAAAATGCCGAACCGATGAGTCATTTCTTATTTGGTTTCTTTCTTATTTTTGTGTTCCAATGATCAAATAATGCATAATATTCTCTTACGTATTGTTATTATCTTGAATAGCAAAGAGAAGATTTTTTCTACGGACAGTCTTCTTCGTTCTTGTAAAAACCGTTGTCTCTTTGAGTGCTTATGCACATTTTAGGTCGAAACGTTCATGTTTGAGAATATGGAAAACTTTACGTGGTCATGATTTTAAGTCAATTCATCTACACTACAGACGTTTTTCAAGAACAAAACTAGACTAGTTAAAATATTTAAATTCTTTACCACTGAGGTCAAAATGTGGTTTCACACAATATTATCCTTTTTAGTCGAAATCATAACTGCTTAATTGTAACAGAATGGTCCCATGACCAGATCCGGGGTTGGATGGCGTTTAAAGAAAAAATCAAAAAAGTTTTGTTTTCAAAATCTTGAACGTTGCTAAAACGTTTTAATTTAGTGAAGTAGGAAAAGTAAAATCTCAACGAGGCGTGATAATGATAATAAACGAGAGTGAGTCCATTTAAGACGGATTATTTCTATTAAATATTACTGTAGTAATTATTAATTTTTATTAATAATTAAGGAGTAAAAAGATTCTTCATCTAAAGTTAGTTCTTTTCTGGAATCATTTTGTTCACATTAGAGCCTCTAGTTTTAGTAAAAGGTGCTCATATGAAAATTCATATAGTTCAATCAATATAATCATCATAAAAACGTAACCTTGATCAATATAAAAACATTTTCTCTTTTCTACAACATCGATAGTGTTGTCTTTATAATATCTCAAAGCTTTGATGGTACATTCTACTCACTGATTTTAAAAAATATATTATAAGATTGTATTATAAAAACTTGTGCATAACTGTCCCCATGCTGATGATACCAACAAGTAGAAAGTTTAGTGTAGTCCTAAGTAACCCCCAAAATGATGGGTAACATAGATTTATGTTTAGAAACGTTTTGGTGGGTATAATATTAATAATTTTAAAAATATCAACTGTATATTTATAATCGGTTTTTATAGTCAAGTTAAATTTTGTCATTAAATTTTTTTTGTGAAATTCTAAGATTCATTACCAGGGAAAAATCGTATTCATAGGTCCATGCAATCCCTACTGAGAGTAATAATTAATTTTAACGAATATTTTTATTCTATGATTTTCCACTAGAGGATTGGATTTCCTTAAACTGAATTTTGCATAGGCTCCTTCCTCATCACTTAACCCAAGTTCTCTCGTAGATCATGTCCCATTACATCGCCGGGCTGGAGGTAAAAGTGTTCAACTGATATGTTTGCGGATATGTGGTTTGTTCCTGTTTACCTGAACCAAATCTTCGCTTCATAATTGCCACAATTTTGAAGTTATTAACAAGTAATTAAGTAATAATTATTGATTTGAATTTCACAATTTTGTCAATACTAAACTGTAAATTTTGTTCAGGCAAAATCTCATCTTCGTAAAAATATCATTAGACCCCTTTAGTACTCCAGGATATATTCTTCGATTTCTGTAACTGCCTAAAGTCATTCTTTGTCTACCATTTTCTATCTTATTGTTTCATATTTGACTTCATTAATTCTGGATATTCCTGACGCTGGGCCCATAGGTTGGTAATCAATATTATAATTTTAAATACCTTTCTTTTGGTTTTAGGAATGAAATGTATATTCTATAATAGTGAGGTTGGACCCAGATAGTATTTTGTATTTTTTTTCATTTGATATACTTCTTTGTATTCCCATGTCACAGGACGATCTATTTTAATTATGGCGCCAAGTTATCGAAAATTTTAAGCATAATAATGTATTTAAACAAAAATTAATTCCTGTAAAAACTACCTTTTCTCTTCGCTTCTAATTCACCATTGGTAAACTGCCCTTTTAACATACAGCCATTCAAACCGCTGACATTAAAAGATCCGTTCTCCAATTATTTGAGATTAGCAGTTCCAGAACGCTTCGTTTTAAGTTAAATAGTTTATTTTTTTAAATTCTCAAAAGTTGGTCTAGTGGAGAACTGCTCCTAACTCTAAACTTGATTAAATTCATCCTTTATTCAGTTATTCTCATGATACAGTTCTATTATTAATATTTTCTGCCAAAGTCAGGGATTAATATTTTTTAAATAATTTTTTTGTAAAAAATATAAAATTTAAAAAAATTTGAAAAAAAATATTTTTTTAATTAAAAAAAAATCATAAAAATGTTATGCTAAGTTTAGGGTTAAAACATTCAGCGATTCATTTATAAATATTTCAGATATTTACTGTATTTATTTCCGTCTAATATTAATTTTTATTTTAACTTTTTTAAAAAGTAATAAAAACATAGTACATATTGAATATTGAAATATTTAATTGTATTGGTGGAAACCCATGCTGTAATCCTTCGAGCGTGCTAAAACAAAATGAAGGTTAGCCAGTTAAAGGAAATATGGCTCTTTGATTTTATTTTCTCTATTTTTCCTCGTTGAGTGTGCAAAACAATGTCGATATTAATAAAAAACATCTAGATATCTTAAAGTAATTCTCGTTATCGCCGCAGCGGTCGGAACGTAAACAAACACGCTGTCAGTTCGTGCTTCCTCTGGTGCCGACCGACATTCCTCCTCCGGCTTGTACAAACAGCAGATGATGGCATCCTCTATAAATATACTCCCAAGATGCCTCGCCTATTTCCAGAAAGTCTTTTTTTCCTTCTAGCCCACGATGGGAAAGACCGACTTCAAATGTCGGATCTATTTTTAGAATAGAAACGAGCTTCCTGGAATAGTTCGTCGGATGGGGAGCCGTTAGGTTGGCAGCGCGGGTGGGCGGGGCTAAGCGGTGGAGGGGGAAGTTTGGGGCCGTCGCGTGGTGGTGGAGGGGTTGAGTAGAGGGGAAGAGGGAAGAGTTCAGTGCTTCAGCGACCCCGCTAGTGCCAGTATGGACACCAAGTCTCTCTGGTCCCCGTCCATCATCGCTGCCGCCGTCACCTCCCTCTTCAAGTTGCCCGCCAAGAAGAAGATGAATAAGATAAAGGTATGTAGTGTCTGTTCTGGCCGGTTTATACTTTCTACTTTTAATATTATATACAGTCCTATCGAAATATACATGCATACATTATGTATGTTTATAAATATTGGAAGATGTTCTATCTGTAGCTTTGTGTTTGTTTATAGTGTTTAGCTGGTGTCCTATTTATCCGTGCAGCAGCCGTTGCATAAGAACCCCCTTCCACTAGCGGTGGCCCACTTGTCACTTTCACCTGATGCATTTTTAACATTCCAAAGCGTTGCCGGCTCTCTCTCCCTCCATCCAGTAACAATTGCACCGTTCCCACAGCAATCCTCTACGCTTTCCACAACATTCCTCCGCTTGTTTACGGTCTCTGATCAGTGTTATCGCTATTACACTCTATTAATTTACAATTAAACTGTTAGCTAAATTGCCTTCAAGTTTAACTTAACATCTCTGCAATAGATAAGATATTGTCTTCTAGATCAATTGCATAAATTAGTAATGTTTATTTTGAATTTCGTAAATAAATAGGTTTGTTGATGTCATTTTCCTGTGCCAATGACTTACTCGAGTGGCCTAGCTTCCGGTCTCTGGTTGGAGGGCAATGTTTCCTTTATGATTCTTTCTACTCTTGCTATTCAGTACTATAGTATCAATATTTTAATTGCTTTATTTATTATCTTTTATTAAATTAATTGTTAAAGTAATTCTTTTATAATATCTTCCCTTAAAGCCAAAATTTTGATCTGTCCCATTTTGTTATTTAAATGCCTTTAAGTTCCATAACTTTAAATTTTTTTATGTATGACATTCCATAATGTTAATAATTCTAGTATATATATATAGTAAAAAAAAGACTATAAATAATAAAAATATATTTATTAGTTTTTGTTTTTTTTCGGTTTCTAATGAATTGTGCTATTTGTTGTTTAATTTTTTAATTACCAAATTTGTCTCTTCACAATTTTTTAATGTTTTTTATTCAAAAGAAGAAAGTTTGCGAATTTGTAATGATATTTTTTAGATATTTATCTATAGTATAATAAGAAATATAATTCGTCTGATTGAAATTAAAAAAAAAAAATTGGTGAAGAGATAAATTTATTGATCAGCTTTCTCTTTTTCATGTGTATTTAATGCGTCTTGTTATTTATTGCATATGTAATGTGTTTATTATTATTGGTGATTTTTTATAACCTATTGTTTCAGTGACGTACTATTAATACATTCATATTAATCTCTTATCAGTTAATCTTATTTAAACTGGGGTTATTTAGTCATATTGTTTCGCGTGTCTATTGTTGTAATCCCGAAATTAATAAATAAAAAAAAAATATTCTTATGTTATCTTATTTTTAAAAACAAGATATAAAGAAAGGCTATCTTTCCGATTTGTAACAAACATTCATTAGGTGATAAAGTCGAGTATTGTTTTCGTTTTTATCTCCTTCTAGGAACCGGCTATCGGAAATGTCCTGCATTGGGAACTGAATCGTTTTTACAAAATCCAGGCTCTGTTATGTTGTCAATCGAACTGTTTGATAAAAGATAAGTTAGTTATGTATATTAAGTGTAAATATACACAAAACAAAAATAGATACCTAGAGAAGGGAGGGGGACGCGTGAGTTGCAGTATTTAGAGTGGAGTCGATCCGAGACAGAGAGGGAATGTAGGTCATCCCCATCGAGCGACCTCAATACTCCCGAGCCGCTGTCGAAAGGGTTGCAAACCGCGGCGGTGCAGTAAGCATCCACTGCATTGCACTCCTCCAATAGGGGGGCATCATCGTCCCATTATGTAAGCTCTTTACATAACATCTTTTAATTACATCGACTCCTCATCGATTATGTAAGGGTACCACTTAGACCAAGTTCCGATCTCTTGGGTTACCGGCTTTAAAAAAAATAAAATAGTTCCTCCTCTCGAAGATAGAGCGTAACCAGTCGTAAGTTTTTACAGCGATTGCTAGTTCGAGTCGTGAAATAATAGTAAATAGACACTAATAAACAAAAAAATAACTTTTTTTTAATTTAATGTGTAGTATTTAATCACTTATTTTTTACTATTTTACTACGAATGAAGTAATTTTTATTTATTTCCATATTTACAAAATTCTATAGCCTATCAGAAAAAAAGGATAACCACGAACATTGAAAATTCGCTCCAATATAAAGAAAATATTGGAATAAAAAAACACTAATGTAAAAAATTCGCTCAAGTTAATCTGAGAAATTATAGAACAGTCGTCGCTTAGGACCTTAACAGTCAAAGCGACTTTAAATAAATGCAAATTTGAAAATAATAAAACATTATAAATAAATTCATAAAAATATATTTTTATATTTATTTCAGTAGATTTCTCCTTCCTATGGAATTTTATATGTTCTATGAGAAAAATAAGTTACGAAACTAAAAAAATTAAAATTATGAAGAAGCATATGACTGAAAAAAATTACTAGTGTTTCTAAACTGCTACATAAATTCGAAATAATAAGAATAATATTAAAAATAAAGTCTTGAAAATGGACAAAAAATCCAATACGTGGATATAAGAAGAAATGTAAAAATAAGGGTGTAATTATTCTTGACTTGAAAATACTCGTATATGATTATCACGTATCTTCTGAATTCCCTCATAATAGAACTGATTGCGAGGAAATAGAAAACATCCTATTTATTTTCAACTATATATTTAAATCTTCAATCAAAATATTTTCAATCACTTGTTTTTTGGCATGGAGACTTGATGAGAAGCATAACAGAAAAAAAAACAAAAAACATTTTGTTTGTTTTTATTTATTGCCATTTAATATTGCCAGTTTTTATCGCTTTATACTCCATCAACAACCGCCTGAATGTGCTGGTAAAAACAAACTAGAACAACTCAATTAAAGATTGGAATAGAGGGAAAAGGTGGACTCAGGTGTCTTTAACTTTCCGATATCCATTGTTAAATTTTATGTATACGTGTATACGCACGTGCTCCGGTACGATAAGGGATAAGGCCGCTATAGGACAGTTGTACTGATACCTGCATAGCTGACTCAGATGCTGAGGAAGAAACGGTACGTAGTGTCTGCTCCTGCTGCTGATCCCGCAGGACGCAGGGGGGCACGTGTCTGCTTCTTCATGCTCTCCCTTCCCACAAATTCAAGTTCATCTTATCGCGAGTTATTGCTTGAAATGGACGGTTTTGGCAAAATTTAATCTTCGATGCTGCCTTTGTTGCATTGTTCCTCACTGGATAAATGAGATATTATATAATTGTTAATTTAAGTTTACTAGTGAATTACGTTACATTTTTTTTTTTTAAATAACATATTTGATTATACTTTGGATTATAATAATCTTTTAAATCATCCTCAAATAATTCATGTAATATTGGAAGCTCATTTTGTCTCTTCACTGTTTCCTCATGGATGCAATTCCCATAGCGATAAACAACTTTGGCCCACGAGGAAAATACGCTCTTTTAACTACAAGTTATTTACCCGGAGTTTCCTCCTTCCATTTCCTCGTTCATGAAACAAATTATTCGTACGTTTTCCTCAATCCTCGATTGCAGATAGTGAGCGACGAAACCGCAAGCGGGGTGAGACTTATCCTTTGGCGGAAGGCGGCCAAGGATCTTCTTTTTAGGCGTCTAGCCGGTGGGTCGTTATCGGCTCGGCTCGGTTTATGACCACCAGGTAGCGTTTTACGACGTCTGGGACATGTTACAATGCCTTTTTACTTAGTCAAGTACCGCGTCTTTTTTTTTTTTTTTTTTCTCCCGTTGCCTTCTACATTACCTAATTTCGGAAATAAAATTTTACCATTTTGAGGTAAAAATTTTTTATCAGCCTCGAACACTCATCTCATGTTCATGTTCATTTACTACAGCAGATCTCTCCACTAGGACCGTAGTAAATAGGTTGTAGGTTTTGAATCCGCTCTATAAATAGCAGATGTACAGGTGATGTCTGATCCAGATTGGCACGCGCTTGGAACTCTTTTGGTCGGTCGCTATTCTCGTTGGCCTTATCGTAGCGACGGATCGACGTCATCCGAGGCGCTTAGCCTGCACCGTAGATCGACCATTGTTAATGTATTCTGTTCTTTTTATAAGTTCACGCGGGATAGTGATGCTCAAAGTATTTATTTGGGAAGGCTTCTTAGTCTAAATCGGTTTTCACCGTTACATCGTCATTCGGAAGGAAGGCCATGCGATGACCTCCAGACGTCTTCTTTTTTTCGCGTCTACTACCTTCGTTTTTAAACTTATGCTGACTCTAATGTTTATCATTCCTATAGTGCACCACTACTGCCCAGGACCGTTATACGATACAAGTGTTAGTTAAAATGTCTCTTCTTCGAAATACCCATGCATTGAAATATCATCCATATATTGAATTGTTTTTTCTTCTTCTTTGATACACTAGCTCCCTTTCAATGCGAACCCCCTATTGTTAACGGAAATCCAGTTTCCTCAGCTGCTTCCAGGCGCATGCTTGAGAACCCCCTGGACAAAGAAAGGAGACAGTTGGTGAAGGAATGGATGATCTATTGAGGACAGGGGGTAGTTCTCTTAAAGGTAGGGCGGCAACCTTAAAGAGCACGTGGGGGCACACCTGCTCCACCCCTTCAGGGCTGCCAACCATAGAGCCACGTGTTCCTCCAGACTGTTGCTTTTTCAATTATAACATCATGTCCTTTGGGATAAATGTTTCATCGTTTAATTCGCCTACAGTATTTGTATTGATATCTTTAATATAATTTTGCAACGTAAATGGCTCATAAAATTACCCTGACATTATATTCATCATCTTGAGCCACATTTTCATTCGCTACGGATTTATTGCGCTGTTCGAGGAAAGTTGAGTAGGCGGCTATCGACGGGCCCTTTCCACGTGCCGAAGGGCCGGTGACGAAGCGATGCCGGTATGACGTCACCTTTTGCGTCAGCCATGACGTTGTGGATCGATGGAAGGGACTCTGCCGCAGCCCTCCCTTTAGTTCCTACTGCGTCATTCCGCTCTCCGCCGTAGCCAAGTGAGGTCGCGTTGTCATCTGTTAGTGTTGCAACTCATTCATTGATAAGTTTATGTTTGATATTTGATTGATTAATAATTTTAGTTATTCTGTAGCTAATATTAATGCACAATTTTTGTTTTCCATTAGTCACCATTGTATGTTAAGTCACAATTGAACTTTGAGATGTTAATTATTGTTTTCCGCACCTTCGACTAGGCTGGAATATATGCTCTCACTGTTTACTTGTAGCAGGCCTGTGCCTCCCGAACTTGACACACATCTCGCCCGAACTGTCAAAGGACGCGTCGCCTCCTCTCAACCGTGGCCAGATCGTCCTTTGACGGTCGCTTTCACGGTGTAGGCTTTTAACAAAAGGAAAATATGAAGCCTGTGTTGTCGGCCTGTTACACGGATAATTTTCTGTAATGTTAAACCAAGTAAAAACAAGCAGGCGTGTTAACAAAAAAAAAAAAAAAGGAAGAAGCTGAGTCCTATACAGCTAGTCTCTGTTAGCCCTTTGTAATATGGCCAAACTTTGGAGTATATGTAGTAATTGAATAGTTTTTAAAAACATCCAAGTATTTATCCTCTCTTGTAGTATGTGTTGTAATTGGTATATTAATGTTTATTCTATTGAAACCTCATGTGATATCTTCCTTATCAAAGCCAAACATTATATTATCTAGTTACTAATCAGTCTATTATGCAGTTTTCGAGCCTACCAGAAGATACATATATTAAGTATAGGTTGATCTCCCTCCTATATATTTCCAGATACTGATTTGGAGACCTCAACAAAAGCTCTTACCTTCTATGAATGGGCCTTCAAAATCTATTTCAGCTGAGCCAAGGTGAACCGCGCGAAACCTTTTTGGCATACAATTATCGCTGAGGTCATAGATCGGTCTTCGTCAGGTGCCAACTTTTATTTTTCCACCTGTCTCAGTTTCCTGTAATGGATGGGGGGGAGAGGGAGGGAATGAGAGAGAGGTAGAGGCTCCTTTGCTGATTTGTATCCTTATCGCTCTTGGTGACGTCCTTGTATATCGTCGGGGAATCCCTGCGAAATTCCCATGGCGTCATTGCTTCCTTTCCTCAGTTCATGTGATTTTTGTTATCAATATGTAAATGCTTTAAAAAATATTTCATGTTATTTACCTATTAAAAAGATGAAGTCCACTTTTAAAAAAAAATCCCAGATCTTTAATATTTAGTAGTAAATATTAATTTATATTCAATTACAACTTTAAATATTTTCTTATTATTATTTATTTAATTTTCAATTATCTTTTAAGATATAAATTTCTATTTTTGAAATTAAACAAAATTTTAAAAATAAGAATTAATTCTTGTTAAAACTATAGTAATTTTTAAAAAGTTAAATATTTTTAAAATCCAAAACAAAGAAACTTTCATCCGTTTCTATTAATTGGTAATTGCCTCTTTTAAGTCAGTACAATTTATCTTACTATGTGTTTATTTCCTGATTGAATTCCAACCATCTTCTCTTTGATCTCAAATTATAAGAAAAAATGCGGAAACATTGTAATAGCATATAATAAACGCTAGTTTATTATTGATTGTTTAATAAAATAGTTTTATTTTCACAAGAAATTAAAACCCATCATCGAAGCCTTTGAGAAATATTCCGTCAAAGGTGAAGTAGCTTAACCTATTGAATTGCCTCTATTTTTCTTTCAGTCAACGATTATGGTACCTACGTATTTTATTTTTTGTACATAAACGTTCAAATATTTTTTATCTCCCTTCCCCAGTATTTTATGTCTTTTATTTATCCTATTGTATGAACAGTGGAGAATTGGTAAACTGTAAGGGAAATATATTAGAGAGGACTGACTGATTGGCAGGTGTAGACTTAGGTGGGCGAGTCGACGAGTAGGGTGGGCGGGAAGGGAAATAGGTCACCCGTGCCACCCTCCGCCCGTAGCCCTTTCCCTTTCATATGCCAGGTTGTTGCTATTTCGGGGGCGTCTTCTTATCGGGCGATGTATACTAAAGTGTCTCTGGTTTAAGTACCTTAAATTTTATCGGATAAGTCGCCTATTAGAAAACTGAGTATTTTTAACCTTTGTAATAGTTTTAGATTAGTAATTTGGGAAAATATCATTTTTGAAAAGTATAAACAACTTTTGATGCATATTAAATAAACAGTTTTATCTAAATGGATCGGTATGGTTGGAAATTAAAATAAGTTTTTTTAAAACAGGTTGGATAATTTTTTTTTTAATTTTAATTGCCATAATTGTAACATTTATTACTTAATATTATTATTACGTTTTGTCAATTAATAGTGCTTTGTTTTCTAGTAGGAGTAATAAAAGTAATGGTTTTATTATTGTTGGGCGGTGACGACAAACCCGCACGACAGCTACGTAATGCATAACGCAGGATTTATTACTGACTTAAAAAAAAAAAAAAAAAAAAAAGAGGTGTTTTGTTCAGGAATATATTATTTTCATATAATGTCCACGCATAACTATAAAAAAAAAACATTGCAGTATTTTAATGATATTACATTTTTTTTTTTAAGTCCCGTCTAAATTTGAAACAGAAAAACAAACGCAAGATAGAGAAAAACCTAAAAAATATTAAAACTTTCTTGATAATTCTATGATTTTTTCAATGGTTATAATACCATCGGCTAATTATCAATACCTTTTAAGCCCGAATTTTCTACTTTAGTGGTTTTGATCTCTCTTTGTCGCAATTAGCTCATTTATTAGCTACGACACAAGGTATAATAAGTGTTTTTGCCTGAACATACCGAAGGTGATAGTGATAAAATAATTAATCTAAATCAAAATCTTTGAAGCAGAAAATTGAGACTTGTGAGATTTCGATAGTAAGTCGGCGATGTATTATTTGCCTTTGTAGTAATTGCAAACGATATTCCCTTTTTTTCACTGTTATATTTTTTAATTATATCGATGTATACTAAAGCATTACTTATGGTGAAGTATATTTCGACTTTTCGTCTCTAGATATTCTTCTCATCTACTCAACTTGGAACTAAATTGAACTATATCATAAGTTAATTCTCTTAGTTCTGAATAAGTAACCGGCCATTTACAAAACCTTATTCATTTTATGATGGTTTAGTTTTTGTTTCTTTTAAGTGCTGAACTACTTTTTGTTTATTTACTACTTTTTGACTATTGTAATTTCTTTAAGACTTCACTAGTTATATCTTTTTTTTTTTTATTTCGAATTAATACTAAAGGATTTAGGGACGGTCCTTGACGGATTGAAGGGCATGACATAGGTATTTGATCCAATTGATTTTCTGATAAGGGCAGTGGACGCACCCTCGCCTATGCAACCTTTTCCAAATATTACCGCACATTCTCTCTCCCCCTCCCTATACTCTTTCTCTCTCTCTATCTATCTCTCACTCTCTCTGCTAGTTCTAAATATTGTGGTGTAACATCCGGGCAACAATTGCTACTGAATAAATAGTAGACCATATATTATTGTCGGCAGATATTCTCAATGTCGAACGAATTTCGGTCAATCTCTGTCCATGTTTTCGCAATTAGTGATATTATTATAATATTTATATAACAGAGAAAAAATTATTTATCCATTATTTTTCTCTAATAATACTTAAAATAACAGTATCTTGTGAAAATAAAATTACTTTTAGAACGAGATATTATCTTTTCCATTATACTTGATTTAGTGGTGATCTCTGGGAGAGAGGAGTATAACTGCTGTTATAATAATTTAAAATAGGAAGGTAAACTATTTTTTTATGTATGTATTTAATTTATTTTGTTTTTTTTTGTTACAGGTGAGTGATGACTACCTTATACAAAACTACAAGTGTTGTGAGTAAACTTTACGTTTAATATATTATTGTGAAACAAACTGATCTTAGTTAAAAATAAGGAAGTAAATATATATATATATATATATATATATATATATATATATATATATATATATATATATATATATATACTTAGTTACTTTTTAGTAACTCCCAAATATCATACGATAAAAAAAGATATAATTACAATATTAAAAGTGTGTTACTATGAAGACCAAAATTCTGACATGTTCTGAAATTTTCTTTCGAATAGCGTACTTCCTACAATTTCTTTTTGTACATCTCCATTTGTCGTTGCATTGTGTGTTCTTCAATTCTTCATGTAGAATACCTTTCGATATTAATAACAATCAGATCCTTCTTTCACTATTTAATTTTTCATATAGCTCCATCAACTTCATTGTTATAATTATGTATATTCATGTGATCACTGAATCTCATTTTAATACTAGTTTGGTATACTTATTCTTTAAAAGGCCCATATTTTTTTTTTATCATTGTTGATGATTCACTCATCATTTTATCATATCTGTTTTATTTAATCATCTTTGTTAATATTTCGCCTTGTCTGGTTGATATTGAAGGAACCTCTATAGTCATAACTAGGTAACTATAAAGTAACTATAACTACATGGGCTTTGACCGTTACAAAGATCATAACAACCCTCTCCCCTTAGTGTAACTGCGCAGAAGCGACTAGAAAGTGGCGGTCCCGCCAAAACAGTGGGGATAGACCGTTAGGTTCCCGCCAGGAAGAGAAATCAACTTTCTCCTTGTGTTGTGTCTGCCTTGCTCTGTAAACATGGCCCCCTCTCCCCTTCACATACTTTCTTATATTGTTCCTTATTAATCAAAAACAATTTATTATACCGATTTATTTCTGTAGATTCAAGATAGATATTTTTTTAAATATTTTATATAGTTAATATTAATAACTTTGTTCGATTGGTAGGCTAATTTGATAGAAGCATAGTTCAAAACGGCAGTTTTAATTTTTTTTTCCATTAGCTTCTGATTAAACTTGATGATTCGACAATGTTATATATTAACGCAACTGTTACGAAATATCGATAGCGTGATTGGATCGCGATGACCTCGCGACGATCCAGTTGTCGCATGTGGTTCTGTTGAGACTGCCTGGCTCCACAATCCGCTCTCTCCTCTCGTTCCTGTTTTCTTTCTTCTAGGCCATATCGTCCTCCTTTGCTGCTTAGTAATAGAAAGGAGAAAAAACTTCTGATTTTCTTGCATTCATGCAAAACAATATTATGTGGGTAGAACCCATTTTTATTGATGATTGTCACTGTTTTGAATTACAAAAGAATCTTGAGCTGTGCCATCTTGTTATTTGCATGTGTTGTAAACATCTTTTCTTCCTGGTTTCTTTCGTATAATGAAAATATTATCCATTTAGGTATCTGTTTCTGCGAATTGGCCATTCAATTATGTCACGCCCTTGCTCAAGAATGGTATCCGACCAAGGCCTTCTGTATGGGCGGCCTCGCTTGGATCTTGGGAAGTGTGTGACACGGATGTAAACACGGACCGATCGCGGAAGAGGACTATAGCGCTGGGTGTGTAGGGTGTTTGTGTTTTGAGACCTTCTAGATTAGCCTTCCTCGACAGAGGAGAGGGAGGGGAGCCCTCCGACCTCAGGCCAGTGGTTAACTAATAGGTTTCATTGCATTAGGATGCAGTTGGCAATACTGCGCCCGGTGACGAAACTTGTTTATCGAACCCTTGACCGACTGACCTCTGATTCTCTGGCGATACATTCAGGTGCTTTCCTCCTTATAGCGCCTTGTTTAACAGTAGAATTGTTTTAGAGTGTACTACTAATGTTTCATAAATAAAAATTGTAATGTCTTATTGATTAGCTAGCTTAACCTATGATTATATTTAAAAATCGAAAATTACCCTACAATGCCCGCGTAATTTACTCTGCTTTACCCTGGCTTGAGATTATTCGATAGCATTTCAGCCCGATTAATCACCATTTTCTGTATCAAAAATCTTATTTATCGCATGCTGTGGTATTATTTATTTATTTATCTTTACTGGGCAGATATTGGCGCCTTAACTAATAATAGAGCGGGTAAATAGGCGAGAAGGTTGGTCAGTTGTCGGGTTGCACCAGCCCCTTGCGACACAGAGGCTGCCATGACGACAGAGAGGTTGTGCAGGTAACCCGGTTAGCGGCGGAGTCCTTTACCCACTTACACAAGGACCTGAGTTGCGCCAGCTCTGACGTCACAGCTGCCTCCAGCTCCATCTTGTTTATCTTCCGTCTTCGTCCTCCTCACAACTCCTTGGATCCGTCAAAGTTCTAATCCTTCAATTCTAATCTTTTTTTTTTGGTTTTCATATATTTTTTTTTTATTATTGATCTATCATTAACATTTATTTTTGCTGCTTATTTTTGTTAATAACAAAACTCCAATGTTTTATTAAATTTTCAATTTGTTCTTCAGTTAAATTCTTTTCGGATGGTAGCTTTCACTTGTTATAAAAAAAAGAAAGAAAAGCTGTGCTGAATATAACCCAACATTATGGTTATATTTAGCTGGCTGTATTATCTTTCATAGAAGGCTGACAATAAGCTGCAACGGAAACGGGGTTATCTGTCTAAGAGAAGACAAGGTGAGGCGGATGCAGTGCCGTATAAATAGTAAGGTAAAGGGCGGGGCTGAAGGACAGCTATCAGCTGTTTGTGTCAGCCGGATCTAGGCCCGCTCACTCACTTTGTTATCGTTAGTGAACGGCCTTGGGCAGCCTTCAGTGCAGGCGAGTTGTCTAGTGGCTGTACTTGGCGAGGCTGCATCTTAATGGCCGCCATCGGATCTCGGAGGGGAGGGGAATCCTTTCATATTTCTTGTTTTCGTCAGCTCAAACATTTCTCTCACCTCTCAGAAGAAATAATATTAATGAATTGTTCGTCCTCCGGGATTGAATCTTGCATTTTCCGAATTTTATATGTTGATTTATGCCTCTTTTTAACCATGATATGAATGTACAGTTAAAGACAAGGTAGCGTGTGAGCTGGAAGGTTTGTGTTTTTACCGTGCCAAGGATTTTCCCACCTTCGCTTTGTTGAGACAATGACTAAGACCCAGAACAATCATTCATCGATGATTAGCTATAATATCTTTCATCACGAACGACGAGAAACCTCGTTGACATATTAAGAGTTATTCACTGGAAAATTGGTGCCAAGACTATGAGTTTGTTATCGATATAACCACTATCGAGAAATCGATTTGTTATCGTTCTTTTCAGTTTTCTATAATCTTATGTACATCCTTGCATTTCAGCTAATTGCCAAATCATGTTTACTTTTGTTGTTTATGCATCTATTCGTCTCGAAATGATTGATAGGATTTCATTAGCTCATCAAAACGCTATCTTGCTGTTTCATTCATGATTTCAAATATCGCGTATCGCTTTTCGTAATCTCGATAGCAATAACAATGGCAAACTACTCTTGATTAATATCGGTTACAAGCTTATCCCATTTGAGTTATCTAATCTCTTCCTCCGTGGCGTATATTGCGTAGCGGTTTTTATATACGCACTTTCAACAGCTTGCTTTGGTATAACATTTCAGGTTTAGGTTTCACGTGGTTTAATTGTCTCTGCGATTTCTTTCTTCTTTTTTTTTCTCTCATGGACGGGAAACAAATTAATAGAAAACGAATGTAGCTCGTATTAAAATATAATGTTGCATAATTCAATGCAGATGGGTATTATTGTTGCTAACTCCGATTGTACTTGTCCGTTTTCCTTATAATAAAGTAGTGTCTTTTTAATGGATATTGTTGCGCATTATTGAAATGGCGCTTTACATTTTTTGAATCTGTGTTTCATTGATGTAGCAAGAGAAACCTTGCTCCGACGGTCCTATTATCAGCTTTAGATAATGTAATTGCTATCTCCTAAAACTAAACATTGTTAACCTTGTAGTAGCCAATTAAATGCTCTCGAGATTTTTGACCCAGCCTTAGTTTCGAAACATTTCTCTCTTATAACTCCGCCTTTAATGAAATTGAACGCAATACTATCTGGATCTAACGCGTATAGAAATAATCTTATTTCTAGAGGATAAATTAAATGCTTTGCAGGAATTAGAAATCCGTTGCCCTTCTGTATAAGTTCCCACGGAGACGTCAAGTGCCTACTGAATTAGAAGATAAACTGACGTGGGAATCGACTAACGGCCTTATTTCTCGTGTTGTCATTTTGTCTCTCTCTTTCCCGTGCTCTTTGAACAGCTGTTGACAATTTAATTATATAAATCGAATTTCCTTTCCGATTATATGTGTATATGTTTCGGAGCATGATTTGCTAATCTGAAGAGTGACATAATAATATATTGTATTGAGAGCACGTGTATAATTGTGGATAAAGACGATAAACAAGATTAATCCTGGACATGTGGCGCAAAAGGGAGGTATTAATGCAACAAAATACGCGGCGCATTTTTCGGTTTATTGCTTTCGTAGGATAACGAAGATAAATAACAATCCCTTCGGTATCCCTTTATTATCGATATTCAGGAATAGTAATAAATCGGTGCTTAATATATCACAATAATTTGTCGCGATTAAATTTGTTTCTTGTTTAATGCTAAAACATAAAAAAAAAAAAATGCTGACCTAATCAGGTCGGAGTGTGGCTTGCCCATTACCTGAGCGTATAGAAATATATAATTTATTCCTCGGCTATTGTCTGGTCGCGGGCCGCTGATTCGTAACGTAAACAGCCGCGGGAGTGGAACAAGGTTAGGGGCAGTGTATTGTCACCGAGCCTTGTCCCAGTTGGGTGTTGCGCTGTGACGGGTCGGCTCTCGTGACGGTCACGTGCGTGCAGTTTAGAGGATTCGGACCCGAGCGATTCACGTTCCTCCAACGTGACGATACTCGTGGGAGACAGTTGTCCAAATAGACAATTGAACAGACGTCATCGGGCTCCTTCCTGACGCAGGCGCACCGTTGCTCAGACGTCAGCTTCATTAATCCTTCCCTAATGATGGCTTCAATATCCGTCAGTTTCAAGCTGGAGGTCTGTGCTTTCAGACGAATTATTACATGTTCTTACAATCTGACGATTCGACGATGAAACCCGAGCATATCTTTCGCTTCACGAAGTGTTTGAAGGTAGGCTGTTGTTATTATTTATTCGAATTTTTTATTAAAATAAACGACAAGAATAATTTAAATCACTAAAATTATTTTTAATTTTGTTCAATTTTAAAATCAAATTCGTATGACCGTATGGTTTCTTTTAACATTCCGTAACTTGAGGACAATACGCCTACCCGGTGCTCAGCCGTTCCTAGAAGGCTGAGATGAAAGAGAACTGAGAGGTTGGTGGTAAGGAATGTTGCAACCACTTGGTCACAACAAGGAGTCCGTTAAAATTCCAGGCATTCCAGCTGTACACACTCCACTCCGCTTCGCTCCTCTATCTTCCAGGGTTCCAGTCATTAACCTTTGATCGGATATTCGTCGATATTTGTCCGTTTTATCCATAGATATGCGTAAATATTTATTTTAATTGGAACTCGCTTCGTTGTTGAGTAACGGATTGCTGTAAACAAGTTATCGTTAGTCCCACTCTCGGATTAAATAAATTAATTTCGACTATTTCACCACAATGATGATCTTTAATCACCCGATTCTCCATGATGGTTTTACCCTTAAGAAGAACTGAGTGAGTGAAATAGTATTTCTTTTTGATAAGATTTTTAAAATTGTATTATAATTTTCTTTGGATTTTTAATATAAGCGTACACCAAGACGGAACCAATGCATATCTATTTTTTTTAATTTCTCGTTACTCTTTGATAGGAATAGGTTGTTGTGGCGCGTCAGGTACTAGACAGGTAGCGTAGCGTGGCGAGGTGAACGGTCCGACCAAAGACCCCGACACACCTGCGCATCACCTGCGTCTCTTCTTATATAGCTTACCTTTAACAGGGCAGATGCTGTGGCCAACAGATGTCTAGTCCGCGCAGCTGCTTCAAAGCACCGTCTATATATATATATATTTTTTTTAAGCGTATCCTTTGCTTACTATCTATGTAGGATAATTGTGATTCGTCTAGATTTAATCTTTTTCTCCCATAGTCCGTTTCTACATCTACAGTTTTAGAAGATATCGCAAGCTTGGAAGAAAACTAGCACAAAAAATCATGATTATGATGGAAAGAACCACAAAAAATATTCATCGTGTGACCTCTGGAGAGCAGTTGCCAAAAATGTCACAAACCAAAAAATTTAAACCTAAAATTATGTTTGGAATTAAAATATACTTCACACAAGTTATCGCAAAGTATTTGCTTGAAAATGGTTTTAAGAAATTATTTATACAATTGCGAGGCAAATAGCCTGTAAGAATCAGTTGAAATTTGATAAAAACTCCAAGCGTCGTTTTCTCAAAAGCACAACTTTAGCGGTTATGCCGGTTTTCTTCTAAGCTAGCGATATATATTATATATATATCGCATACAGTAGCTGGATGAGATTGATGTAGTTATTCTTAGGCGGAATGTTTAATGGATGCAGTTCCGCGGATCCAAACAGCAAACAGTGGCTGGAGCTGTCCTCCTTGTAGCCTTTTAAATATTCATCTATGATGTTGTTTATCCGCGGCAGTCTTCAAGTATCGTAAACAGGTCAAGATTACGTATATTCCTGCCGAGTACGCTCCGCTAATTAATGTACTTATAATAAATAAATTAATAGGATGGGTATGCATAATAGGACCCTAACCGGAGGAACTGGCCGGCCGGAACTACAGTCGGCAGTTGTGCGGCGCCTGTTTAGGTCTTAGACCTTTTGGCTCGTTCATTGGCAGATCAGTAGGCAGTATCGTGCGCTTTTAAGTGCTACCGAGTAGCCATTCCAGTTTCTTATATTAACATTTGGAATTCAGATAAGTCTCAAGAAGCACGCATTCCGTTCCCAATGAGCACAGGGTTCTTATTCACATCCGCTCAATAAGTCGACCACCCAAGCGAACACGTGATCGGGAAGACATCTATTTGAAGGCTTTGCTTGTATAGAATCGATTAATCGTGATGGTTTTCCACATTATGTCATATCTCAAGTGCCAAGGGTACTTGTGGTACTCACTGTAGAAGTACTTCTCACCCTTTAGAGTTTAAATGTTTTACTATTAAATTAAAAAACATTAATACCAAACAAATATGATGTACTTTTGACTGTCATTATTATTGTTGATTACCGATAAAGAAGACCTTAGCTTGGAGTAAAAAAGAAAACATTGCCATAAATATCGACTAATTCAGTTCGATTCTTCAAGGAGAAAAAACATCGAATATTCCGGATTATAGATGATATTGGTAAACAAGGTAGCGTCAAGGATTCGGGGAGAAAACAGATATCTTCCCAATGTCGCTCTCTTTATTTACGGTGTCAAGGTGTATAATCTTTACCATTTAAAAATATTTTATTATTGCAATGAATTTTTTTTTTCTGCATAGACCTTAACAAGACTTTTCTCGAAATAACACCGTTATAGCGGGAGTTGTCAGTATTTCTAAATATACTTGGATGACGGAGCCATGTATAAATATAGAGGAGGCAGTGCCATTGATGAACAGATGGACTGAGTCATCGCTGTGACCCATGGTGAAATGCTTTGGTCTCTGTCGGCGCCGATCTAGACCTTTGGGAGGGGGTCTGATATTTTTTAATAGCAAAGCGGCGGTCGTTGATTTGTTGTTTGGATCGACAGATTTTGACCCTAAGATTTTTATTTCAATATTTTTGCCCCTAAAGAAGAAATATAATGATGTCGATTATCCATAAAGTGCCCGATCCAAATATCTATTGCAATAATGGAACAGATTAGACGCACTGGTCGCAGTCGCTTTCGCGGGCGAACTCGCTTAATATTTTGGCTCCATGTTTTCATTTTTATATAGTTCAAATAGGCCGATAAGAACAGTTTAATTGTCGGTAAACACGGTGTCTTAGATAAGAGCGACACGGGCGGATATCCATGACGGAAGATATCGCTCAACGTCACCTTTTTGTTATCTCTCTTCTGAGGATTGTCTAGCAGAAGGTCCATTCCACGTGTTAAAGCTTTGTGACAACGTTTTAGATAACAGAGGTCTTCTATTTTCTTTCTTTATTATTCTTTTCAATTATTATTATTTATTTTTTACTGCGTACTTTTGCTTACCTTTTTGTGTGCCAGATCTGGCACAAATTTTGATTTTTAGAATCCACTTTTTAATTAAGAAAATTATTAAAAGTTTCAGGTCACGTCGATTTTATTGTATTTTAGAACAAAATACTTTGGTAGCAAATTCGGAATGTTCCATTGTGTTCTGATTTCGTAATGCAGCGGCGAGAAAGCTATCTGGGTTTTTGCTGACGGGTTAGGGAAGAGGGACATTGCTGACTTGTGGTCTATGAGACACGTGGCTTGCAAACTCAACATTATTTTAATCGATAATCATAATTTTATAAATATTTATTTATAAAGAACAACCAACTCTGTTAATATCAATGGTTTAATATTAACAAATAATACTGTTTAAAGTAACCAAAAACAATTGTGTTCTATTGATACTGCATCTAATAGTGATAGTAATAATTTAAATCGGTAGGATTGTATTATTATTACTATCATTATGTAAACTTTTATAATAATTTTTACTGATTATAATTTAAAGAAATGCTATTGTAAATAACCAAAAGATAAAGTAAATGTCGGAGCTTAATAGATAAGTTGGCCAAATAAGGACATAGTAGGACTGTTGCTCTTTGGATTGCCTTCAATTTCGCAACCTGTAGCGCAAGAAACGAGGCCTTAGCTAACATCACTTTGAATCTATTCGCAAATAAGGTTTGAATTAGTTCTATTGAATTGGCGACAAGGATAAAGGATGTTTACGTTATTCTTTTTAACTGTAATTGGCCCATTTTTTCTCGTTGTTTTTTCTCTCCCCTATCGCACGTGCTGCCTTTTTTTTTTTACAGATATTTTGCTGTTCTTGCATCCTCAATATAGATAATTGCGATAAGGAGAAAAAAAGTATAGTCTTGCTTTATTGCTTGAATTTTTTTAAATTTACTAGTATTAATGTTAAGAATCGTCACTGGTTTAATTTAACAATACTTATATTAACTTTTATTACTGTAAAATTGTAAGTTGTACCAAAGGAGGCAACCGCGATGCTATCGTGAACGTCGGGGGCAGAGTATGAATGTTAATGGCCGGAAGTGGACCATAGAGATTATCTCTTAGAGCGCCCGGATCTTCTCTGTTGGCTGTATCGATATGCAGAGCTAGGTACAAACTATCTTAAAGATCTCTTTGTCGTTTTAAGTATTGTAAACCTGCCTTCAGTGATGGGTCTTCTCGATCTGTCATTATCTTATCTATTTTTAGCATGTGAGCGATTATTATGTATTGATGTCCTAATTTAAAAATATCCTTTGGTGTATATTCTTAACACTTCTTAAGTTTCCAAATATTTACCCTCAGAATAATGAATAACAACTCTGTATGTTACCAAAGGGTAAAGAATGTGCAATTGTAATGCCAGTATTACCATGAGAGTTGAGAGTGGCTTTGGAGGAAAACAAAGATGACAGGCAAGTATATTGGCTACGCAGAAAGAGAAAGGGTTTGACAAGTGTTTACCTTCGAGGAGGACCGGGCCATAGGTCTCTTGGTCAATGAAATATTTATACAAAGAGGAAAGTTCTTACCTCTCTGGATTTGTCACTCCTGGACTATTTCCGTCAATCCTTTCCAAGCCGTCAGTAAACATTTACTTTCTATCTTGATATTATACTGCCTTTATGATACTTGTTTATTATCTTGTGTATAGAATTCTAATAAGATGTTCCTTTTTATTCTGAGAAGAAACATCCTTGTTTATCCTTAACGAATGGGTTAATAATCGTTTACGTGACTTCTTGGTAATTGTTGTCTTATCGATTCCAGTAAAATCTAACTTGGAGCCTTTTTCATTATGATTTATCGTTTGAAATTATCCTCGGTTTTATGAATATTTCTGAAGATTTCGTAATTAATAAAAATACCTCAGTGCTCTTGTAAAAAAATATTATTATAATTGCTGTGAATGAAGATTAGATATTTATTCCAGAGGTTTGCGATTGAAATTTATGGCAGTGACTAATATGGGAGGCTGCACACCGGATCATAGGCAGGAAGAGCCCGTTTCGGTCGGAAACTGTTGTCCTCCAGTGAATGGGGAAACGTGGCTATTGATAAAGCTGATAAGGATGCTCCATTGATAGCCTCGCTACAAATGTTCTTCATTCATGATAGTTATGTGTTATATGGACCTCCTCCCGCATGGGCAGACTTTTTTTTTTGTACCTATTTGGGATCCGGTGGTCTCAACAGGATTATCGATAATCCTTTCTCATTCTCATTTTTTAGTTGAGTATTATACAAATCCAGTCTCGTGACAGAAGCCAATTCTATTGGCACAGCGATAGCAAAATAAACGACTTATGCAATTTAAAGAAACTAATCTCCTTTAATGTATATCATATCACTGCCATCAAATCATTTTATTTTTATAAAGGCTTAATTTTTTTTTCCCGAGATGTTTCAAAACCTATGGGAACTCTCAACTACTAGTCTATTTGCATTTCATATCGGCTTCGAAAACAATACCTACTGTCGCATCACTTGTTGACGTCAATGGTATTATTTTTATCCACAACCATCGTAAATTATTTTGTTGTTCGCTGGGTATCGATTTGCATTTTACTGATTGTTAGCATATTACGCTTTGCGCCACAGTGAAAACAGTTATTGCATTAGCTTGGAGGGGGAGCACTCCTCCACATCTTTTCGAACTTGGAGAACATCCACCGAGATATGCATCCGGTTTCCTATTAGGGCCCTTGAAGACCTGTGATCCTTAGTTGTTAGTTTTGCCGCCCCTAGTAACAGCCCTCAGGTAGTAAGAGCCCTTGAGCCACCTGCATCTCTATAAAAAATCACCGCCCGACCATTTCTTCAATGGCGGGATACCATCCTCCAGGATGTTCTGTTTAAAAAAGCATACGTATCATGGAAGGAACTATACTGAGGAAGCCCTTGGCCCCTCCTAGCTGTCGACGATAATGAAGACGGTTGTCACATAAATCCCAGAGCAGCTCTTGGCATGGACCTTGGCACTAGAAAACAATAAAATGCACGCTCCTAGGCTAGACTTTATATTTAGTACAGAGACACGTGGTTGCAGTTAACTGCACGTGCCTTTGGGGATTTTTCAATCTATTCTGCTACAAATAGACTCATCCTTCAGATTTACAGAGTAACTGTCCTTAGTTAATCCTATTAGGTGAAAAAAAATGCTAAAAAGTTCCCTAAAACTCTTCACAACTTTAAATTTTCTCTTTAAAAGGAATTTAAAATTCAGATATTATAAATTTAAAACTATGCAATTCCTTCATAAGCATTTTTATATTACTAATCCTGTCATTAAATCAGCCAAAATGTTCCGTCCGATGTTTTTCCTTTTCGAAATCCGATGTTTTTCCTTCGATTAATTAAATTTGTTATTAATCGTTTGTTTTTAATTATTATCACATGTTAATAATTCAATTAATTATAGAAGTATTACAAACAATAAAAAATGTATGTACATAGCCTTGGGTGGATTTCTTGACATTGTCATTTATCTAAATACGGTTTATGTATTGTTACTTTTTACTTTCACTTACCTATATATGAAATATATATTAAGAGAAGGTATTGCAATCGTGAAAAACTGCGAATCCGAATTTATAATAATTTTCTCGAAAAAGGCCTAATGATTTTATTCAAACTCGTTATATATAATTAATTGTTCTTTAATAATAAATTTATCTAACTAGGTTTTATCATTGGAATAGTCTGACAGAGCTTTGCTGCCAATTTTCAAACTTTCTTCCTATAAAGTACCTTTAATTTTGTTTATTTGAAATAATTAATAGTCTATAGTTGTTAGTTGTAATAAAATGTTGATAAATATAAAATATGAAAGAATTTGATAATCAACTACAAGAGAAAAAAAGAAAAATATTTTCTCAAACTGAAAACAAATTATACAGTCATATACATCTATCATATATGGTTGGAAATCTAAAGATTTTAGAAAAAAATTATATCTAGCATATAAAGTAGTAGAAAGTAATAAGAGAGTGACGAAAAACGCTGAAACTTAACTGTTGTAGATAATAATATTTAATGGAAATTAAATAGAATTTCAACTGTACGCTTTTAAAATTTATTTCAAATAGGGGAGGCAAGTGAATGTTGTGTGATGCGCGCACCAGATTTTTATATTTCGATATGAAGTTTAATTATTAGATTTCTTAGGTTTAGAAAACCTCGCTGTTCATTAAAATAAAAATAGCTATTGACCTAATAGATCTAATAAAGAGAATGGACCTCTAGAAGATGCGCCAACAAATCTTCTCGGTCTACTAACTTCATGGCTGAGGATCCTCTCCACGATTAATGATCTTTTTTAAAACAAACTTAGACGAGGTTATTGTCTGTGCTGCCAGGAACAACAGCGGCGTTTGGTCCTCAGGCCCTCTTCTTTTCTCTCAATCATATCAGTTCGATAATCAGTTATGTTTAGAACCAAATAACAAGATATTCTATGCTCTCATCATTTTTTATAGTAGGAGATCACCTACTTGGTGGTTGACCGGCAATGTTTGCGTCGAGTTCTTTTCCCTTCCGATTTTAGCACTGCTATTAATACTGAACTATTAATAAGGTATATGAATTTTTTTTAGGATTATTAGTTGTAGAAGTAGTTACAGTGTTCTTATTATCGAATATACTTCCGCTACCTCTATTCCAAAACCATTTGACAGAGTTCCTCCGCAACGGCCTTTATGAAGGACGGCGTTCACGGTCGGTGAGATTGCGACCTGCAGATACAAGCGTCGGAATTCGCGTCGAGGTTGTCGCCTCGGAGGCATTTGTTCGCCGATGATGGAAGCTTTTCGGTGGGCGTAGTTTCTCTGAATCGCCTTCTTCTCCCCTCCTAGAGATTCCTAGAAGACGGTCGCTCTTAAACGACAAAGAGATCCCTGGAACTTCTTTGTTTACAAAAGAATGCTCTCGACCTCACACTTCACAAGATTAGCAGTCTTTCCACGGCGTGGCGTGGATCTCCTGTATGTATGTATGAAGGATAATTTCTCCGAACGTTCTACTGAAAACCTGTCGCGAAGCACAAGGATGTATTTTCAAATATTCTTGGTAATTATTTTTCGATTGTGATAATAATCGGAAAAACATTGCTCAATACAACTTCATATTCTGAGTAGTTATTTTCTTTATTTATTTTTGTAGTATAATTTAGTGGCGCCTTGTTAATTGAACAATTATCTCGGGAGTTTGCTTTAGAAACCGATTAGTCATGATTTCTTGAGAGTCGCTGCTTGTGACGGCAATCGAACTCGGCCTTGGCAAAGCAATGATGTTAGTATCCTCACAACTCTGTTGTCGTCTCGATAGCTCTTGGAAATGTAAAATTTTCATTTGTTTTGTAACTTCATAATAATGAAACCTGGTTAGGTGGAAATATTACAAAACGTTTTTGCTGCAAAATAAGTTTTAAACATTTAAACGTATACGCAATGTTTGCTAGCTTTGTTCCACTTATGTAGGTATTGTTGTTTCTGCGTTTTCCACTTTTCGATTTATATAATTGAGCCGGTAGGAAATGATATGGTGGCCAAAAGGCCGGCTCCAACATTATTTTATCGGATCCTTTAAATACTTTACTATGTGAGTCTTTGCCATTGGCAAATGAGTTGTTTTGGCTTGGATAGCAGACGACTCTCTTACTGTTTTTATATTAATAGCTTGGCTAATAATTCTCCCCCCCCCTTTTTTTTTTCCTGTGTCCACACTTGTCAGATGAAATTCTTTACGAAATTTAGTCATTCCTCCAACTTGCTGCACTGCCTATTAATATCCCATCTCGGCGCAGATGCCGCTAGGGCAGACTATTTCGGTAGAGACTGGGTACCGTTGTGGGCGATAGTGAAAGGCCCCGGACATTGTTGATATGGACTGAGGACGCAGGCGCCGAATGTTGTGAAACGGCCGCCAGATGGAGCTATCACGCATCGCCCCGCGGTTTGTAATATCTTCAAGATCAGTCGGCTCATATCTCTCAGCTTGTTTGGTTGTGTTCCTTGGATAGTTCCGTCATGTTGGCCTCTCTCTTCACCCATGTAAGTTGGCCTCAAACTATTTTCCAGTGTACTTCAGAAATGTCTCCTAATAGCATTTCTAGCAATTCTAATAGGAAGAAACGTTTATAAATTTTACTTAATTGTTATTAATACGAATTGACAATAGAATCAATGGTCATTTGCCATTAGTGAATACTTTTCTTTACCCTTAATGGTATTGTATATGCACTATTTTTCATGTATTTCATATTCATGTATGTTTAGTCGACAATTATACCTAATGATTAAGAATATTATGTATATATTATTAACATTCAGAATATTGTAATTGATATATTTCACAATTGCTATTTAATCATTTATGGATGAAAAGTATTCGATTTGCTAATTAATTAATAATTGCTCTCATTTCTTGCTCCTGAGCAAGATCATTTAATATTTGTTAAACTTCCTGTTATTGACAAACTACGTCCAAACATTCCATAGCGAAGACATGCTGTCCTTTAGTGTTGTTTAAATGAACCTTATCATTAGGAGATAACGGAAAACCTCATCACTCGGTGCCTACCATTATCAATCCTTGTGACAGGAAGCTGCTCGCTACACAAAGAGATAGTGATCTCGATCTGTCCGTGTGTGAGACTTGTGATTTGACCTTCGCAAGTGTTGTTTTGTTACTTCAGCATCCTGTTGTGAATTTCGATTGTGCATAAATAATATTTTAGAAGATTTTAAAGAGATATAGGGTAGATCACTCGAACCCCACTCATTCTAGAAAGGGATCCTCTACGATAAAGTCAGCCGTGAGACCGGAAACGACCACATTCAGGAGAAGGCGTCAAAGGTAGGCGTTTCCGGTTGGCCAACACAAGGCATAGGATTCTCGTGACGTCAGCGCACATCTGCCAGGCATCTTCACGACTACTTTATATAGTCCCTTACCCCTTGTCATGATTTTTTTTTCCATTTTATGGTTTCAGTTTTAAATAATATTTCGTGAAAAGGTCTTATTCATTTACATATTTTTTTACATTTGGTCTGGTTGAATATTTTATAGCTTGTATTATTATTGATACTATTATGGTGGTTATAATTATTTATTACTTGTTATTTTTTAGTTTTATATATATATATATATATATATATATATATATATATATATATAGTAAGTTCTGTATAAACATTCTAACCTACATCTCTTATCAATTCCTGTTAGGCACCGCCGTAGGATGGTCGGTAACGGGCCAGTACGGATGATGGTGGCCCGAGGAGCCGGTCCTCAGGTTCACTAACCCCCGAAAACATAGGCCGTCCTCCCCCCACCTCGAGGCCGGTCAGTGTGCCCGCTCCTACTGACTGTGGTGGTTCTGACTATGGCCGCCACTTCCCAGCTCCAGATCTGATCGGCAGTGGATCCCTCACGTTGTTTTAGTGCCACCGAATGAAGGAACCTATGAGTGTCACGTTAGCAATTGATGTAAGTGTCGTATGATTCAATTCCGTCCTTTTTAAAACACTAATAATGCTCAATGAACTCGGAATTCCACCCTCCTTCTGAAGACTGAATCCAGAAAGTTTCAGTTTCCAGCTCTTTCGGCTCTAGTTGTGGGTTAGAAGATATGGCCGCTAGTGGGATTGCAGGGCCGACTATGATGCAAGGAGGTGTATAGGGGCCAGGAGGGGGTGGAAAGTGCAACAGATTCCTCGGGTTTTTATCCTTGGATTACGTAAGGAGCAGGATGGCGGTTCCCAACGTCCTTGCTGCGAGGCCGCCAGTCTCTTGCGCTTGCGTAACCGTCTTCTTGATTCATATGTCCTAGCTGATTCTTATTGTCCTCATTTCATCCCCTGTTTATAGGATCCACCCCGGAGCATTCTAGAGGTGAGTCTGCTAGCTCCTTCCTTGAACTTAGCAATTCGGCCGAAAATCTTTTGCTGCCCGAGTAATCTTTTTTTATTACCATCATCCGTTGCCATTGACATTAATAGGACAAAGAAGTTGTATTGTAGTACGGAACCTCGTAAATTGTAAGCAGTAAAATAAGGCTCGATGAGTCGATAAGATGGAAATGAAGCGGATGACAATTAAATAGTTAGAGATAGAGATAACCGTGTCCTAGAGAGAGAGAAGTCGTAAAGCCACGTGCCGATCGTAAAGTCAGCTCACTGTGGCCCCCCTCCCTCCCACGCTCCGTCTCTCTCTTTCTCCTCATATTTCGCTCAAAATGGCTAATCTTGTTGCTGCCAATAATGCTTTGATAACACGGACGTCTGCCATCACAAATTCTTCTTATCTTTATTTAGATGTATTGTTGTATTTTTCTGACTGGATACGATTTTGTATTTAATCTGAATGAATCTTGTTGGAATATGAATTGAATAGTTTATGATTCGACACTTAAATATGCACAAGTTACTTATTTTTTTCCGATTTTATATTTTACATTTATTAATTATTCTCATTGATATTGCAACCATGGTGAAACAAACCGATATTGCAACCATTTGTTGCAACCATTATTTATAGGTCCACTTTATCAGTAGCATTTCTGTCCTTTTTGTCACTCCGTTAACTTCAGCAAAGATTGAATACTCTTGTCAAATGCTTCAATATGAATTCTAATAATGCCTTAATGATGCGGTATTAGCTCTAACAGACGTGGATGTAGAGTATTACAGAGTCTCTGGAAGGTCGGTTCAGAGCAATTAGTGAACGCCCAATAGGGCCTTGAACTTTGCCTGCCATCCGCTATTTGTTAGTCATCCCTACGTAGTCTTCGATTGTGTTAAATCTCAATAGTTTTTAATAAAACTCACGCTTGTAAACCATTTTCAAATGACTACTGTATTCATTGCCTTGGATACTTCCTCTGCCTTCTACTTCTAATTTGATGTACTAATGCTTAGCACATCAGCAGCCTTCTTATTCTCCATATGTTCAATAGTGATACTGATCTTAGGAGTTACCGAACTCATTCTCTTTGCTGCGTCAGATGCATTTAAATAATTGTGATACTTTAAAGGGCCGAAGCGGCGGCCCCTGGTGCCCAGGAAGGGAACATGTGCCCAGAATTCCTGGCGAATGAGTCACTCCTAATTGGGCGCCCACATTCCCGGGGTTCTCCCACCTCCAGTGTTTGTAGGTCTGCATCAGTGTGCACTGCTCACTGCCAACGTAATGCTTTATAAAACTATATCGGTTTGTTTCACCAATTCGACTCTAATTATTTTGTTTTATAACAAATATAACTTTATATTACAGAACTTTTTTTTAAATTGCCTTTCTCTTTTTTCTTATTTCAGAGAGTGGGTACGTTGCCTGTGATGTCTAGAGCAGGTCTCGACACACCCAAGATCGTACCCGTCCAACCGCCGGCAAAGAGATCTACTAAAGACTTCATCTTTGGCAAGGTCATTGGAGAAGGGAGTTTTTCAACTGTCTACCTCACAAAAGACATTCATTCCGCCAAGGAGTATGCCAGTAAGTTGTTTTTGATATTTTGAATACATTCAGTCGAATCTCTTCAGGAGTATTTTAAGCTAACTGATATATTCTTTATTTACAGTTAAGGTATGCGACAAAAGGCACATAATTAGGGAGAAAAAGACTGAGTACATAAAACGAGAAAGAGACATCCTGAACATGATCAGTTCTGCTGCCATCCCTTTCTTTGTCAAGTTGTACTGTACCTTCCAAGACAATGACAGCCTTTACTTCGTCTTGTCCTATGCGAAGAATGGTGAACTTCTGCCATATATAAACAAAGTTGGTGCTTTTGATATCGAATGCACAAGATTCTATGCTGGCGAGATCTTGCAGGCATTGGAGCATCTTCAAAGGCTCAACATCATCCATAGGTGAATACACAATCCAGTCATCTTGTGATATTTATGTTCTTACAATATTAATGTGGTAATATGTAATATTTTTTATGACATTATAATGCATAACTTTTTTTTATGTTATGCAGGGATCTCAAACCAGAGAATATACTCCTCGATGAGAAAATGCATATCCTCATAACAGATTTCGGTTCAGGCAAGATTGTCAAAAATGACGATCAGGCAGAAGATAGTGAAGATGAGACAAAGAGAAGGAGAAACAGTTTTGTCGGAACCGCTCAGTATGTAAGCCCCGAGCTGCTCACAGACAAGGTGGCTCACTATGCGTCAGATCTCTGGGCGCTGGGGTGTATTATATATCAAATGATTTCTGGTCTTCCTCCATTCAGGGCAAGGTGAGCTTTTACTCTGTATTTATCATTTGTCTTATTACTTTTTTAATAGTTTAATCTTTGTAGAAATTTTATATCTTCTAATTTTTTTTATTCCCTCTCCGTTTTCAGACATGAATATGCTATTTTCCAAAAAATCCTCAAACTTGAGTATGAATTTCCTGAAGAATTCGACCCACAAGCGCAGGATTTAGTTCAGAAGCTCTTAGTTTTAAACTGCAATGAGAGATTGGGAGCGAATGATAAAGATGGCTACCCATCGATCAAATCACACCCAATGTTTGCCGGTTTGGATTTTGCCCGGTTGCACCTCACTACCCCTCCTGCTATCTCGCCTTACCTACCTTCTTCAGACGTCAGTCTCGATTACAAGGTGACTATCTCTTCTTATTGAATTATGTTGGATTATAATAAAGGAAAATAGTTCATTTTTAATGAATGAGAATGAGAATCTAGTTTGATTAGTAGTAATTGTATTTTTATTGTTTAAAAAGGTACCTGACCACCTTGAGCCAGGATTGGATAGCCAGCTCAGTCGACTGCTTGGCCTTGAGCCTGAATCCGGAAGTCCCAAGTCGAGGAGAAGTCAAGCTGTAGAAATTCTCTCAAATAAGGAACTGAGAGCATCCAAGCTGGAAAGCCAAGCAGCTGATTCGAGGTGGCACTCACTGGTTGAAGGAAGGCTTATCCTGAAGCAAGGACTTGTCAACAAGAGAAAGGTAAACAAACAATTAAAAAAAAAACTATCATTAAGTCTTAGTAGGCTATGAATATGTTAATAAGTGTTCCTTGTAAAAATTTACTTATGGGCATATTTCTTGATAGGGTCTTTTTGCAAGAAAACGAATGCTTTTGTTGACCGAAGGCCCACACCTGTATTATGTCGACCCAGTCTCTATGACACTCAAAGGGGAAATCCCATGGTCTGATGAGATCACACCAGAACCGAAGAACTTCAAGATCTTTTTCGTCCACACTGTAAGTATACTATTGAATTATCTTTATTTAAAGGGTTTATTGATAGCTCTTGTAAAGTCAATTCTGCTTTATTGATAAACCTCGGACCATTCAATCCCAATAGTTCATAAAAAGTACGCAAGAGATCCCAATTGCTAAGATATGCTACATTATGTAGCAAATGACAAATATATGATTAAGAAAACCTACTTAGCACTAATACTTAACTATCAATATTTTTGATCAATTACTGTATATATGTAACATGAAGATTAATGTGATGTTTTTGTTATAGCCAAATAGGACTTACTACCTTGAGGACCCGGAGGGATATGCTCTGGACTGGTGTAAAGCAATAGAAGAAGTGAAGGCTTTCTGTAGTGGAAAGAAAGTATAACCTCAAGCGTTGCTTCAGAAGACGCAACCATTCAACTGTGATACTAGCCAATAAGAAATAAAAAAAAGGTCTTTGAGCCTGCGTTATTGATTTGTATAAACGATACGCGCCTAAACGAAAGCACATTGTGTACAATCTGTATTATTGCATAAAACTCCTTGTACTAAATGTGTTTGATTCTCTCTCTCGCTATAGGAGGTTCACTATTTGTGTTCACACATTCCAGAGAGTTCTATTAGATGTGAATTAGTTCAATTATTGTTTAGACGTACAAAGGTCGATGTACATTTTGTATATATGTTAATTTATTTATTACCGTGATTGATATTATGTGAGTAGATAGGAAATGGAAATTGAGTGTTGATTTCAGAATCGACTTAGGAAGAATTTGAATTTTATTTAGACAATTTATTTAATATAGTTGTATTTATTGAGTTTTCTACTTTGCAATGTAATATTTTTTATAAACTGGCACACAGTCTATTTATTATTAGTAATAATGATTTTTAGATAATTTGTTATTTATCTCTGACGAGAATTAGTTCAATTGTATTTCATACGGGATAAATGTTACCAAACCCTATTTAAAGAAAGTATACCTTAATGATTTCATGACGCGAGAGGGAGAGAGCCATGTAACGTTTCACATATAGAGAAAGTATGTACTTCTACTGACAGCTTGTTTTGCTGATGTTTGAGGTATCTTTGTGTATTGTGAAGTCTGTAAATGACTTGAACTAGGGAAATTGTTAAGTGGAATGGGCAATGTCATTAGGACAAAGCCAAACCTGTATTATTGATACTGCCCTAAACGGTTGCCGGCAACCGTTTTACTATTGTGTGAGGTGTTTAGCTTAATTTTTTTGAATTGTTACGTTCCTTTAACAAGAGGGTTGGCTTTCGACATCTGATTCATTTTCATGTTATTTCATTATAATTTCAGAGGAAAGAAAATTTAAAAAATCAATTATAATTTGGCAGTATAGCTTATTCATACTAGATTTGTGAAAATATAGATGATCACTAACCCTCTTGAGAACTTATTCTAAATAATAAATATTACGTAGCCTTAACATTGACAATTTCATTTATAGAATAATTTGTGTCCTATATAAATAATTTAATTATTCTCTTTAATGATTGGTTATTGTCGAATTATTTTCCCCTAGTCAGTGTTGTCGACTATTGGAAAATCTACTGTTTTCAATAACTTAGTGAACTGCAGTATTTTAAATATTTATTCCTATTTATTTCTTTATGTTTGTATATGATAATAATAGAAACATTAAAAAATATAAAATAAAATTGTAGAATTTAGTAATAATTTTTCTCTTACCTTTTTTCAAAATCCTTATCCCATTTCAGTCATTCTTAAACAGTAATCTAAGATAAAATAAATAAAAGAAAGTAAATTATAGTTCTTATGATTTTATAATTTTTTTGTTGTACTACCTAAGGTTTTCCCACATTTTCTTTTCTTGAATTATCGACCTATCAGCTTTATTTGAAATAAATTGCTCTCAAGTTATAAAACTGCATAATTTTAAATGAAAATAAAATAACAGATTCTATAAGTTTCACTATATCTAAGCTAAATAATATTGTAGTTGCTAAACAGTTGCAAGTTAGACCAGAGCTTCAAATTATTAAATTAGAGTAATTTGAGTTTACTGATAATTATTATTAAGCAGGCAAGTAGAGTTATAAAAATAAAATTCAATACAAATGTTCCATGATAAACATTGCATGTTGAGTTAAATAAATGAGATGAAGAATTCTTTGATTTCTTCTAACACATTACCTGGATATTTATTAATTGAAGCATAGCCATATTTCTATTTTAATGGAACCATTTTTCTAGATTAAATAGATAAGACTTAAAATAGTTGATATGGGAAGAGATATTTTATAAGAGAGAATGATATGCATCTTCAGCGAAGTTGTACTCTGATTATACCTTGACAAAAGACTCCTGAGGAGCATACCAAATTGAAAAGGCAAGAACTGACAAGATGACACTCAACTGAACTAGAGCACTAGTTGGATCCATTTTATTCTCCATGTTATTGGTGAGCTTGAACCTTTCTAAAAAGGTAGTGGCCAATGCCTCTTGGATCTCTTGGCTTACTAATACCGCAAAATAGGAAGATCCAGATGATCATGAAATTAAAACCATGAAAATACCATCAAGTTTACCTTATATAAATAAACAAATAATCTATCCCAAAAACCACTTACGCCATGTTATGCTCTGTGAATTCGATAAAGGAGAAAATACTGCTTCAGCTTATCGGAAACTTGCAAAAACATATGAAGAAAACGTCAGTGAACGCCAAGTGCAGAGGTGGTTTGAAAAGTTTCGAGCGGGAAACCGCAAACTTGAAGACGAGCATCGGACAGGTCGACCAATAGAGCTTGACGACGAACTCCTGCAGGCTACTGTTGAAGAATTAGCAGAACAACTTGGAAAGGCACATTCTACTGTCCACCGCCATTTGCCATCAGATCCATTTTAATTGAAATTTCAGCACAGACTAACTTTCTTCAATAAAAACATGATAAATAGAAGAGTACGTAATGCTAAAATGAACAAAATATGTAAACACAATCAATTGTAAAGGAGGGATTAATAATATTTTAATTAATAATAATAATATAATAATTAATAATACAGATTTTTAAAAACCGACATTACTTTTGGGATGACCTGATAGTTATTTCTCATTTTTTGGGGGGCACGGGTGATGAAAGGGGGAGTTTATTAGGTTATATTGTCTTTGAGGGAGTTAATAACCTTTTAAAATACGGGTTATTGCTATCTTTATTGTCATCGTATTTAATTATGTTTGTGCAGCTATTGTTTCTCGCTATCTGTTTCCCAGGTGTTTTGCTGAAACGAAGTGGAATAAATAAATATTATGTTTTCTATTTTCTAAAATCGACCTTGAGACGGGCCCTCCATTGGTATTTCAATAATTGCTTCTTTTATTAATTATATCTCTACCTCACTTAGCGGGATTTGGCAGCAATGTTATTGGGTCAATATATATCAAATCAACCAATGAGGCTGTGTAGGCCGTTATTCGAATATTTTTTTATTTAACTATCGAATAGCGAATAAATCCGTTATTAGTTGGTTGTTTACAATTGTTTTATTCGTTATTCGTTATTTGACATATAATCTGAATTATTCGTCTTGTAATGGTCGGAAAATCATTTGAACAGCGAAAATCCATTTACTCGTTCCTCGTTCACGAGATATAAAAGGAAAAGCGAATGAAAAGTTGCCCGAAGAATTATAATTCAATTATTCGATTTTTTAGTTGAATAAGTCAAATAAAGAATGCAAATATAACAGATAATTGTTATTTAGAATAACAAATAAAAAAATTATACGTAGAAAAGTAAGTAAATCATTCGTTATCTATTATTTCTTAGTTAAAATAATAAATGTTAATGTAAATAAACTACAGGCAAAACGTATTTTTTTTACCTATATTTGTACTGTTATATTGATAGAGTTGAAAACAAATATTCAGACGTTTGCGTTAAACTCTGTAGCTTTTTGGTTTTGAAGATATTTGGTTCAAACGAAAACCATATAAAAGAGCATAAAATGCACAACCTTTTTGGCCTCTACTTAATTGTGAATAAACAATAAGATCAAGTAAATTTTAACGTTTTCATAATAAAAATCTTCTCTTTTAAAATTAAAAATGTTAAACATAAAACTAAGACTCGTCTTCATTTTTTTTCAGGATATAGTGCTTATAAATATACTACTACCCTAAAAGTTTACCTAAAAGGCCTGAGAGTAACATGCTTTGCTTTAATGGGTCTTCAAATCTTGCGATTTTTCTAAAATCAGGTATGTTCTATCTGAAATATCTCTGGAGGGACACACTTTAAAAATCCAAAATTTTCATAAATGTGTAATTTTCATAAACAAACATTATTTAATTGTGTTTTAATAATTGATTAAAATTTAATCACTGAGACCTAATCGACTTTTTAGTTAGAAATTTTGAAATATAGCTAAATTGTAAGTAGCGCTATTAACTTAAAGTAAAAGCGATGAAGACAAGATTTACTGTACAAGCTTACCTATGTATTAGTGACAACTTGGAGCACAACATTGTTTCTGTACACACTTTTCAAAAGTACTTCGTCGAAGAAGTAGAAGAAAGGGGGAAAAAAAAATCTATTTTGGTGATGGAGCCAGTAAGAAAACAATACTCGTGTTTTATTATCTCTCAAATCATCATTATTGTTTCTTGTTATATTAAATAAATAAGATTTTTTTTATTTCACGCAGTTAAGATCTCTTCTGTTTTTACCTATTTAATAGTAGTTCAATAATTCCGACCACAAGAGCCTCATTCGCAAATTATATATAAGTAATCTCATTTGATGATTTTTTTCATTGACAATTTAACTTATTTATTTTCAATATTGGCCTTCCATATTACACGGCTATCTTCAAAAGTTTGGCTCCAGTTTTAATTGATCTAGAAGCAAACTTGGGAAGAGATTCAGAAAATTTAATGAGTGCATGTTTGGACCTCTCCCTTATAAATACCTGATTAATTGATGTAGTATTAAATTGAAATAGTCCATTTACTTAAGTATATTTAATATGATTAATATTTAATTATCCATCTCAATGAATGCTGGAGGCACTCTGACCTTTTGCTTTAGTATTACTATCTCTGGTCTTAGTCTTGGATGAGGCTCTAACAGAGCGGCGAGAGGACGCCCTCGAGCTGGTCTTGGAACTCCTGAAGGATGGTACTATAACTCCTTTCTTCTTCCTAGGCAGGAGGTGGAAGTAGTCGGTCCCGTTGAAGTGCTCTTTGACGTGGTCCTTGAGGAGGTAGACGTCGAAGGGACAGCAGGTGCAGAAGTGGCAGAGCATGGGTCCGTTGAGCCATTCCAAGCACTGCCTCAGCGTAGGCAGCTTCACGAAACCTTTCTTTTCTAGGTGACTGATCACTTCTGTCAATCCATAAAAATAAAAATTAATAATAAAATAAAGTTATGTTTTTTAAACGAAGAATAATTAAATGCCTTCTTTATACTTTACCTTCAGATTTTAAGAAAAACGGTGTAGTGAAAGAGTTCCAGTGCCAAATTGTGTTCATGCCAGTGCCGCATAGATCGTAGCTGATGACATGCAGGTGGAGTCTCTGTTGCAACTGGAACGCATGGTAGCCGAACCTGTGGTAGTGATGTTGAAAAAATATCGATATATCGATATTTAAAAAAAAAAATATAAATATCTTTATTTTTGACCGATATTTTTTCTCTCGATGAATTGTAATATCGATATTAAAATTTGAGTATCGAAAAACGATATTTTTTTAACAAAAAATATCTGATGTGGACAACACATGACTTCCTTGTACGCCTATCAAACTATAAATCGGTGGCTCAAAAAGTGATCCTGAATTTGGTTACTAGTTTCCGGAGATCGCAGTATCTCAAAAACAACACTCGGCGTCGCGACATCCACCTATTGGCACACACACACACAAATAGGGAGGAAAACCAGTATTTTACACTCAGTTTTAACACTTAAAACTAGTAATAAAAATGTTTAATTGGATTGGAAACCAAATTGCGTTTGTAACCTTTATCACCGAAACATATGATTTATGTATTTAATTTAAATATAATTTTTGATGTAAGCTTATTATGACCTTCAAGTAAAGTACCCTTTTCGGCTCACCAATTTTAACTAAAATATAGTCAATACATTCACATCAATATAAAAATCCTATTTACCAAATTTGAGATGTTTTACATTATATTTTAATATAATTTTTGATGAAAGTCTAATATGACCTTCAAGTAAAGTACCGCTTCAGGTTTTCCAATTTAGACCAAAATCTATTATTTAAATCAATATATAAGTTATAAATACCAAATTTGAGAAGTTTGTAAAGTATTTTAATATAATTTTTGATGGAAATCAATTATGACCTTCAAGTAAAGTACCACTTACGGTGATCAAGCAGTGATCAAAAAGGGAGGTTCACAACTAGATTTTACAACAATCTTAAATACAAAATTTCAACTTTCTACGGCTAACCGTTTTTGAGTTATGCGAATTACGAACGAACGTACGTACAGACGCCACGACGAAACTAGTCAAAATGGATTCAGGGATGGTCAAAATGGATATTTCCGTCGAAATCTGAAAACCGAAAATTTTCGCGATTACAATACTTCCTTTACTTCGTACAAGGAAGTAAAAAGGAGAAGAAAATATAAAATAAAAAAATTCTACAACATAGACTTGCCATTGCAATTGAACAAACAAAGAACCATATAGACTTGTGTTGTGTCGTGTTCGTGTTACTATCTATAATGGATGTGCTCTAGGGATGGGAAGTCGAAAGCAACTTGATAATATCAGCATAAAAATATCAATATTTTAATATATTGTTAGTTCCTATATCAAATTAAAAAAAAAAAAAACTAAAAGAATCAAAGGAGGGTAAGGAATTACCTTTTTCTTAGTATTTAAAGTATGCGGTAGATAAACTTAATAAAACCTATATCTTAATGAAATCAGCAGTGAAATGTCGATATTACAAAATACATATATATCGGTACAGAAATATCAATAATATAAAAACAATATTTTAATTATATCGGCATAGGAATATCGATACGTGTTTGTCGCATTAAAAGATCCTCTAAAGATTAAAAATATCGAGTCCCTATATAGAACTATTTTAAAAAATATCGATTCGATATATATATATATTAGGTTGTTACAAAAGTACTTGTGCATTAATATAGCTTCATTTCAGACTACATATTTTAAGCATTATTGAATGCTAATCTTTAAAGTTAAGCCCATTGTTTTCAACTACTTTCACCAACCTTTCTGCCAGTAATTGGATTTGATGCCGGTACTCCTTTGGTTTTGAGGCAAAGAACTCTTCACATCCAATTTTCACGTCCTCGTAATTATCAAAGATCCGACCTTTTAATAAATGATCTAAACAAACCAAAATAAATCTGATGGTGCAATCAATATCTGAGCTATACGCAGGATGAGGCAAAACGTTTACTCCTTGCAGTTTAGATAATTTTTCCTTCTTCAAACGAGAACGATGTGCAGGGGCTTTGTCGTGTTGCAAAATGGCTTGGTTCCTGTTGACCAAAATGGGGAACTTTGCACTCAAAATTGCATAGACTCTGCCAAGCTGTTCAAAGTAAAGGTTTGAGTCCACTGCCCAACCAACAGGAACAAGTTCGAATAACGAAACGCCTTCGAAGTTTCACCAAACACAAATCATCAATTTTTATTACCAAACCGATCTGTTTAGCGAACCTCCGGTTTTACTGCTTCACCTCACAGTACCCGCTGTTTATATTTGCTAGGATTTTTTAAAAATATCCACTTTTCTTCACTTGTGATAATTTTTTTCCAGAACCTGTCATCTTTTGGATTTTTAAGAAAAAAATTTCACATATCAACTCGCTGCTGGGCTTGGGCCTCTATCAAGTCATGAGGGTCGGACCTTGGTTTTAAATTCCGTAAGCCCAGGTTTTTAAGATAACGAGGCACTGTGGCATTAGAAGCTTCTTCTACGGCCGATAAATCACGAGTAGTTGCATGTGGATTCTGGTTCACACATTCAAGAAGAACGTCATTATCAATGACCGATGGGTGACCTGATCTGGGTTGTTCTGCAAGGCTCTTATTTCCATTAGGGATTGATGAATTATTTGCCACTTCTATAAACTTGTTTTATTGAAAACTAGTTTCGAATGTTATACATTCATCCTCACTTCTAAAAACACACAAAAAATTCAAAAATAAGCAATTCAAAATACAGTTTGGTATTATTATACATATTAAATTAGATGTTATATAAATCAGTATTATAAAACATTTATGAATTATGAATTTAATTAAGACAAGAAATCAAATACATGTTGGTACTCACCAAAGTTTAAATGGATTATATCAAACAGAAAAGTTTGTACTGGTTTCTTCTCGCATTGAACGAAAGATAGGTAGCATGTATTTAGTAAACGGTTTAAGGGTCATCTCATTTCCATTGTTGAAACGCCTGAACCAAAGTTCGGCAGTATTTCGATGGATAATTGACTATCCTTCTATGGCACAAATTTCTTCGCTGGTTGCCTTTGCGCATGGTCTGGGGCAAGTGCGTTTACGGAGTAAGTGCGTAATGCCTCGTTAAATCCAAACCCTCAACTGGTAAAAGCTGTCCTTACGGAGCATGAAGCCCAAACATTGATGTATCCAGAATCCAGCCACAAAAGTTGGCTAAGCTGAAATATAACGAGCTGTAAAAATATTACTTCCTATCTGTTGAAAAAGTTGTGGCTTTCAACTTTTGGAGTACAGCTATATCTGTGTTTATCTACCAGTATGCCCTTTTTTTGTTGGTGTTAATGGAACCTACAGAACCTGTTCTTCAAAATACTTTGTGATTTACATTTCTCCTTGACAGTTTTCTATTTTTTTAAGCGCTTGTCCGCAGTCACCCAGCAAAAATTGATAGTTGGTGCATGTGTAGACCTCTCATTGTGTGTCAAGTGTGCGTGATGTGCATTTACCTGTACTATGATGTTTTTTGATGTTTAATAAAAATTGTTTTTTTATACATTTATTCAATTATATTCCATATCCCACTTTCATAATTCAATGAAGATTGTAAAATGTGAATCTCAGTCAAGCTTTAACTTTTTTTCGATGATTTAACTAGTGTAATAATCCTCCGGAAACCGGACTATTTTGCACTTGCCCCAAAACCGCTCCTGCTTCAATAATGAATCTTCTAGATATCTTGTAAGCACTTATCCCTCAAGGCAGCAGCAAGTGCGTATAAAATACTATTCAATTAAACTATCAATCTCACCAAAATGGACGTGGTAGAAACGTAGATTTGAATGTAATATTTAAACGTAATCGTCTAAGGAACATTAAAAAAAAAAAAATAATAAAAAAACGGAAAAATCTAGCTTCATACATAAAATTTTTACAGTCCTGTAAAGTCAAACTTTGTAAAATTTAATGCGCACTTGCCCCACCCTATCTGAATTTTAAAAAGGAGAGATTATTAAGGGCAGGGTTATTGTTTTGAGAAATATTATGTGCTGTGTCTTTTCTCTATCTTGAAGGTCAAATTAGTATAAACGAGAAATATAAACACACATTATATTTTAAACAAAAAGTTCACTATTAGACAAAATGATGGTTAACTTGAAAAGCGTAGACCTACATTAAAAATAGTAATAAATATGCAGTCCTCAGCCCAGTACTTAAATGTGAGCCAGAGATCCAATTACATCAAATCTTTTCTTTTCATCTTCACGCCTCGCTGTTTCATCATCACACCTATCCGTCATTTTTGTTTTGTCTCCGAGGCAAGTCCGATCTCTTATGCTAAAGCAAGCATTACAATTGCGCATTCTGTCTTCTTTCTCTACTTTAAAAACCCAACGCGAATACTGATGAATCAATGGCAATTCAGTACAAGGGATGAAATAATTTAAGGTTCAGTATTATCAGTAACGTGGCTAGCCATCTTAAAATTGCTCTATCGGAAAGAGCGAATTTGAATAAGGTATTGTCAACATTCAAATTAAACACAGGCCCCAATCTGCACCAACAGCATGCCTGAAAATGATGAATGAATCTATCTCTAAACAACTGTTTGAAATATGTTAATGAAGATAATGAGGCACATCGGCGTCAATGTGATTCAGATAAATTGACAACTTCGACATAAATGTATCAATGATTCATCTCCTTCATGGATTATACCAATGGTAATCAACATTCATTACACAAACCTGCAAAATTTGGGTTGTGCCATGTTTTTTAACATAGGATAATTTATTCCTATGAATTTTTTAACGCTGAATCCGCAAATGACCTCAGAAAAATAATTTTTTCCCATCACGTCAGGATTTTTCGCAATCTGGAAATAAAAATATCGCAACTATGGAAGAAAATACTTTTCTCTGTACCTAAACAGGAGTATGTATGAAGTAGTAGCTGCTAGGAAGTACTTCTCTCTAAGCCTCGAACCAAGCAATTCTGATTTTCATTGGTCAGATGTATGTCTCAAACCAAATCGTCTAGCTCAGAATGTGAAAAAAGTTATAATATTGCATAGAAAGAGCCAAAAAAAAAAGAAGAATAAATTATGAGAGAAAAACGTTTTTTTTTTTTTTTTATTCTCATATTTTCGCAATTTTGTTTTACTTTTTACACATTTTGAACTTAGCGTTTGCGGAAAATTTTGACGTGTGGAAGAAAATGTGCTATTTTAAGCGCTAAAAACCATATCAGAATCAGTTATCAAAAACTAAAAAATCGCAGGCTATTGTTTTTATTCAAGCTATAGATATATAATCGATCGCAAGTTCAACAGTTTTCCCTAAAATTTGATGGGGTGTGGTGCAAAAACTTTCATTCAACAATACAAAAACATAACTTAAACTACAAAATATAAAAGAATTTAAGAAAATAACAATTATTTAGGCAATTATAATTTTGACCAATAGAAATGAACCAAATGAATTTACAAATAAAAGTAAAAAAAATGAAGATACATTTCATTTTATCTGAAACTACTGAGAAGAAGGGGTTTTATTTTATTTGAACTTGTTTAGGTCCTGGATCATCAATTTATACAGGCTCTTAACATTTTTATTACAATAGACAAAAGTACAAAGTTTTGTTTTTTCAGAACATCTGTTTTTTTACTTCCTTGTACGAAGTAAAGGAATTATTGTAATCGCGAAAATTTTCGGTTTTCAGATTTCAACGGAAATATCCATTTTGACCATCCCTGAATCCATTTTGACTAGTTTCGTCGTGGCGTCTGTACGTACGTACGTTCGTATTTCGCATAACTCAAAAACGGTTAGCCGTTGAAAGTTGAAATTTTGTATTTAGGATTGTTGTAAAATCTAGTTGTGAACCTCCCTTTTTGGTCACTGCTTGATCACCGGAAGTGGTACTTTACTTGAAGGTCATAATTGATTTCCATCAAAAATTATATTAAAATACTTTGCAAAACTTCTCAAATTTGGTATTTACAACTTATATATTGATTTAAATAACATAATAGATTTTGGTTTAAATTGGAAAACCGGAAGCGATACTTTACTTGAAGGTCATATCAGACTTTCATCAACAATTATATGTAAAACATTATATGTAAACCATCAACATCATCAGCCATCAACATCATCAACATTCATCAACATTATATGTAAAACATCTCAAATTTGGTAAATATGACTTTTATATCGATATAAATGTATTTACTATATTTTGGTTAAAATTGGTGAGCCGAAAAGGGTACTTTATTTGAAGGTCATAATAAGCTTACATCAGAAGTTATATTTAAATTAAATACGTAAACCATATGTTTCGGTAACAAAGGTTACAAATGCAATTTGGTTTCCAATCCAATTAAACATTTTTATTACCTTTTTTAAGTGTTAAAATTTAGTATAAAATACTGGTTTTCCTCCCCCGTTTGTGAGATCAACAAGTCTGCAGCATGAGAATAAGATATTAGTTAAGAGGGTTTTTCCGCTTAAAATGTCGAAACTGTCGATTTCCAATGCTTTATCCAGTGATATTGACAGTTTTATTGTTGTCACGGAACATGAAGAAATATCTTGGAAACTAGTTATCTACTGAAGGAAAATGACATATAATAACGGAATGAGACCTCCAGTAACAAGAGTGGGTGTGTTTTTGTCAATGGATGGATATCGGGAAGCCAAGTGTCTTTTTTACTGCAATCTTACTGAATCTTGGTAACTAGTAACCAAATTCAATATCACTTTTTGAGCCACGGATTTATAACTTAACAGGCGTACAAGGAAGTCATGTGTTGCCAACATCAGATATTTTAGATCATATTTAAAGCAACATCATTAAACATTCTAATTATTTTTAATTACACTACAAAAGTAATATTAATTCAACACCAATGACTGCTTTAATCACTGGGTAAAAATACAAAACATAATAATTATTTAGTAAATCTATATCAAGAAGTAAGTTGGCCTCCGAAGAGCTCGATAGATATTGCGTGTTACTTTAATGATGTGAGACTGTAGGAAGGACACAGAATGGGTAGAATGAGAGTTTAAGGATGACACAGGAGGTAACCGAAGGGAACCTGCCCTACGACGTTACCGAAAACGGAAGAGAACTAGGATAAAGATAGTGCTGGCGGAGAGAACCAGCGTCTGGACCATATGGGTAATGAGCTGAGGGAAACCAGCCTTTAGTACTCATAGATTCAGAAATAAGAAACGAATATCAAATGAAACACCAAATAAGCTTGAAACAGTAGCCAGGGTGATCTGGTTGGACCGCAGAAAAGACAATGCTTCTCTCCCGGGGACAGCCCCTGAGGGCCTGAGAAGGAGCTTAACAATGGCTCGTCTCGATCCTATCTCGATCCTATCTCGATCGTAAATATTGAGGTTGAAAGGCGAGCTTACAAATACATTTATTCACTTTCGTCCAAATCATCTCTACATTCGATTGATATTAGGGTTAGAATATCGACACGCGATATATCGGAGTTGAAAATAAGGTATTATATCGATATCTTAACATCCGATATATCGATGATATCGATATTTTACAACGATATATCGATCACACCATATGCTAAACTATATTACAGTAGAACTCGGCAATTCATATCCCAGTAATTCGTATAGATTTTCTGGTCTCTTGAAAGTCTCCCTTTATTTCGTGTAAAAACACTGCAATCCGGTTCCCCCGATAATTCGTATTTATTTTCGTCTTCCAAGTAATATAAACGATTTATAATTCGAATTTCCAAATAAAAAATCTGGTTAACTCTTAATCTTTTCAAGAGGAGAGGTGAGTAAGTGAGAGAGGAATGGTTTCTATGAATTTTGGTCAGTTTAAAATTTTGTATTAATCTTGTTATTTCCTATTTTTTACCGCCGATTACTGGAAATTTCAATACTTTGGATATCTCGATAATTCATATTTACCTTTCGAACCCTTGACCATACGAATTATCGAGATTCTATTGAATTTTATTTTAACAATTTCCTTTATTCGGTAAAACTCTAGAATTGAAACCCCAAAATGGTGGAAGTCTAGATTTTTAAGATCATCCAGGTCCTAAAAATCTACATGTCCTCCATGTTGGGGTTACCATTCTGGAGTTTTACCAGTAAATATAACAATAAATAATAAAATTACCAAACAATAATTAGTAGATAAGATTTACATACAAATAATGTTGATTAATCCTATATAAAGAAAAATTGATGATTTATATAAATGATGATGGTACTGAGATGTATATCAAATAAATTACATGCTATTAGATAAATGTTTTGAGAATGCACAATATAGTCGGTGAAGGTTTTATTATTGAAAAACTTCTAGAAGATTATGTATCAAGTATGGCTAAAAGTCTTTAAAATAAAAATATGTTATAATTTTTTTTTCTTTGAAGTATAATTCTTTTTTTATCTTTTTTTTATAATGTGTCATGGCTAATAAAAATATTATTTTAAAACCTTCTTCACAGTTTATAATATTAATTAATAATTAAGTAATAATACTCATCTGAGGCACTTTCTTTGCTTTTTCATCCATTTCCTTTGGATATATCGATATTTTTCTAGCGAATATCGGTGGATATCGATATTTGGTTTTGCGATATATCGAATATCGATATTTTACTTTCGATGTTCCAACCCTAATTGATATTAATATTCTGATGATAAAATACATTTATTTACATAATAGTAAAGATACAATTCAAGGTATTCCTTGCGGCGGTTGCTTAAGCCTGCAGAGTTTCCCTGATTCTCCACTCGGGGACGCTAGCTGTTCATCTATTAACGCCTCTAAACAGATCTCAACTTAATGGTTATTAAACAAGGAACTTAGTAATAGAACAATATGACAATTCTGTGCACTATATATTTTTGGTTTGTCAAGATGAAAATAAATTTTAAAAGTTTCCTTCTACTTTCCACTAAATAAGTTGGGAGAAGGTTAGGTGGTCGCATCCGTCTCCTTTCGAATACATTCAGTTTTATATTTATATTTAGTCTCGTAGTCTTTATAAGATATGCAGTATCTTTGCAAAATCGTTGGAGTCATTTTCGAGAAAATTGTAAAAAAGTGTAAAATCAATGATATAATTGGCACTTCCGATTAGTCCAATAAGCTGTATCTTTGCTAATAATAGTCCGATATTGATAATTATTTTTTTCTGTAATATGAAATTAAATTGGCCTTGAATGACCATATACAAAATTTATCATAAAACGCTTACTTTTTGATTTATTCGCACATAAAAATTTCACTTCTTCTCGCACATAAACTTTTCCCAGCATTTTCTATGTAATATACTAAATATATGAAAAGTTGAAGGTCTTTAAGGATAAAAAAATTTTTAGCAAGTTTCATCAAAATCGTAACAGCTGTTTTCGAGAAAATTGTAAAATCGACAATATAAAGGGGCACTTGCATGTTCCCGAGGAACATGCGTTCTTCTGTTGCCCATGTTTTGCTCAAGAAAAGGAAGAGTTAGACAGGAACCTTGGACAGCAGTCAGTTGTGGAAAACTTGGTCGCTTTTATAATGGCCAGGCAGGAGCGCTGTTGCAGACTACAGAATCGGCAGGTAGCTCAGAGCATGGGATCGTGTGAGGAGAGGCCAGGTAATGGCTTAATAAGTCCAAATAAGAAGTAGGCGCATGGCCATCCTGCCTCCCTCCCGCGAAGTAATGCGTGACAGTAGTCCCGCGGGATTGTAAATATGGACAGGGAGGTGGTTTTTTATTCAGTATGAATCTCACATTGTTGTGGACTTCAAGTCACACATCATATTATGAAAGATTTTTCCCCTATACTTAAAAAAACAAAACATTTTGTGAGACTTGCTAATTTGGTCTTAGGGGACCTTAATACACATTTAAGGTAGGCATCTTGTTGGTCTTTGTTTGTAAAACTTTCTGCTAACTGTGGTATATTTTAAATAAACGTATGTCCTTCAGATGTGTCTCATTTTGTCCTCCTAACTTACCTTTTTTTCTGGAGGAGGAAGGAGGCGCTTATGACATAACTGTCCGGGGGCGCTCATAATACAATTGCTCGGTGCTCTGAATGTCTAATGTCACTGGTTTTACGAAAAACAGAACCTAACCTAATTTAGCCACTTGTAAGGAAGGCCCCTTTTCAAACGATTTTTACAAAGACAATTCTACTTCTTTTAAAAGAAAATGTTATCTAGCTGACGATGCTGCTATTGGGAATTGCGTAACTTAAATATTTTTTTAGTGACAATCTTAAAAAAAACAGAAAATTTAAATTTACTTCGCCCATCTTCAGAATTGGTTTATAGCCCTAATGAACTTTTCTGTTGCAACTGAGGCCAGTTATCACATCCTTCGACATCATTTACGTTACACCCTGTACATCACTGGTATCATTTAACTTTCATAAAGTGGGGACCTGCACCTTCAATGGGTGGTGGGAAAACCAGACCAGTCAGAATGATACAGACCACATGTATAAAACAAGACTATTCCTTCATGGATTGCAATGGTAGAGGTTACGTCTATACTATCTTATCTCTTCAAAAATAAATTAATTTTAAGCTGTATCAAATATTTTATATGAAGATATTCAAAATGTCGAAAAAAAACCCAGAAAATAATCCATATTGATCTCAAATGGCTTAAAAAATGACGAAGATCCCATGAATTCCTCAATTACCCTCGGAACGGCCGTAGAAATAGGTCAATGAACCGGTACATTAACAAAACATAAAAATAAGCGTAATATTTCTATTTTAACAGTAGTATACCCTTGAAAGATAATACCCTACGTCATGGTTACGGAGAGTAAACAAAAACATGTTTATTTATCAAATCTATTGCTACATTAATTCATTCAAATACATTATGTACATAATTTACCCATTCATTTTGTTCCACTGCCAATGGAAAGTTTTGTTCTTTCACCTCTGCTATTGTGTTCTAAGTGACAATTAATTCAGATTCAAGTTTTATAAAATTTATTGCAATTGACCAGTACCGGTCTTAGACATTCGCATCCTTCCCTCTCCCCTCTCCCCCAGACAATTATAGTCATGAGCGACCTCTTCTCGCTCCAAAAAAGAGGAAATTTAGGAGGAGAAAATGAGACACATGCCAAGGACATACTTTTATTTAAAATATACCGCACAATTAAGTTTCACAAACAATAATGAACAAAGTAGGCATGTAACATTTTTTTTTCAGGATTTACATGTTGTATTAGAAAAATCTTTTATTAATTCCAAAAAATCTAAAAGTGTTTTTCTTTTGTGACATTGTTGACAATTTAACAATCGACGTTAAGATAAAAGCAGCGAAAGGCATTTATCGCGCTTCCTCCTTTCAGTGAACATCTTGTTTATGAAATAAATCCGAAGTGGTCAAAATTGCAATAATTAGCGCGACCAAAATAGGATTTTTTGAAGTTCTCATTTCATGTTGAGGTTAGTTGATATTTGTAGAGAAACTGCTATGTAAATTGATCCTGGAAGAATGAACCGAAATCTATAAATTTTCTTGACTGGTGAGCAGTGTTTGTTCCAGATAACAAACACTTTTCTCTCGTAAAGAAAAGTGTGTCAGTGTTTCAATTTTTATTTATTTATTTTCTGTTATGTAAGCTTCCCAAGAAGGTAAATGAATCAAAGCCGTAGTGTAAGCAATAAAAATTAATATTAACTATTATTATTGCCTCAGTTCAATGTCACCTAATGGACAATGAATAAACAGGGTCGATAATTCAGAATAGACAATCTGAAAACCATATAGAAAAAAACGTAGGCAATTGCATGCTTCTAGTTCCGTATATTTTGCTTGTTTAGACCAAGAACATCTTCATAAAACACTTTGCCAGGAAATAGCTATGTGGTGAAAAATATAGATCTCTTTTCACAATGGCTGAAATTCTTGGCTTCCAAGAGAGATATTCTGGTTCGGGAAATGATGATGGTTCTCCAAGAACGAATCTCGCCGAAAATCAATAACGAAGATATGCTGAATAATTTAACAAATGCTAAAAATTTAAAAACACGTAGGAAGCGTTCTTTACATAATTTAACAAATTTCCATTATCTAAATTAAAGCTGGTTGAAAAAGGATTTTATTATTACTTTTCAATTGAAAATTAGTGCAATTGGAACTATTGGAAGAATTAGCATAAACCTGGCTGAGGTTCCACCAAATGGTAACAATGCTAGGACTTTTTTCAGTGATACTACGCTAACATCGATTATCAGAGGCCTTGACGAGAATCTACTCCATCAAGTCAGTATTATTTTGACAGCGTCGGCAAGAGAATTTTGCATAGATGCTGATAAATTTGAAGCCTACGTAAAGAAGACTGATGAACTACATGTACAGGAGTACGTTTGGTACCACATACCTCTATCTATACATACAATTTTGATTCAAGGAGGTCATCTGGAATGCTGTTCTACAAATATGAGAAGAGAAGTTCACACAAATTATGATCAGCTGCACCACCTTCTTTTGCACAGTTACCCAAGCATTCCAAATACAGACAGGCAGGATCACATCTCTAAGATTTCCCTCCAGATGTGTTATCACTTTTAAAAGAACCTAATTTACCTCTCCTATCTTAATGTCTTACTACAACAACAACAATAAAAAAAGTTTGTTTGATTTTATGCTCTTTCATTTATTTATTATGACCATTTCTCACTGTTTAAATGCGGAAGAAGAATAAAAGTAACTTTTGGTTTATTATTTTCAATAATAGACCTTTGTAATCGACCAAGGATAAAATTTTTGTAACTCCCCCTTCAAAATTTGAGGTTTTACGTTTCAAGGTACGTATGTAAAGAACGCTTCCTACGTGTTTTTAAATTTTTAGCATTTGTTAAATTATTCAGCATATCTTCGTTATTGATTTTCGGCGAGATTCGTTCTTGGAGAACCATCATCATTTCCCGAACCAGAATATCTCTCTTGGAAGCCAAGAATTTCAGCCATTGTGAAAAGAGATCTATATTCTTCACCACATAGCTATTTCCTGGCAAAGTGTTTTATGAAGATGTTCTTGGTCTAAACAAGCAAAATATACGGAACTAGAAGCATGCAATTGCCTACGTTTTTTTCTATATGGTTTGTTTTTTTCTATATGGTTTTCGTAGTAGATTCTGTCTTTAGAGTGCTGAGAGAATATGGTGTAGACCAGAAAACGAAAAATCTGATCAAACTGACTTTGATCGGAACTTACTCTAAAGTTAAATTTAGGAGCGAAGTCAGCAGGTCATTTGAAATAAAAACAGGACTAAGACCCCATTCTGTTTAACGTAGTATTGGACAAAATCATGAAGACATTCTGGGAGACCAATAGATCAGGAGCCAGATTGGGAAGAAGGAAAGTTGGGGTGGAAGTGAAGTACCTAGCCTTTGCAGATGACCTGGCATTACTAGCAGAGAGTGAACAAGAGGCGATTGATCAGATCAATGAACTGAAAAAGATAGCAGATATAGCAGACCGGGTTGAAGATATCGTTTAAGAAGACAGAGATGATGACCAACAATCAGAAAATAGGGGAAAAGATTAAAACCAAGTATGGAGTGATCAAAACAGTGAAACTGTTTAAGTATCTGGACGAAATGATGAACTACAATGGAGGATAGAAGACAAAAAGTAGAAAAATAAAGCTTGACAGATTGAGATGTTTAGTAAAAAGCATTTACAACAAGAAGAACCTGTGATACTGTATGGAACGGAAACAGCGGGTTTTACCAGCACAGAGAGACTGCTGAGAATAGAGAGAAAGGTATTGAGGTGTATCCATGGGCCAAGGAAAGTGGGAGAATACTGGCCAAAAAAGAACAAAGACCTGTACGAAGGCATTGAAGACCTAAGACCTCAATGAGGAAAAGGAGAATGAAATTTTACGGCCACATGAAGAGGATGGACAAGGATAGATTGAACAAGCAGATCTTTGACATGGTGATAAAACTTAAAAACATTAAAGGATACCCAGAGCAGATAAAGGAAGAAATAGAGAAACTAGGGACCAGAGAAGAGGACTACCAGGACAGAGAGAAATTTAGAAGGATGATAGATGGAAAGAAGGTCCTTGCGGTAGGGAGGAGAAGAGGGGAAGGAAAGTGGACAGAGGAGCTTAGAAGGGAAATGGGGGAAAAGATGAGGAAGGTGTGGGCTGAAAGAAAGATGAAAGCCATGAAATGATATACGCGCGGTCCTCAGCTGGCCTTCATCGCGATAAATAAATATATATAGGTTGAATTAAAATGAATGAATTTTTCAGTAAACAGTAAATACTAAAATAAACAGATTTTTAACTCTGACTACAATTACCAAAACTTTTTTCCTCCACCATATGTTGAAGCAATGAATCTGGCGATTTCATCCATTACTTTCAAGAGATCCAGATCTTCTACTTTAACATCTTTGATCGAAGGTATGTCTTTCTTTGGCAAAACTAAAAAATGCATTTCTGCCTTGGGGTATTTTTCTTTTATAACTAAAACACTATCAGTGCTATGTACATGAGCTTTGGGTTCGTCCATCCAAAAGAGAAGATCCCTTCTCATGGGTGGCCTATAAAGCACCAGAAATTAGATCTTATAAAGTGGGCTTCTTACATGAGAAATGAAAGAGTGAGATATTACATTCTTGGCATTTGTCTTTGGGCTCCCAATATTTCATACAGTTCTACAATCTCATCCATACTATGATTTAGTAGAAAAAATAATAAAAATACTACTGAGTGCACTCGATAATAATCACCAAAATATTTAAACTAAATACTAATCAAAACAAAGCAACTATCTGCCAAATAAAATTAATAAAAAAATACATAAAAAAAAATATAAAATACATTGGGATAAATACTGAAAATTGAATAAAATATGCATTTATTACTTAAAAATCAGAATCTCAATAGAATACTATATCAATAGTTTTTCATAATATTTATTTCTTCAAAATATATATTTTTTAATATTAGTGATTCATTCATTAATAAAATTTCTAAAACATATGAAATGATTTTTGACATATGTTAGAAAGAAAAAAAAATTAAAAATGTAAATCTGAACACAACTGAGGCAGGTTTATAAAGGATTTTCTATTGTTTCAATGGCTATTTCATATGAACTAATAGATGATTATTAAGATCATTAATATTCTTGGGTATATGAGAACACTTATGGCACTTTAATGGTGTTGTCAAGAAATTCTTACATTGCAGTGTAGATGGAAGATCTATTCTTCCACATTTCTCCAGCTCATGAATCACTCCTAGAACATACAACCTCTGGATTAATTAAAAACATACCGTCGGTTTGGAGGTAAATGTGATCAACTAAAAGTGATGTGAAGATGACGCTTGTTGCTATCTATCTATGTCTGGACCAAATTTACGTTTCAGTATTGACAAAATCAATAATTACTGATAATTTCAAAACTTTATCAATTGAAGCGTAAACGTGGTTCAGGAACAGGTAGGCAGCAATAAACCTCACCTTCACTAAAATGTCAGTTGATAATTTTTACCTCCAATCCAGCGGTATGTAACAAATAAATATAAATAAGCTATTTACAAAAAAAAAAAATCAAGTTACAAAATCTTAAAAGTAAAAACAATTGAGTTGGGAAAATGACAATAATTTATTTAAAATAAGTCATTATGGCAATTGATTAAGGATCAGAAAATATAGAAATTAAGAAAAAGAATGTTAATGCAGGATCGATTGGGAACATGCAATATTCACAATAATAACACCCAGCTGAGTTAAACATCGTAACTCTTAAATATATCAATTTTTACACTTTAAAATAGTTTTCCACTACTGTCTTCCATCGTAATTTATAAGTGCAGCACCATTTTAGCGCTGAGATTGAACAGCTCCTTTTACTATAGTGGTTTATGAGTAGTTTTCTACAATTTATTTTCAGTATCACTCGAGATATCCATATTGCACAATACCACCGTCACAAGTATATTTTAACAAATATTCTATCCTTTCGTCTATTTTCTCCAACTTATATCTGAAATACATTTCGTCTTTTCGAATTCAATACATTTTCAAAATTTATATGATTATATTATTTTGTTATGATTATATAACATTTGACCTAGGTAACCCTTAGGTATATAACCCCATGAGTTTGAACCTATTTTTATCCTGGATTGAGACGCTCTTTATTCGATACAGCTTTGCTAGACGATGTGCAGTGTACTGATAACTTGTGAAAAATAAAATAAAACATTTTGAGAAAAGATTGGATTGAGACAGTTTTGAAACTAACTGCATCATTTTTAAATTTTGTTTCCTTCTAATCCACAACATTCTACCCCTTTCCGCATTTAAATCCCATCTCTTCATCAATCTTCTATCTCTCTGAAAATCTCCAGTTGAGTTTTATTAGCAATAGTGGGCAGATGGAGCAGCTAATCTAAACGAAGAAGTAATATATAGCAGAACATTGCTATGAAAATAATTATTTAAAATTAGATATAATTTAATATTTTAGGATTCTGTAGATATCTAAATTGCCCTTGCTCTAATCTGTTGATTTTATTTCTAACCGGTTAAACAATATAATAAGATATTGTCAAAAAAAAGTGTGGAACCACGTAACTATCAAATCCCAATTTTTCAAAAAATTACAAAAAAAATTTGAAAAAATAAATTTTCATCAGATTGAGGTGGTTTATTATAATTGCATTTACTGAGCAAGTGATATACTATCGAGCAGAAAAAATTGATAATTAATTGTTATAAATACAATTTATAAAAAAATAAAATAACTCTAAATCAAACCATTTTTGACTAAAGTGGTCAAACTTTTGCTGACAATTATATCACCTCTTTATAAACTCTAGCCTTTGTATTTTGATTATTTTATTAAATACGGATATAGTTTCAAACATATAATTGAAAATTTTGAAACTTACAAAAAAGTTTATTGGTTAATTGAAGCATAGAAATGCCAAAAAGTCTAAGTGCCGAATTAATACTATTTATAAAATATGGTTTTATTACTTAGATCACAGGTAATCAGAAAAAAAAAGTTTTTAGTTTTAATGAAGTCATATTTCTTTAATATTATTCAAGTGAAACTTGAATTCTGACAAATTTTGCTAAAGGCACTTAGACTCTTTTACGTTTCCACGTTTTAATTGGCTAATGAATCATAGCACAAGGTTGCTTTTAAGTATGGATAAAGAAAATAGAAAAATTTAATCATTCAAGACCATGCACAAAGCAATATTTTAGTAAGAGAAAGTTATTTAAGAGCTTTGGTTTTAACAAATCATGACGCAATATAAATGTGCAAATAATGAAAAAGTACTTTCTGATTCCACAAAGAATGGAGTTGTAAATGAATTCCAATGCCTTACTGAATTCATTCCAGTGCCACGTAAATCTGTGCTCAGTATATGAAGATGAAGCCTGTACATTGTTGGTTCAACATGATAACCCATCCTAGAATTTATTTATTTATATATATATTTTTTTTATATTATAAATATATATTCATTTGTATGTTTAATACTTACATATTTCAATATCTAATCAATTATTATTTATAAAGAATTTTTTATGCAAAAGTTTTGTAAAAAAGTGGGACATTAATGTTGCATTAAGCACTCAACCCCAGCCAGTAAACAGATTCATTTTAATCTGGTTTTAAAAAAAAAAATCTATTTCCTAATTTTGCTTTCACTTATTATAAATAGAAATATATAGTATAGTAAGGGAAATTCTTGTGAACATGAAAATTATCGAATCAAAGTTTTCAACGGAAATACACATTTTAATGTCCTCTGAGTCCAAATAACCAAGTCTTCCAAACTGGTCTATGTGAATAAGGTAAATCTAGTTCAAAAACAAAAAGTTGTATGAAACTGATATTGTGTATTTAAGGCAGATATATGCCTCTGATATTAAAGCAATTTGTTTTGCCAAAATCGACTAATCAGAAATGCCACTTTTTATTATCTATTTTACACATTTTTACAATTTTCTCGAAAAAAAGCTCAGATGATTTTTATCGAACTCATTATATCAATGTACAATTAAATGCCCTTTAATATCAGCTAGGTTTCAAGCTCGCTGAAATAGTCTGGCAGGACTTAAATGCCAGATTTTCAAAATTTCTTCCCCTAAAGTGCCTTTTATTTAGTTTATTTGAAATTATGAACCATCTCTCCTTGTTAGTAATAATGAAAAATGGATAAATATAAACTATGAAAGAAATTGATAATTAACTAAAGGAGAAAAAAGGAAAAATATTTTCCCAAATTGAAAACAAATTTCCGGAAATAAGAGTAGTAATATAGATGTATAATATGCCCTCGGAAAGCTAAAGATTTTAGAAAATTAATATCTAACATATAAAGCGTTGGAAGGTAATGGAGAGTGAGGAGTAAAGCATAAACTTAAGTGATTGTTGTAGATAATAATTTCTATTGTTATATTATTATAAACTAAATGGAATTAAGTTGACATCAGCATGATGGTATAAAAGGATCAATCTAATTAGGGATTGATAACTTATTTGCCACTTCTATAATTTTGTTTTTATTGAAAACTAATTTTGAAAGTTATACATTCATCTTCAGTTCTAAAAACACACAAAAATTCAAAAATAAGCAATTCAAAATACAGTTTAGCATTATTATAAACATTAAATTAGATGTAATATAAATCAGTATTATAAAACATTTATGAATTAAGACAAGAAATCAAATAAATGTTGGTTCTCACCAAAGTTTAAATAGATTATATCAAACAGAAAAGTTTGTACTGGTTTCTTCTTGCACTGAACTCAATGAAAGAAAGGTGGGGTGTTTTTAGGTAAAAAGTTTAAGGGTCGGCATTTTTCCAGTAATTCCGGTGAGTTATTGTTTTTTCTGTTATAGATGGGAATAAATTTAAGATTGGATTTTTGGATGTATTTATTTGGTCACTGAAACAAAAATTTGTATTGGATTTGAAAGATTTTATTATTTCAAGTGCTTCATATATATTTAATTTGAGACTGTTTTCAACGTGATGTATTAATTTAACTCTGAGTCTTTGATGAATTTATGGGTTTTTTTTTTGTTTTTTTTTAATAAATTGGAATGAAATAATTCATGAAATAAATGAATTCATTTAAATGAAAAAAAAAGAAAGAAAAAAAAAAAATGAATATAAATTCATCGAAGGAAGAAGGAAAGGTGAAAGAAAAAACTGGTGTTATTGTTTTTCAATATATTTTCGTCTAAGTTCTACTTAATACAACACTTAGGCGAAATTTCTATACCATGAAAAATAATTTTCTTCTTTGTTAGAAAAATGTTCTTCCACTGCTGTTTTGAGCTCTTCGTCAGTGTTAAATCTCCTCCCATGAAGTTCATATTTTAACTTTGAGAAAAGATAGAAGTCACTAGGGGGCCAAGTTTGGGCTGTAGGATGGATGGGAGGTTTCTTGGAATCCACAATCCTTCACAGCAGCCTTGGAAATAAATGCTGTGAGGACATACATGCCCATTCTTTTACAGTGGAATATGAGGAGAAGGACTCCCCATACACACCATCCAAACGCTCTTTAATTTGCACAGGAGTAAGGCCCTATTTACACAAGAATTTGATAACCGCATGGTATTCAATCTTGAACATTATTAAAACACACAGATTCCTTCATGACAGGACTCAGGAAGTGCGGGTGATGGGTATGGTGAGTGCAGGCATAGATATGCACGGTGAGCAAGTCTCAGCCTACTTGAAGTAGAGGAACGAGGGCAGGCAGAACTTATGGACCTTGCTATGTATAATAGAAAACATAACCATATAAAAGCAAAAATAACAGAGAAAAAATATAGAAGTTATATAAGCCAATAGACTATGTAGTAAAATAGAACAATAATAAGATGTGATGATGATCATAAGTTAACATCAAATGTACAGAAAAATAAATATGGATAGAAACACATGAAAAAAGGAAGTAGAGGTATGCTGAGAAGGAGAAAAACAAAATTATAAGACACATATACCGACATGCCCAGGAACAAGTACGAGGAAAATATAGACGGTGACGCTCACACAACAGAAGACAGATAGCATTAGAACTAAACATGTACATTATGCCACGTGGAACAAATTGTGTCGACTAAGTACTGGTTTAACTGAAAATAATATTTAAGTAGTGGTTAAACTGATTTAAATGACTGGTGAAACTTACCAATTTAAGCACTAAAAGTTTAAAGCGAAAATGTCATTAATTGGCTTTACAGTTGGCACAAAGATATTAAAATAAGTATATATTAAATATTATAGTTCTGGCTTCTGTTTAAAAAAATTTTTTTTTTTACAAGTATTTTTATTAAATTAAAATTTATTATAATAAAGATTTATTTTTCCTAATTAAAAAAAAATTTAAATATTCAAACTAATACATTTAAAATGTGTTTAAACTGCATTATATGCAATACGACATAAAAATTACAATAAAAAATAATATTATTAATAAAAAATATAATATTTTTAATAAAAAGTACACACCAAAATGACCTATTCCCAATATTTTCATAGGCTAGTTCCCTTCCAAACATGTCCATCATTTTCAACAGTTCTAGATCATCTAAAGTTACCTCTCTGATTGTTGGAATATCTTTCCAAGGTACCACTAAGAAGTGCCATTCTGATTTTGGATATTTATCTTCCAGAACAACAACGAAGCTGTTACTAAAAATTACCTGTTCTGGATCTAACATAGCTGTTAAAAGTCTTTTGTTCAGATCGGATCTGAAAATAAATATAACAGAGAAAAGATGTTTAAGAAAGTGTGAAGGTAGTGTTTAGAGAAGTCTAATCAAATAATTAATAATACAATAATTATACCAGCTCTTACTAACTTTTCTTTATTGAAGCGATTGTGCTTAGTCAACCAGACCCCTATTTCATAATAAAGCACAGAAGGGCAAGTACAAGTGAAAATGTTCGTTTTTAGAAGATACAGGTTACTTATCGTTATTTTAAATTTTATTATGCTAAATTAAATTTTATTTCATAGTGTAGGTCACATATGTAATAAGTCATAGGTCCAAATGAACTTGTATTTTATTATGAAATAGAGTCCAGATAGCACTTTTGTATAATTATTTTTAATTTTTAAATTTTTTAAATTACATAGAAGTGCAAAATCAATCGTAATGAATAAAAGGATAAAATTTATAAGAGTGAAACATGAGGAAACAATTAGTCATAGTCACATAGTCAATGACAAAATCAATATTTTGAATCAAAGTTTTCTTATTTTTATTTATTTTTTTTTTTAAGTTAAAAAACATAATAAACACCAAATATATTTTTTAAAGTATACACATTCTTACCTTGATTTTATTTCAGTTGTTTCTTTTTCTTGAGAGCTGTCCATTGATAAAGTACTGTACTTATCAAAATTTAAAGAAAAATGTATTCATATACAATATTCAATCAAATAAGTAAAATAAAATTAACAGAGAAATGCCAAATTATAGAAGATAAAAATTAGAAATCCCAAGAACTAAAGTTATAAATAACTCACTAATAAATTAATTACACAAAAATTAATATCTAAAATGGACTATCAATACTGACAATCAGTTGGCAAATAAATCTTTAAAATATATAACCTTACAGTATTTAAAAACTGATTCAAGGATTATATTTCTGTGCATTGCAACCTTGCTATCAACTGGTTTAAATTAATGATTTGCTTAGATAATTTTTGTTCATATATAAATATATATAAGCATTTAACTTTTATCTTATTCTTTAATTTCATAAATAAATATTTTTATTCTAAATGTTTAGCCAAATGTATTTTGAGAGCTGGCATATTTCCAGGAAGATAAGGACATTTATGACATTTCAAAGGTGTCTTCAAATATAAGCTACTTTGGGATGTTGATGGAAGATTTACCCTTCCTATGGACTCGAGATCTTTTATCACTTCTGAAACATATAATTGTCATTATTAGGAAACATATTTTTATAGATAAATTATTTACTTAGTAGCTAGGAGCAGAATTATTACAGGATGGCTAAAATTATTTATTTACTAATTAAAAAACATCAAACAAAAAGAAAAGAACAAGATATTTAAGTTCAATTATAAATGCATATTAAAGTTTAGACTTCTCATCATGTCTGATGAATTTAATACAACATAAGTAATGCTACATAAGTAGATGGAACGATTATGATGTTTGGTTCTAGTATGTAATCTTCACATCCAGGTAAGATTTAAAAAAAATATTGATAAAATAATTATGTAGACTTTAGGATTGGTAAGATGGTTGTTAACTAGGAAATACATAATTAATAAACTTAATGGTTGTTAGACATTATACATTCAATAATTCAAAGAGCATAAGAATTTTAATTAGATACGATACTGGCTATTAGATCTATAAAAGCACATAACATCCTTTAATATAATTCTAAAATAGTCTCTTCCATTATGATAATGTTTTCACATTTTAGTTTTTTCAGCACAATTTGGCTTTTTCATTGGAGATCCATTCATTTTTTTCCTAGAGAACACTCGCTTTTGAGGAGATACAGCTCTTTTTTTAGATGCCTCGGCTGTTGTTGAAGCAGTTAGAGAAACGGATGATTGTAATTGAAGTATTTTTACTTGATTTTTAAAAGTTTTGAAATTCTGAAGAACAGCCTGTATATTTACTACTGAGTTTACTTAATTTATAATAGCGGCAAATACAAAAATGGTTTCCTATTTTAAATCTTATAAAACTATTAGTTGTTGAGAATCTTTAAGGTCCTCATTTATTACAAATTCTAAAAAAGGTTTATCCATTTTAGGATCTTTATCTTAGTTTATTTTAATAGAGCAAATCATCCTCACCAAATGTATATGCTTGCACATATTAGATTTTATAGAATAATCTAAACAAGTACAAATGTATCTATGCATGCAGCAATCACATTCGCGACACCTTAATTCGCATTTGCAAGCCTCATTGGCTGGAAAACCGGTATAAATGTCATTTCTGTAGGACAAAGGTACTAGCCAATAACCATTTTCTTCTATGACGTTTTCTTTCGCCAAATTTTTCAATTGTTTATGACGGTCCTTCATAATAAAAATTTTGTCAGTAACTTTTGGCCATCTCCGATCTTTGCCCATTCCGGTTCCTGAGACTCTAGTTTCTCAATGACTGAGAGCGTGCTAGTGGGCTCTGTCTCTTCAGTACTCAGACTGACTCTGAGATCTCCAGTCAACCAGAAAAGCCTTCCTCGTCACTTCAGTACCTTTGGAAAGGACTGAAAAACCAGGAGCAGGTGATAGTTTAGGGATACCTTTCACCGTTTTGAAGTTATACGCACCTTAATTTTATAGGAAAAAATAGCTTACTTTTAAATATTCATATAGCAGGTTCAGAGTAAAGCATCGAGTCTAGCAAAATTTTAAAATTAAATTTTAAACTCGTGTTTAGATGTTATGCTCTGACAGTAAAAGACTTCAAACTTATTTTCCTGAAAACGGAATCTTTACACAAGTGGACTGAGATGATATCTCAAGAAATGATATAGTGAGAAAAAAAAATTAATTACTTTCAGAAGGAATGAAAAAACCAGTTGTATATGAATTCCAATGTTTCTTTGTCTTCAGAGTGGGTGAATTGAAATCATCACTGATTATGTGCATGTGCAGTCTTTTCATTGAAGGTTCAGCATGGTAACCAAACCTGTAAATAATATTTATTTTAGCTAAACTCTGATCTGAAAAATGATGGCATAAACAAATATCAATAAGAAACAATGGCACAAATTTAAATATACTGATGAACAAAATTAAGCCATTCAAAAATGTTTAGTAAACTTTGAATATATAAAACATTATTGAAATTGATAACATCAAAGCATCAAGGGATTAAGGAGAGATATTCCTTTACACAGTCTCAAGGGAGTAGTTGAGACTTATTTATTTCGGGTTTAACGTCCTTATCTACTCCAATTAAGACAGACAGGATGGAACGGACTAGTTGAGAAACCTATGATCCTTTAGCAGCGGTCATGAGGATGAAGTAACAAGGACCATCCAGGCAGGGCGAAGAGGTATATCCTGCTAGAGTTGATTCTGCAACAAGGATCACCCAGGCAGAGCGAAGAGGTGTATCCTGATACAGGTGGCTCTGCTACAACTAAGCATGGCAGATCTAGACTTAGAAGTCGATAAACATTCCCCTAATCCAAGTTGGAACAGCATAGGCTTTTAATGTAATGGCTGTGAGTGAACAGTCGAACTATGAGGACTCTGGATACCAGGCGACCTCCAGATTCAATCAATTAGCCTTCCAATGGCATGTAAGGCTCTATCAAAGAGGTGATGCTGAACACAATCCCCCACATTTGGGTACAAAAAGAGGCTCTACAAGTGCATCTACATCATATCAAGAATAATAAACCAGGAAACTATCAAGGACATTTAAAAATCCTTAAAAAGCTTAAGAGAAAATAGTGGATCAGCACACTAAATGATTATTTATTTGACTTTGAAAAGAATTTATGGTAATCCTTCCGAAGTGCTCCAAACGACCTTGAACTGGTCTAGATTCTAAGACCCGATTGTACTTCACGAACCGCGCATGCCCACAACAAATATTCAAATTAACAGATCCTTATCAGTTGGAATGCTGATGTAGGGTTAGGTCAGATTTCCTGCCTTTAACCTAATAGAGCTCTTGTTCCCATCTTCTTTCCTACACCAGATTTAAGTTTAAATATCAGCTTATTCATTAACCGGCTTATTCATTTGCGCCTTTCAGCTCTTCTTCGTGCTGATTAGGATAAATTACAATTCTAAACAAGTCTTGGATAAGATTAAGATCTTATTAAAGTGTGGTTATGTTTTAATTATGTACCAATAAACTACATATTAATGCCCAACTTGTGCAGAGTGATGGCTTCTTGTAATATTTTGAATAGACAATAATATAATTGAAGGTTTCATTGTGATTTTAAATTTATTACTATGGATAGTAATAGATGTTATTAGTACGATCATTTCAGTAATAAATATCATATATTTGTAATGAAATCATAATAGATACTGTTTTATCATTAAGTGATTAGTAAATCAGTAATTTGATTAAAAAAGACATTTTGATTTTTCAATGTTTGAATCAGAAAGTTTATGAAAAATCCCATTAAGCCTGTGAATTGAATATGGTTGATTTGAGTATTTGTTGCGGACATGTGCAGTAGGTATGCATGGTGCGTGAAGTATAGTCTAGTCTTAGAATCTGGACCTGCTCAAGGTCGTTAGGAGGATTTTGGAAGGATTACCGAATTAATTAAAAGCAACTATCCCAGACAAGAAAAGAACGACCCACATTCGAAATGGGGCTTTCGTCTGGTACACTAATGGTTCGGTTAAAAAAATTGAATCCTGGGAAAGAAAGAAGGAAGCATAATGGGTTTCAACCCTGCCATGAAACAATCCAAACTCTGATAAATTTGTCGAAGGAAAAGGGTAAATTCTACCTAAACCTGACAAAGAATGTGTAAAGAAGAATAATTGGTCTTCTCGTGGGTCACTGTCTTCATATCATCTCAAGAAGATGAAATTAGTGGAAGATTCCACATGCTCTCTGTACATAGAGGATGAAGATAAGGTTAAACACATTATGTGTGGATGTAAAATCCTAGCCTTTGACAGACTGCATTATTTAAAACAGTTAATAATTAATCCTGAACATTTTACTAGATTTATACCTAAGGAGTAAATGTCTCACAAGAAGTATATGATCCCGAAGGATCTCTAGACGACAGAGGGATATCCCACAGAAGATTCATAAGGGTGAGGAAGGATTTGTCACTCCTCAATATAATAATAATAATAATAATAATAACAGGCTTGATTACAATCCTTGATAAAATATTTAATGAACTACAAACATTAACTTTAATCACAAGAATTAGTAATTGAAAAAATGAGAATATTTATTTAAAACTAGTCTACCTTATAATCTTAGGAATAAATACAGATAATGTTCTTCTATACAGAACATAAAATAAGAGGGACAACAAAATACAATTGAAAAATTACTTGAATTTCCTTCCACCACCTTTTTCCCTTGCAATTTCCCGGCCTTTCAAGTCCATTTTCTTTACTAATGGTAGATGAGAACCAGTTAAATCTTTAATTGAAGGAATATTTTTCCATGGTAGAATTAAAAAATGGGCCTCTGCTTTGGGATAACAATCTTTAATTACGACAATATCGTAATCATTATGAATCTGCAAACGAGGATCCTTCATTGCATCCAATAAACCATAAGTCCACGACATTATGTCTTAAACTTGAAAGAAAAACAATATTGAAAAAACTATCACGAGAAATGTCAAAGTATAGTTTGCAATCTGCTGTTAATAACAAACAACATGCGAACAACAACCTTAACAGGAATAAAACTAAGACTGAACTGTTACATAACCTACACTCATTTTAGGATCGTCGGTTGAAATAAAATGAAAATTTATGTTTTATAGTTTTGTATTTGGTTATTACTTTTAGTTATGTATTATCGAAATTTAAAGAGAATATTGCTGCTTCACACTACACTTTTGGTGATATTCATAAATCTTTCTTTAGGTAATAAGAATGTTCCTTGTGAAAAAACTGGATTTTGTAAATGTGAATTTCCTAATGGCATGGGAATTGATTTGATATCTCTTAAAGGATTACATTTTAAGTAAGTCCGTAAATGTATTTTCTATGTGCCATGTATATTTCTTGCAAATAAATTATTTTATAGATCCTAGATACATCAGAGCATTGCCAAGTTCTATTAATTTGGTTTACCTCTACTGTTAATTTTGCTGTAGATCAGAGGTCTCCAAACTTTTTTGCTTAAGGGCCACACTTACTCTTCCACAAAGTCCCAAGCACCAAGAAAGTCCCTAGCTTCAATTCCCATATCATCAATTATAGTCAAGATGTTCATTTTGATTATGTGTGCCAGTTATGGTATCTTAATTACTGATTAAATAAACACATCTGGTTATTATTTGTATCATTTATTCACTTTCTTAATTTTACAATGCAATGAAACAAACTAGGGTGGGCTGTAGTTTGGAGAGCCCTGCTCTATATGCTAGATTTAATGTGGTTTCGTACAATGTTCTAGTGTTAGATATGATATAACAATTTGCCCCCTGATTGGTATAATATTTATTTTTTTAACAAAATCAAGAAATATCTTATGTATCATCTACAGAAGAATAAGTGAAAAGTAAGGAAATATGGGGTAAGTGTGTCTCGTTTAATTCTAACCCTCAACTGGTAAGAGCTACCTTTTACGGAGGATGAAGTATAAATATTGATGTATTACAAATCAGCCACGAGAGTTCGCCAAGGAAAGCCACGAGCCATAAATAAATTAATTCCAACCTGTTGATTAAGTTAGATCTTTCAACTTCTGCTGTGGAGCTGTGTCAGTGCTTATGCAACACTAGATATGCTTTTGTTTTTTTATTTTTGTGGTAAATAGAACCATTATAAGCTGTTCTTCTTTGTTGTGATTTACATTTCTCCTGGGCAGTTTTTTTTACTTCTTAAGTGCTTGTCCACAGTTGCCCTGGCAAAGCATGATAGTAGGGATAAGCTCAGATCTCTGCGGTGGGACAAGTGCATGTGGTTTATACTTGCCCTTACTATCATGTTTTGCCAGGGCAACGGCGGACTAGCGTATTGAAATAAAACATCTTCATAAAACGTTTTCCGCATCCCACTTTCATGACTGTCACTGAAGACTGTAAAATGTGAATCTCAGATAAGTTATAATTTTTTTCATTAATTGCATCAGTATAATAATCCTTTGGAGCATACTTACATTATATTATAGTTTTATTATATTTTGCATTTGCTCCACAACCACTACTGCTTGAATAATATGTCTCAGATAACTTGTGTGCAATTATCCCATAAGGCAGGGACAAATTTGTTCTAGTTACTACTAAATTGAATTATCAATCTCATAAGATGGCGTGATTGAAACGTGAATTTGAATGTAATATTAAAACATAATTGTCTAAAGAACATTTAAAAAGAAAGAGGAAAAAGCTAGCTTCTAAAATAAAGATAATATAGTCAAACTTTATAAAATGTAGTGTATACTTGCCCTGCATTACCTAGCTTAATTTAGTAATTAATTTATCAATAATAAGTGCCTCAATTGTTAGCTGCGGTTGCCGAGTGTGTTGGGGTAGCACCTCCAGTACATTTGCCTTAACTAGCACTGGTTTGAATCAGACTTGAGCAGATTTTAGTTTCCCATCCACAAAAACTTAAACTAGTTTTGACAGTATTTTAACCTCTTGAGAGTCCTGAGGCCAAGGGATTTTAAATAATTGTACTGATGAGATAAGTTTCAATTTCATTTCTACGAATGTTTTTGAGAAATAAAATAATAGTTTTGTTTTTTATAAAGAATTCCAGCTGGCAATGGTGAAGAATTCTTGCATTTTAACCCTTGTAATAATACAAACATTACTGAGGCAAATGCAAACCCAAATGAATGTGAGGCCGGTGCTTCTGTAAGTAATATTTGTTATCTATCTTTAATTATTTTTATTATTTATATTAAATTAGGATGAGGAATATTATAAATATATTCATTTCTTAGCTCTGCTTGGAAAAGCATGTTGGCAACGAAACTAAATTTTTCAACTTGGGTTTCTTGAATGAGAGTGATTTCAAATGGGAAAACATAAATATTCAGCCACAACTAAATTTTCACCATCTGAATAAGTAAGTCAAATATGTGCATTAAGAACTTTTCCTCTTTAAATCCTATGTGGGCTTTCTTTTAGGACAACCATGATAACTCTGGAGTGTGGATATTCAAAACCACCTGCTTTGGAATTAGAGTCTAATCTAAATGACCACAAGTTTGTGAGTTTTTTTTTATTATTTACTTTATTTTTTTACTTTCCTTTTTTTTTGTTGCTGGTTTTTTTATAAGGTTATCCGGATCTAAAAAAATACTTTTCAAAAAATGTTATATCATTGTTCTCTATTTCTCCTCAATTGCTGAACCATTTTCAATGAAACTTTAGGACTAATGTTGGTTAGTTCATAGCCATGAGGATCGTCAAGAATGTTGAGAAAATATTTTTTCTATGAAGAAGTTACTGGTGAAGTCCAATCTCTTTTATAATAATAAATTCAGTTGATCGAACCGTTCTTAAGCTATAATCACAATTTTGTTTGTTTCGGTATTTAGTTGAACTACAGGTTTGGGTAGAAGGGTTGTTAAAAACAGCCTAATGTCTCAAAAAAAAAAAAAAAAAAAAGGTTTTATTTTCAAAAAGTACATTAAAAATAATCGTATTTCAGTTGGTTTTAAAAATTACCTCTTCCAAATGTCAGCCATTATTGATTACGCATTGCCGAAGAAGTTCCTGAAAATTTTCCAGGTAACGATAACTGTGAACTACAACCATTATGTGCATATACTGTAGTCTATCCAACGCATTTGAGATCCTATGCCCTGGAGACTATTTTAAGTTGGATGAAATCGACGCAGAGGATGTGTGGCTCCACGGTTCACACATCTAGACATTTGCTTGGAGTTTTGAGGGAAATGTTCCCTTAAAGATTGATCTTTTTGAGGGATGACTTGGGGTGGCCGGCACAGTCACCTGATTAACTCTGTACAATTTTTTCTAATTTTCAGTTTTCTCAATTACAATTTTCTCTGACTGTTTTAAAGGAGAAAGAAGATCAGGCAAGAAATCTATGCCATTCTACCAGAAATGATTAGAAGGATGATGGAAAATTTCCAGTAACATCAATAATGGCCGACATTTAGAAGATAAAGTATATAACTTGGAAATATATTTCAAATGTTGATAATTTTCTGTTTGTAGAGCAGTTGTAGTTAGTTATTAAGTTGCATTATTTTATTTTTTAAATATTATCAATAATGTTCTTTTTGACGCCATTCTCTTATATATTTACTTTTGTTGTTCAATTTCAGGAGTTAAAATTTACATCAGAATCTGCGTGCGTCGGAACCGTAACTAATGATGGGCAATCAGTATTTTCGACATTATTTTTAATTGTTCTCATTCTATTCCTCTTTTATTTTATTTGTGGATTTTTGGTCTTGAGGTTCATTAGAGGAGCTCGCGGCTGGGAATCCATACCTAATGGGGAATTTTGGAAATCATCATTGAACTCTGTTAAAAAGGTATGACTAATTTTGTTTGTGTTGAAATAATCTGTTCAAAATAAATACCACTACTACTACTCTGCGGCACTGCAGACCGATGTGGTCCTTGGCCTCCTCGATGAGTCTTCCCCAGGCCAATCTGTTCTGTGCAGCCTCTCGCCAATTACGTGTGCCCAGCAGGTCCTGGGCATCTCTGGCTACAGCATCCTTAATCCCTGTCTGTCTCTTCCTCTGGCCCCATACAGTCTCCTGTCCAGCAACTTCTTGAGATTGCCGCTGCTGGTATTCATGCAATGTGGCCAGCATAACAAAACCTGTCTAATTTTATGTACTTTATCACATCTGCCACCCTTACCCTCCCTCCGTAGAGCCTCTGCATTTTTTCTCCTTCTCCAATTACTGCCATCCTTCACAGGTCTAAATATGCGACTAAGGATTTTCCTCTCAAAAATAAGAAGAGCCTTTTCTTCTGAACTTCTGAATGAGAGTCCAGGACTCCGAGCCGTATATAGGACAGGGTCCTATATAACTCACATTCAGTAGAACAGGATAATGATGAGCTTTTTAGGTGTCTGTTGAGGTCAAAATAACACTTATTAGCATTGATGAGTCGTTGACTGATTTCTATACTGATTTGGTTTCCAGAAGTTATCCCCAGGTACTTGAACTGGTCAAAGTGATGGAAGTTGAATGAACCCATCACTACTGGTTCCTGCCCTGTTGTATTTGCTCCAGGGCCTGCTCGCAAATACTTGTTTTTTTTTTTTTTTTGGTTAGCCATCATTCTAATTTCTTTTGTAGCTTCAACCAACTTAAGAAACTCACTTTTGAGTGACTTGAAGGATCTTGCAGTAAGGTCTAAGTCATCTGCAGAGCTAAGTACTTGAACAGACTTGTTAAATATAGTGTTGGTTATCTGTATTCTTGACGCATTATCTTTTCTAGGACCAAATTAAATAGCAGACAGGCAAGCCCATCACCCTGCCTAACACCTCTTGCGGAAACAAATTCTGGCAAAAAGTCTGATTGCACCCTAACAGCACACCTCACGTCATCCTAATTAAACGGACTTGTTTCAATGGGATTCCCATTTCACAGTATGACTTACTGTACAACTTAGGCATTTTGATATTATCATAGGAAGTTGATAAACAATTGGTGGGTTGTCATCCTGCACTCATGTGATTTTTGCTGAATATTTGATCAACTGTTGATCTTCCCGTCCTAAAACCCCCCTGATACATCCCAATATCTCTATCAGTGAATGGGAACAGCTTTTAGTATATAATTTTTGACGTTATTTTATAGTCACACTGAAAAAGTGTGATCCCTCCGTGATTGGAGCAATCCAGAATGTCACCCTTTTTGTGCAGCGGATAAATGATGCCCTTCTTCCACTGATTCGGCATTTTTTCTTCAATCCAGATGGAGAGAATAATGTTCTAGAGGGCTCTTTAAAACTCCCTAAATAAGTTAGTTCAAAATTAATAAGTCTATAGAAAATCTAGATTTATAATTTTTTACAAATATGTAATGTCCAGGAACTGGCATGCAAAAAGTTGACTATAACAAAAATATTGGAAATAACAATTCTAACTATATTACATTCTAACAACTGAAACATGTACACCTATTTACTCGATAAAATAATTCGTATTGGTATACTTGACTGCATTTGTTGATAAAATTATTTTTTCTGCATTTATAGGTTTTACAAATTAATATGAGAAATTAAAGCGATTAATCAATTAATTGGGAAAAGAGCTTCAAAACTGAATTAATCATCGCACAATTATCTTGTAGCTTTCACTCCTTTAAATTCAGTAGATATAAAATCTAGATTGAAAAAGAAGACATCCTAAACTGATGTATTCTCCTAAGATTATCTGGCAGCACTTTAACTAGTCCACTTTCGATCATTTTAATTAATGACTACACCCACCTCTTAATGAAAAAAAAAAGGTGATAAAATTCAATTTATTGTCAATCATATAAAAAAGTATCCAGCAACCATACAAAGTAGTTATGCTCACCTAGATTTTGACTTCACACTGCAGTCTAACCTATAGCATTATGGCGTTCAGATATTTTAAATTTCACGCATATTTGTTATGTTTTTGTTTAATTAAAACTTATTATTTACCCAACATTTGGAAATAAAAAACTATTTAGGTTTTATTCAATAGCAATAAAGATTACAAAAAAAAAAAAAAATTGAACTAAATTTATTTTTCATGCATGTACTCTATTGTTATTCAATCCATATAAAGGTGTCATTAGAATAATCATTTTGTAAAATGAAAAAAAAAAAATCTTCATGTCTATATTTAATGATCAATTCTAATTAATTTGATAATGTTTTATTGATTTTCCAGATGTTTACATATTGCATGAATGGTTGTCGAACCCCAGAAGTTTATGATACAATATGATCCCATTGCCATAAGAATATTTTGAAGAAATCCGTTAACTATTAATCTATTCACTCTTGCAGATCAATAATCTTAAAAGGCTATTATTTTATTGGTTATTAACAGATACAGCCAAAAAACTTTTGGGGGTTGTAGTTTTTCAAAATTACTTCTTGTTACTGTACGTTACTGTGAAAGTTGTTAATTGTATAACATATCTTTTTAATTTTTTTTTTGTTTTTGTTTTTGCTCTTTCCTTTACTGATATAATGGATATTTTGTATTTTCACTGTTATTTATTCTTTTTTTTTTTTCATGAATATTTTATATTTTAATAAGTATCTTTAAAAGTGAATTCCATTTACTTTATTTTTATACATACTTATCGTTCATTTAAAAATAAATAAAAATACATTCGAAAGGCAATCGTAGATTAAGATTTGTTCTTGATACTATGGAGCTTACAATAAACATTTAGGAAAATACTTAGTTAAAATATTTTGAAAAAGTGTTTTGTAGGATACAATTTAATTAATCTTGTAATATATATTATTATTGGTTAGTTTATGATGTTCCTATTAGATTGAGTGGTTTAATAAAGTTTTTTGAAAGATTGTGTTTATGAAGTGGAATCTTAAAGCATATGCTTGCAAAAATACTAAGTTTAACAAGTGTATAGCAATGTGTTATTCTATATTTCGATTCATTAATATATTAATAGTTAACGAATAGAGAAATTTCTATCTAATGATTAGAAAACTAAATTTTATGAGTTTTTTTGTTTGTTTTTTATTATGTGGCATCATTTAGGAAAGAATTTGAAGTTAATATTAATTAATTAATATTTTTTTATAAAACCAGTTTTATCATTGATATATTACCAAAAATCTACATTTAGTTGTAGATATTCTGAAATATTGTGCACATGCAACATTAAGTTTTAGTTTGTAATTGTAGTAATAATACTTGCAATAATACTTATGATTGCGGGTATTCATGTTAATAAAATCAATGTGATGCTATTCTAAAGAGTCTAATCTTTTAGCAATAATTTATAAAAAAAATTTCTACGATTAAGTGAACTTGCTAATGTTTGTTTCAACTTTTTCAGTTTTAAAAAGTTATATTATTAAGTTATAGTATTATTTCTACAATCAATAGATTTTACTGTGAAAGCATTGATTAATTTGATCAGTCCATTCTGATATTTAATTTTAGGGTCTATTCATTTATTTTCCAATTAATTTTTGTAATTACGTGTATATTAATTGCCTTATGTAATTTTGAATTACCTCGTCCTGTCATAAGGCAATATTAATTTCATTAATGATATAAATATCAGGAGATATTTAATATATACGGGGCAAATATTTCTGTTCACTTGGGTTAGACTTTATCACGTTAATTATGATTATGATGCTATTCTAAAGAGTTTAATCATTTAGGAATAATTTAAAGAAAAACAATTTCTATGATTAAGTCAATTTGTTAATATTTGTTTCAGCTTTTTGAGATTTAAAAAGTCTAATCATAGTCAATTGATGCTATTCTAAAGAGTCTAATCTTTTAGCAATAATTTATAATTTTTTTTTCTACGATAGTCAACTTGTTAATGTTTGTTTCAACTTTTTCAGTTTTAAAAAGTTATCCAAGAATAAGTATTTCTACAATCAATAGATTTTACTGTGAAAGCATTGATTAATTTGATCAGTCCATTCTGATATTTAATTTTAGGGTCTATTCATTTATTTTCCAATTAATTTTTGTAATTACATGTATATTAATTGTCTTTTGTAATTTTGAACTCGTCCTGTCATAAGATAATATTAATGTCATTAATGATATAAATATCAGGAGATATTTAATATATACTGAGCAAATATTTCTGCACACTTGGTTTAGGTTGCATTATCGCTTTTTTAATGGTATATGTTTAATATAACAACTTTAATTGATCAGTTTATGTTTTCAATATAGTTTCCAAATTACACTATCTTGAGATTCTAGATTCTAGATCTTTATTATAAACATTATGCAATCTAGTTAAGTAACTTTTGCCATGAAACTGACTTCTGTGATAATGTAAGACTAATAAAAGAAATATATATATTATGTATGCTAGAAATATTTTATTATGGAACTAAAATTCTTAAGAATTATATAAATTTAATTCCAGTTATACATTTAATGATGAATAAAAATTCTGTTATATACTGTTCTTCATAGACTTTTTTCTTCTGAAGATCCTATCCTTTTATTATAATATTTTGATGCTCTTGTTCTTAATTTTTTTTTTTATGTTTTATTAAATGGCGTAGTACACCACAACCTTTTCAGACCTATTGTGCACCATATCTAGCTGTTTAAAACATGAGTTTAGTAGATAAAATATGTCCCAGAAGGTTTTTTGATTGATAAGTTCAAGTTGATTTAAGTCCCTTGTTCGATCCAATCCAAACACCGCGAACTTCATTCTCTAAAACCAGATAGAATGACAGAATCTACTCAAAAATAATTCTACCAATTTGAGTTTTAGCATGTGACCATTATAAATCGCTGTAATTTTCTGCAGTGATTCCCTGTCCAATTACAGCAGCGATTTGCTTCTACTTACACAAGGTCCAACTAGAAACAGCTTACAGTGAAGCTGCCTTTTCTGTTTCAATGTTGTTTTAGCTACTTTATCCTTGATAATAATTTAAGGAAACCTGTGCCCGAGGCTCGGGAAATGTTGCTATTCTGAATCACTGCAGCCCTGATTGAATAGCCTTGTAGCATTGAGTCCAAGTTCTTGATTAAGCATTTTAAAAGTTTACATTAATTTCAATTCAAAACTTTATGGAGAGCTCTGTAAGCCCTACAAGAATAAAGTTTCTGTAATTTTTACCAGAGTACTTAGCCATAGACTGGGATGAGGAAGGCACCTGTTTAGGAGTGGAGTTGACATGGGAGTGCAATAGGAAGTGGAGATGAGTCAGCTAAAGCCAGCCTTTCATAGTCCTACATGTAAAACTACTTTGTAGGACTACAATAGATATCGGACTGCCATTGGACTCTGAATGGGAGTGTAGGATGTTTGCAGGCTTCTATGATCCTGATCAGCCTACAACCCAACCATTCCCTTCTTCCAACATCGTACCACATTGGATCCTGAATAGGCTCCTCAAACTCCACTTGTTTATTTCTATGTCATTACCTCATTAACTGCTATCAATATTTGTTTATTATTAGTCTAGAACTGCCAGGTTAAAGTTTTTCTCTCTAGATTGTTGTTTTTTTATGGTTAAAATGTTGCATTGTTTTTTCGTATATACTACTAATTGTATTCCTCAATTTTATCTTATTAGAAACTAAGTATTAGAATCAAGAGAAAAAAATTGGTTTGAAAACACATCTTCAGTATTTATTTTATTACTTTATTTTACACGTATTTCCAAAACATGCAGCTAATGAAAATATGTTATCATGTCCAAAATCCCTTATTATAACGTCAATGTGATGTTCTATTGTTAATGAATTAAAATATTATATAAATAATGTGATTAAACATGAATGGCGACAATTTTAAACTAATATAATTTTTGGATCCTATTTTTCTTAAAATATATCTTAAATGTTCATCTCTAATTTATCTTGTTTTAAGTTTGCTTGTAATCATTAATTTGACTGGATTTTGAACTAATTTAAGTTATAAGGAATTAAAGAAATATGAAAATGTATAAACCTTTTAAATAAAAACTATAATTCAAATATAAAACTTAAGAATACGAAGTATATAGTAAGGGGAAGTATTGCGATCGTGAAAATTTTCGAATTCGAGTTTTCGACAGAAATACACATTTTAAGGTCCCCTGAGTCCAAATGACCAAGTCTCGCAAAATGGCCTGTGTGTCTGTTTGTATGTGAACAGTCTAGCTCAAAAACGAAAAGTTGTATGATACTGAAATTACGTACTTAAGGTTGGCACATGCATGTGATGTTACAGCAACATTTTCCTCAAAATCGACTAACCTGAAGTTCCACTCTAACGATTTTGATGAAACTTGCCTAAATTATTCTTCATAAAGGTCTTTAACTTTTAATTTATATAGTAAATCACCGAGGAATTGCAGGGAAAATGTTATGATGAAAAGAATATTTTATTTGTGCATAGCTTAAAAAGTATGCATTTTACGGTAAATTATGTATAGAATTGTATGAAAGGTAATTAAATTATCTAAAAAACAATAAAATAATCATCAAAATCAGACCAGTGTTAGCAAAGATACAGCGCTTCGTACTAACCGAAATTAGCTATTATATCATGGATTTTACACTTGTTTACATTTTTCTCGAAAACGGCTCTAACGATTTTGATGAAACTTGCCTAATGTCTTCTCCTTACAGCCCTTTAACTTTTCATTTATGTAGTACATCACCGAGGAATTGCAAGGAAAAAAGTTATGATGAAAAGAATATTTTATTTGCGCATAGCTTAAAAAGTATGCATTTTATGGTAAATTATGTATAGCATTGTATGAAAGGTTATTAAATTATCTAAAAAACAAAAAAAGAATCATCAACATCGGACCAGTATTAGCAAAGATACAGTCTATTTTATGAGGAGCACAAAACCCTAAATGGATAACCGAGCGCATCCGAAAGGAGACGGATGCGACCGAACTTCACACCAATCCGCCAATCTATTTTAAACAATACGCTCTGTAATAAATTAATTTAAGAATACAAAAGCGGAAATTAACTTAACTTTTACTAAATTAACTTTCACATTATTTAATGGAATGAAAATGTTTCCATGGAAACTAAACCGAAACTTTAAAAATATATTTGCAACTTGACAAAGTTAAAAGATATAGGTAGTGTAGAGAATTGTTGTACTAAAATTGTTTAAAAAACTTTTTTATTGTACTGAAGTGGGAGAACATGTGAATGCTGCTGAGTTTATTTCAAGCATTGTTTATGTGAACTTTTTAAAATTATATTAAAAAGGTAATTATTACAGGACGGTAAGGGAAAGTTGTGTGATGCGCGCACCGCACCAGATTTGTTATCATTTATACTTATCTTATACTAGAGGGATGATTTCGCTATCGCTTCTTAAGTAATTTTTATAATTTCTAAATTCACATTGTTGACATTGAGGTTACGTACCCACCACCTTCCCTTATACATTCATTCATTCATACGTTCACTTCTTTCTGGTAAATAATTACCGAAATATACATAATATTTACGTTTCCCACAGACGATAATCAGGACTGCTTCTACTTTTTCAGAAAATTAACCACAATAATTACAAAACTAGGAATTTAATTAAAATAATAATGTTTGAATTGAAGAAACGAATTTTTGTTCCTTTGTTAAATTTAAATATTATTTAAATTGCATAGTTAGTTTCCAAAATTGCATAGTAAACACAAAAATGAACACAATTTTATTTATTAATAATAATAAATCGCCCAAGAAGTAAACAAAACAGCAAGGGATCCTTTCAGTTGAGGTCAGGATCATATCGTAATTTCAATTATTACTACTTTAAATAGATCGCAGCTGACGATTTCCACTCGCTCAAGAGATAAACAAACCCCAAGAGTTACTTTTCAGTTGAGGTCAGCTCCTTACTGTAATTTAAATTATCTCTCCTTCAAATTATTACTTTAACTTCTCCAGATCACCGAAAGTCGACAGCACTAACAATTTTAAATATGTAATTAAGGCAGCAATAATTTTAATTATTGCAATGAATACGCGGTTTTCTAAAACCAGGACAAAGGGGAAGAATGGTGGCTACTGGTGACGGGTGGGGCTATAACCTTACTGAGGCCACGCCCCTTTGATAAGGACGTGACATTCGCCGAGTGATACCTCAATTTCCTTTAATATTTCCAAATCACTGTAATTTGTTAGGTTAAAAACTTTTTTTTTTGTCCAAACTTTCTTTTTCCTTTTTTCCAATAACGCCTTAGCAAAATAAATTGCCGCCATTTTCCTGTTTTTTAAAACATTAAGAAACGATGAGTACAGATTAGAATAGCTGATCGGATCCTTTGTAGGCCAGTGAGTGGACGAATGAATCCAACTGTGGTCCTACTAATTAATTAAATAATTATTTTTTTTTAAATGGGAAAGTGTGCGATTAAAAAAAAAAAAAACAAATTTAAAACTGGTTAATTATCTTTATTATAGTTGTATTTTATTAAAAGATAGATATTTTGTTATAACAATTAGTTGGATGTATTTAAATTACATTATCATAATTATTTAAATTAAATTCTCACGATTAAAAGCCATTCTCACTGAGCCCTGACTGGAGCATTGTTCGTAGAAATCAATGATTCTCTGTGTTCTAGGAATACTGCATGAAACTCTCTATTTTATTCTATAAACCGAATATGGCGGTCGTCTCATTTAAAAACAAACTTTTATATTTACTTTTAAGTTCTCTGAGTCGGATGATTCTGACAGTGAATTTACATGTTCCATGGCTATGACCACTTCTATCAACTTTTCTTTGATATCCATTTTTGTATGATAAAAAATATCTTAACTTAAGAGAACTTTAAATTTTTAATTCAGCATGAAAATAGTTTAAAGTTAAATTCACTTAAATTAGCAACAGTCATGTAAGATATATTTCACAGAAAGTAGGCATTTTCGAGTCGGCTACGTCCGTAATTAAGGAGAGGGTTGCTGAATTCTAGAGTCTAGAGAGCACAAGATTCACATGTCAAGAATCGATAGTCGGCTGAGATTGGCTCCATTTGGCTTTCCGCTCTTATCAATCCTGACTTTTTATTTATTATTTTTTAGAATTTGGTTTTTTAATTAAAATTAGGGTAACTGTTGTCGAGATAATTACTAATTAGTAAGTTATCAGCTCATGGTAATGCCTTATTCAAATGAAAACCCAAAATGGGCCAAATGTTCATAATTGAAGATAATTCCACCAAAATGGATCGTAAGCCTAAAGAATTAAGATTTACCTGCAAAGATAAATTGCTCAATTTTTTCGACAAGGATTGAGTTATCGATTTATCGGAAGAATATTGGACACGAAATGGAACAAACCCGACATCCGTAAACAAATCAGAACCGAAGATATAAAATGAAACGTTTGAAGATTTTTTATTCAGTTCACACTACTTTTTTTACCTTATAAAGGCATAAAATCTAAAACTTATTGGTATAGCTTAGAAATTTAAAATTCAGGTTTCCCACGGTTGTAGTATCGTTGAATTTGGAAAAAAATCCTGAGGAGTTACGAATGCTTATATGAACGCCGGAAGAGAAAAAAATATCCTTCAGAAAAATCGAGTCAAAAGATTAATTTTTTTCATTTCTATACAAATTCGTATTAAAGGGTTTTAAAGAACCCTAAAAGCGAATCTGACTTGTTTTATTACCAATTTTTTTGTCTACTTCACAGGAAGCATCTTTGGTTTTTGTATTTTTTTGTACATTTAAGCTCATTTAAAACAATCGACAATATTTTTTTCTAATCCTACACAAAAGAACAAATTGACTGGTATATGAGAACCTTAGAATTCATGCGGAACAGAGGCAGAAAACAGCAATATGAAACATAGTTGAAATAAAATAAAATCATTTTTTTTCTCAACTTGTATGGTGCATTGGTAAGAACTCTCGGACACATATCTCATATTTCCCGACCTGGTATAATCAAAAAAAGTTTCATTGAAATCGGTGGTGCCACCTCCGTAGCCTTCCCCTTATTAGTAATAAATTCTGGAGCATATATTCCATTTACTCTCTATTCGTATATGATAAACAGCAGGTATTGATATCGATCTACGTCAGAGTTGCACTTTAAAAAAATTGCAATGCTTATATTTTTTAAATAACATTTCATAGTTCCGCTCGATCTAAAACAGCAAAAAAATCATTTTTCTTTCGTTTCCCTTGTTTTTGTTTTGACATTGTTTTTTTTTGTGGAAACGTCACACATTAGTTAAAGCACCCATACTTTGTAATTTTCATAGAGGTAGAGCTATTCAGATTTAATGGTCCGTTCGTGAGTTTCATCTAAGTCTTTTATTCAGCGGATTTTGAATTTCAACTGCTTGTCTATTTATGTGTTTTGGTTGATAGTTACCTAGTAAGTTTATCTAGTATTTGACCAATTAAATAAGTTTTCTGAAGGTAGGACAGTGTAAATGCAGGATGAAAAATCAATCGAATACAAGTTTCTTTAAAAAAAATTTTCACATGGTCAAAAAAACAAATTTACACAATTTTCTTATTTTCGTCATTAATATGTATATTTTATGCTTTCAGGAGTAGTTTTTTTGTGATTTGGTTTTATTTATGGTAGTAAGACTTAAATATCTGTGACAAATGATTTATTTTGAATTTTTTTTCACTTCAGATTTATTTAAAAAAATTTAAGGAAACAGATTCTAGTTTTTCTTCTCTGATTTCAAGATTAAATGCACCCACTTGAAGCAACTTACCTTAGTTCATATTAATCAAATGTTTCAAAACATTTTGTTGTCTGCTACTTTTATAAATGATTAAGTTTTCATTATTTTACATCGATACGATCAAAGGTAAAATGCGACAAAATGATGACCTTATATCAGATATTCTGGATGTAATAGAATTCCACTTTAACTCCTGATGGTTGTTTACAGTTGAAAATTTATGTACGTTAATGTTTTTGTTGGTTGACATGTTTCAACTACTACTACTATTAAAGGTACTTTTAGTCGGTGCCACATGCATTCATGATTTGTACAAAGCTCTCCGATTGTGAAAAAAATTAAATTTATCCCATTTTATTAAAAATATTTTGTTGGTTTTAATATCTTCTAAGATATAAAACTCTTGGTCTCCTGACAGTAATTATTTTAAGAAAATTATGAAAAATACTCTATTGAAGTTTGTGGTAATTTTGATTGAATTTTGATTTTGAATAAAATTGCTTATCTATTTCATTTCTAGTGTTTAGAATGGTATTAAGTCCAATAAGTATTATTTTTGAATTAAACAGCTGTAATGTAATCAAATATGACAGGTTAATGTACTAAAGAATAATTAAAAATGCATGTGACATTTAAAAAATGGCCTAGTTTTTGCATTAGTCACTAATAGTTATATGAAAATTTGTCCAAAAATTACAAAAACCAACAAATCTAATATTTTTTTAGGTGACACTAGATTCACAGAACATGCCAATTTGACAGATTGCTAATTTCATATTTATTTAACAAAATATTTGCATTCTTAATACAATTATAAATACTATAATACCAGTTGACATCCACATGATGGTATAGAAGGATCAATCTAATTAAGGATTGATAAATTATTTTTCACTTCTATAAATTTGTTTTAATGAAAACTAGTTTCGAATGTTATACATTCATCCTCAGTTCTGAAAATCCTCAAATAATTCAAAAATAAGCAATTAAAAATATAGTTTGGTATTATTATACATATTAAATTAGATGTAATATAAATCAGTATAATACAAAACAGTATTATATAAAAACCTGTTTTCATATAATACTGATTTATGTTACATCTAGTTTAATATGTATATAATACCAGACTATATTTTGAATTGCTTATTTTTGAATTTTTTATGTATTTTGAGAACTGAGGATGAATATATAATATTCAAAACTAGTTTTCAATAAAACAAATTTATAGAAGTGGCAAATAATTTATCAATCCCTAATTACAATAATACCAATTTAAAAAATAAAAACATAATACTGTATATTTAGTATTTTCAAAAAATCGTGTTTGTTTTATATATATTTAGTGTTATCAATGCCTTTTCTGATTCATGTTACACCATTTAATCTAGCTGTCAACTTGTCAACTTATAGAGTTTTCGTTAAAAAAGGCTATTGAATTATGCCTGTAAATGATTTTTTACGACTAAAAAAATGTATGTTAATTACCAGATGAATATTATTATGGCATTGATCAAAACCTCTCCCATATGGCATGCACCAAGAGATAATGATTACTGAGTCATCATATAAATTTAAAAAAAAAACAAAACAAATATACCTTATCATAGCATGGAAGATTTCATTATTGCAATATATATTTGAGTAGTTATCCGTGTTTTTAAAATTATAAATATATATCTGAGTATTTTTAAAACTTGTTAGTTTTCTCTGACATCAGAAATCGATTCTCTGGTTTACACATTTTTGTTTGTATTTAGTTGGTGTATATATTTTTTTTTAACTTCAAGGAGATATAAGAAAAATCTTTTGATACAATTTGAATATTGTTTGAATTATATTTTTTATTACAGCAATAACAATGGTAGATGTGTGTGATATTTTGGATATTGACCGATCCAGTGGAGGGGAGGTGACAAAGGAATCCATTGTTGGTCCAGAGAAAAAAAACAAGAAATTTGGAGCACCTAAGCATTCTAAGAAACCAGAAGGAATGGCCCGTGAATTATTTGCTTTATTGTATCATGACAAAAATGACCCACCCCCACTTTTTCCTTCTGATACAGGTTTGTATTATGATTTAGTCTTTAGAAATAAGTTGCGAATGCTAGTATTTTATTTATATGTAGTTTTTAAAACATTTTTGGTAATGGGCTTTGCAAAAAAAGTTGTTTGCTGTTTATTAAACTCTGTTTATTTAATTAATTTACTGATTGTTTGTTGGCTTTAAAACTCTTAAGATGAGTTAACCTAAAGGTTAATAACCTAATCTAGTTTGAGTAGGAAAGATGAGGCTGCTTCCATGGGTTCATCACGCAATAAAAATCAATTCAGGAAGCCTAGATTTGGTTTCCAACAACCATAATTTCATACTAATATTTGATTAATATTATTAAGAATAGCAAATTTCAGTTTTGAAGGTGATATCAATAAAATATTAACGAATTATTAAAAATCAGTATTAACTAATTAATTAGTAATTTAGTTATAAATTAGTATTTCGAGAAGAACTTTAATATTGAACTGTAAGTATGGTGCATTTCTCCTGCACAATCAATAATTTAGCATTTCAAAATAACCATGCAAAATCTCCAAGGTTTAAAAATTGATGTTTTTCACCAATCTTTCACTGATTATCTACCTCTTTTCAAGTCAGACTATTTTCTAAAAACCTGAGTGCTTAAAAATAGCTTACTTCAAGAATGAAAAGGGAATCGAAAATATTTGTTTGAAAAGATCACTGACCATCTGATTAACTGTTTCTCTTATCCTTAACTGTTTCGATGACGATGCCATACCAAGCATGCCATATTGGATTTTCGAAAAGGTTAGATTGTTTTAAAAACTAGACATCATAAGATTTCTCGTAAGATCTTTATGTTTAATCTAAATTCAGGACTGCGGGAATGTTAGGTCTGGCATAAAATGCCCAAAATATGTTTATTTGTATCTTTTAATTCTTATTAAATTATAAATATCAACACATTACCTATTTTTAATTATTTTATAATATAATATGACTCATTAAAATGCTCTCAATCTTGGATTTGTTTAAAAATGAGTCAACTATGCTATACCTTTTTAATTCTTATACAGTTCTTTTTCCTGATTCTTTTAGGTTGCGCCAGAAATGAAATAAATTCTAACATCTGTATATTTAATTGATTTTTAACAGTCATTTCCCCAGGCCCACTTTTATAATGAGGTTCTACCTTATATTATTTAATAATTCTCAAGTTGATGTAAATAATTACCTGTGTTACAAGGACAAGGTTACAAGAACATGAAAGCAAAACTGGGAATGAAAAGTGTTCGACCTTGGAAGTGGATGCCGTTCACTAATCCTGGAAGGGCAGACAATGCTGTATTTCATCATTGGAGAAGAGTATGCGATGAGGGAAAGGAATATCCTTTTGCAAGATTCAACAAGGCAAGACGACGATTGTTCACAATTTTCAGTTTCATCCATAACCAGTGCAACGAAAATGAATTTTATACTTTTACAGAAGGTTGAAATACCTACCTATACCGAGGTTGAATACAGTACTTATCTTGAGAAAGAGGATTGGACTCAAGCTGAAACTGATCATCTGGTTGATTTGGCTGATAGATTTGACTTAAGGTTTGGCATTATGGCTGATCGCTGGGATACTACACGCTTTCGAAAGAGATCCATAGAAGATATCAAGGAGAGATACTATGGCATCGTAACTGCCCTAGCGAAGGTATGGCTATTGTTTTATCAATTAATTTATAAATTAAAACATTTTAAAGATATAAAATGAAGGTTATAGTTGAACTTTGATTTATTGTAATATAATTAACCGCCTTCATTAAAAACTTTATTATTAGAATGATAATTATGATAACTTTATCAAATTGAAAATTTGCAATCCTAAAATTGTTTGTTTATTGCACTAAATTTTGATGAGAGATTGTTTATAAATGAATATGATTATTAAAATATATCATATAATTTTTTTATTTTTGTTTGTTTATTGCACTAAATTTTGATGAGAGATTGTTTATAAATGAATATGACTATTAAAATATATCATATAATTTTTTTATTTTTCAATAGCTTGGTATATTTTTAGGTAAAGACTGGTCGTGGCCTTCCACCAGAAGCGAAAGAATATTTCTTTGATGCAGATCATGAGAGGAGAAGAAAGGAGCAACTCGAAAGACTTTTCAGCCGTACCCAAGAACAGGTGTGTATTTTGATGACCATTGATCGATTATAAGTAGTTCATTTCTTGACCTCAAAGTTAATTTTTCTAATTAAAAAATATATTTAAAAAATCAGATTAAAATTCATCTTTAATTGAGCTAAAATATAATTAAGGAAGATAAATGAATTATAATGATGAAAATTTGAATTTGAATATCATCTCTTAGGAGGCTGAAATATTATGATGTATAGATATTTAGATAGTAGTAGATATTTATTAAAAGTTGTAAATAAATTTATTTTTTCTTCTCACTCTTAGTTCGAAAGTGAAAAAATAAGTTTAATTTTTAATAATTCAATGGCTGCTTTATTAACATACTAACAATTAAACATTCATAGAAAAAAATCCTTGTTAATAGATCTCCTTTTGATTTTTCTGTTTGCAATTATTTTTCATCATTTGAACATGCAAATAAACACCGATCTAAAACTCTTGCACACAACAAAAGGAATACTGGTAACATATTCAGGTAGTAAATAGTAGATTAAAAGGAATATTTGCATGAGAGACAGGCATAATCACTTACCTTGAGAAGAATACTGGCCTGTGAGATCCTATATGTAGTGATAAATCAAGCACTATGGTCACGGATATGGCTTTATTAAAAAACAAAGGCACTCTCTCTATTGAACAGAAATAATTTGAGACTATTCTTATCTCTCTACTCCAACGGTAAAACACCACGAGCTCTGTTGGACAAAAAGGAAATCCTATTGCACCTTAGAGACTGATGTTCCGCTTAATGGTTTTAAAACCTAAATATGTATATATATAAATATATATATTCATTTGTTTTTCTGATTAGGTTGAGGAAGAGCAAATGCTTCAGGCAGAACTGAGGAAGATTGAAGCAAGAAAGAAGGAGAGGGATAGAAAGACTCAAGATCTTCAGAAATTGATTACTGCCGCAGATAATCAGGAGGAACCAAAGAAAACAGAAAGGAAGTTTCCGAGGAAGAAATTTCCCTTCTCAAAACCCAGAATGGAAAATTTGGTAAGCTTTATTAATTTTATTACAGAGAATGCTAATTTGCTGGTTTTAGGAAGGCATTGACTGGCAAAGAAATTGGTTAATAGTTCGTTGTCGAAATTATTATAGTTGTTATTAAGTAAAATTCATATAAAATTAAAATCTTTTTGGTTGGAAGATTGATTTCGAAGAGACAGTTTTGATTATCTTGGTCTCTTATAGTAATGCTAATGCTCCTCTGTTTCTGCCATTATATTATAAGGTCAGGCTGGGTTAACAATCACATTATTATTACAGTGATTATTATTATATTATTACAGTGAGATCTCTATCATATTATTACTACTGTACTGAACTCTCCTATTTATTGTAAAATGAAGTATGTTGGGAAAAGAATGAATATCAGTATTATATTGATTTAAAAAGCAGGAGTCTATACTATGATGGGATTAAATCATTTCTAATCGAATATGGGATTAAACTGAGAAATCCATAGGTCAAGTTCAGTAGATCCTAAGAACTAGTGTATGTTAAGAAAATGGAAAAACTAATTAGTTTTTCTCTTCTTGATATTACTTTTGTTATCTTAAAATTATATGTTATTATGTTGAGCATGTATTATTATTTTTGTCAAGCATGTTTGCATGTGTATTTTAAACAAACTATGAATCTTCATAAAACTCATTTGCCCATTTGAAAAGTACTTATCATTATATTAGCTAAAAATAAAATTTTGAATCCTGCTATCTAAAAAACAAAAATTGTTGATTCATCATATATTCATCAAAATTTAATGTGTAACTTAGGCCAATGGATAAATATAAATTTCAGTTAACTCTTCATAATTTCGTGTGTACATGAACAAAAAAGCATTAAATGAAATGCTTTTAGTTGCAAAAATGTATCTTACACATGGTTAAATCTAAATAAGCAAGTTCAGATTAATAACAAAAGGCTTAGCTAACCCGAAGGTTGATGTCACCAATCGCTGTCTATAAACCATAGTCCACCGACTACCATCCAAATATTTTAGGTATTACTTCATCCTTCACGTTAGCGGCTACCGGGACTTTATTTCCTCTTGAATTTCATTTTTTCTAGTCATTTTTTCAAACCTATTCCCTCCTATTCCTATAACATCAAAATCGCTGTTGCTTCTGTTGCTAACCATATATTTCGTCTTATCCGTATTTATTTCAAGGTCAACCTCTTTTACCGGCTTTCATCAACATTGTATTCAGTTTTATAGTTTCCGTGTCCTCACTTAACAATACCAAGTCACCTGCAAACCCAAGCACCGATATTTTACCGTCCAGATCTAAACCCCTGTCGGTATGCATCGCCTTTGTAATGATTTACTCTAGTGCTAAATTAAATAGGACAGGCGAAATGGAATCACCTTGTTTTAAACCTGAGCGAACTTCAAATTTCTCCAAAAAATAATTACCGATTTAACTTTATTGAATGTTTTGGTCATGCACATCCCTACTAGATTTACTAACTTCTTCGGTATTTCTTGCTCAATCAAAAAATAGTCTTTGATGATTGAGCAAGAAATTAATGATTATAGTCTCTGGTGATCAATGGAATCATAAGCCTTTTTGAAATCGACAAAAAGCTGATTAACTATTCCGTTGTGTTCTAATTTTTTTTCTAATATTTGCAGTAAGGAAAATAATTTGATCGATAGTTGACCGGTTCCGTCTAAAACCACATTAGTAGTCTCCGATAATTCCCGTGAGGTATTCTGTAATGCGACTAGTTAGGATCAACGATAATATTGTAAAAAATATCTGTAGGAGTGATACAACTCGGTCACAACTTCAAAATGTGATTTTTAAATTTATTCAAAATGTCTCCCGGATCGTCCAAGATATTGTTATTTTCATCTTTAATTCTATTCATTGTGGGTTCAAACCGTTTTTGCGATCTTTTTATACCATTTTGCATGTCTCTTATGTTGTTTTCGATTCTATTAGTTTCTATCTCTATTATTTTGTTTTAAAGATATTCTCGTTTTTTATTTCTGAGAAATTTAGACGTTTCATTCATTAAGGCTTAGAAGTTGGCAACATTGTTATCGCTGGGATTAATTAGAGCTTTTAATTTAGTGGCTTTTCTTTTTTCACACGAGCTTAGACAATCATTATCAAACCACAGTTTGTTCTTTTTACTCTCCCTTTTCCCAAGACACAAATTACTGACCTCTTTAATATTATCCCTAATTCCGACCCATAACTTGTTTATATCTTCACGATCCTCGACTAAAGATTCTCAAAACTATTCTTGACATCTATCACAAATTTATTTCTAGTTGAAGGGTTTTTCAATTTATCTAGATCAAAATTTTCAGAACAAATATGGCTTTCTTTTCTGTTTTTTATGTTTTTACATACATTGTTACGTTCTTAAAATAATACTCTAATGTCATATTTCGTCTTGATTTTACTTTAGGCGAGACTCAGGCTTATGCCGCAGACAGGTTCTGGGAGTTTAATGGGAGTACACCTGATCTGGCCAAATTGTCAGCTTCTTCATTGCCTGGTATTCTGGAATGACCTAGTACCCGACAATGAACATACTAAATGCTTACGCTGTTATGTTTTGCAAGGTTGTTCAGGGCTGAGTTGCAGTCCCATACCACCTTTGAATTTGTTTCATGGTTATTTAGTGCCCTAATGGCCGCCTGGCCGTCGGTATAGAATTTGATTTTCTTGTCCCTAAGCCTCTCTTCTAGCAACCTGGAGGCACCATTGCTAATAGCTAGTGTACATCAGATGTATGAAATATTGTGGTATGAATGCCTAGTTGAATTTAGAATCCATTTAATGGCTTTGTTTTTTCTCCAGATATCCGTTCCAGATCCATGGGCTGTGAGAGAGCCATCTGTGTAACAGTTAACACCATTATTGGGTCTATGATGTTTTGTTTTGTCGATAAAGACTCAGTAATCATAGTCAATATGCTTTTGTGTTTGAAAATCAGAGTGCATGGTAAGCACTGTCTCGCTTTCAATCCGCCGTGCCAGCTCCCAGTGCCCAACCAGTGTCAGAACAGTGGAAGTTGTTTTCTGTTTTATCAGCCTTTAAGTATTTTATAGGCCTGTGATTCGATCTCCAAGTAGAGTGGTAATAAGCCAAGAATTACCTCCATAGCTACTGTTGGAGTAGTTCTCATTGTGCCTGTTATCATTAAACAGGGCATTCTCTGTAGCTTCTCCAGCTTAATTCTGGACTGCATAAGTTACCATAGGTCTAACAGCTGTTGAGTACAGATAGTGCCTGGTTTGAGGCTTGAGGGAGGTTGAGGCCTGGTTTGCCTGGTGACCATCCCTGGTTTGAGACCTCAAGTCTTGCCCACCGCACCTTTATAGGCCCAGAGGCACTCAAGTGCTTTATTTGTTATGTTTTCCACATGTTGGTGCCAGTCTAGTCTGTGATCCAATGTAACAACTATGTGTTTTACCGTCTTACTCAGACCCACCTGGGTGCTATCTATGGTTGTTATTCTTATAGCTAAATTCTTTTTCTTTGAGAATATGCGGACATTGGTCTCGTGTAGGTTGATGCTAAGACCATTGGTCCTGCATCACTTCACTAAGATATCCGTTACTGATTTAAGGAGGTACTTCGTTACTCAGAAGGAGTACATTCTGAAGTTTGCCTCCAATCAGGATAAAAGCCTGCTGTGTTGGCTGTCAGTCACCGAGCATCACAATAATAGAGATAGTAGTACACTTCCCTGTGGGCAGCCTCCTTTAGGCCTAATCCACAGTTCTGTGGGTCCTAATTCTGATTTGAGGATCCTCTGTTCCAACCTGTTATTAATCCAGCCAGAGATAAAAGGATCAACATTTTTGGACCTTAGAGTGTTAGCTATAACATTGTAAGGAGTTCTATCAAAGGCACCTTCTATGCCAACAAACATGCCTATCATTATTTCTTGTTGGTTTACTGATTTCTCAATCCTCGAAACCAAATGATTTAGAGTTACGTCACAGGATTTTCCTGCTTGATAAGCAAACTGATTAGGATGTATAGGGCATACATCCAATAACTGTTCTCTGATGTGCATCTTTCTCTGTCCAGCATCTTTTCCAATGTCTTCATTAGAAATGATTATAAGATTAGTGGTTTGAAGGCTTTGACCCTTTGTCTGGTTTAGGTAGGTAGCATAGTCTGGAATTCCTCCAACTGGTGGGGATATAACCAAGTGCCAGACTACTCCTTAAAATTTCAAGTAAATGCGTCCTGATGACAGGGAGGCCTTTCTGCAATAAAGCAGGAAAGATCTCATCAGTACCAGCCGATATGTATGTCTCTAATGAGATGATGGCCCATTCTAATCTCCTCATCGTAATAATCTCATTAGCTTTGTCCCACCGTCTTTTTTTAGCATTGTTGCTAATTACAGTAGGAGTAGTGTTCTCTCGCTCTAACAGGTCATAGTTGGGAAAGTGAGAGGAGGCCAAGGCTTTCAAGGTATTCTCCTTTAAAGTGACCAGTGTGTTTTGAGAAAATTTTATTGATTCGGCATGCAGCCGTAGTATTGTCAAGCTCCAGATAGAACTTCCCCCAAGCTTGTCTTTTGGTTTTCCTTACCAATTTATGGTTTCGGTAAGTGCTAATTTATAGGCTTCCCATTTACCATTTCTTGTAGCAGCATTAAACAATTTCCTAGTGCACGTTCGTTGCTTGCTTAATTCACTGTTCCACCATGAGACATTCCATGACATTCCTATTGGAAGTGTTACATATTTTATTACTGTTCTGATATGCTGTTCTCATAGCATCTGTCAGAGAGGAGTTCATGCATTCCAAGTGCCATGCATTATGAGCTACTTTTGGGCAATAGTTAATTAGTTCACCAAGGTTATTTTTGTAGGACTCCCAATCCGTGCTATTCCTATAAATCCTTGTTTGTCACCAGCAGTCTGCTGTATCAAATCTAATGTATTTATGGTCCGAGCTTGTCTCTTCGTTAGAGATATATCAGTTGTCAACACGTCTACTAACATCTTTTGAAACTAGAGTTGTATCAATAACTTCTTTCTAATCTTATTCTGTTGCAGAAGGTTGGTAGACACCCTCTGTTCAAAATTACAAGATCATAATTGATTATAAATTCTAGAATTAACTCACCTCTAAGGTTATTGTTGGAGCTGTCCCAAATTTCATGGTGTGCATTTGTATCTAGGGCAGCTATTATTTTGGTTCCCATATAATCCAGAACCTTTTCAAGCCCGGTTGTTGGGAATGGGACCTCATATGGCAGGTACCCAGAGATAAGAGTGGTTCCTGCCATCCTATCTTCTCCTCCAGATGAGGTAAATTGTGGTATTGTGAAATCTCTGGAACAGAATTGTCAGAGAGGCAGCAGTTTTAATGACCGTTTATATAATATGCAGGCCCTGGGATTGCTGGTCATGGAAATATCCAGTCCTTCCATTCCAAAAATTCCATATCCAGTCCTTTAATTGTACCATCATACAGGTAAGGTTCCTGAATGAGGATGATGTCAATGTCCTTACGTCTGATGTATTGTTGCAGCACACCACGTGTAGCAATACAATGGTGCAGATTGATCTGCAGCAGCTTCATATTATTATTCTTCCTATCAGGACTGATCTCCAGATGGCTCCGAAATCAAGGTTTTACTTCTTGGGTCAGCCATAGCTGAACCTGTTGGATCAACCTCTCCATTGGAACCCTCCTTTGATCGCTGCTCCGTAGTAGAATCTCCACCAGCCAGTGATGCGAGAATTTCCGTATATCCTGAGAGTTGCTGCCTGCTCGTCATCAGTGGCTGCAGTGGTTTACCCTGAGGCTTCTTCTGAAACTTTGTCAATTTCTGCCCTCTTTTTCTTTCTTTCATAGATACTGAAAGTTACTATAATTTTATGAGTGCATGAAAGCCCTTTTCACGAGGCTGAATATTGAGGAGGTTTCATCTACGAATGTCAGTGATGTGATTATTTTGGATCCTTAACCTCTTTATCAGCACCTCACCAGTCAGAAATTTGCCAGGGAAGAAGGCAATGATTCTGTGCGTTTTGATAAGTTCCCCTATATTGCCAGTGCGGAGGGTGATACTCTCCCCTATGACGATACCTGGAATGATCTTATTTATCCAAGTAAAGGCTGACTCATTAACACAGGACAGGACACATCTTCCCATTTTAAAGCTTGTGCCATCAAACAGTGGGTGATCGCCCCCTCCTCATTAATTTCATCAACTTTATCTGTAATTATCTCCTTCAGTGCATAGCACTGCTCCCAGGTAACCTGAGACAGCGGATAATCACTAGGGACCACCACTGTCAAGCACCCGCTTGCAGCCTTCCCATAACTGCGGTGTCGGCCCTCTATTTCTCTGGACTTCTTTGCAAGAGGTGCAGAGGTCCCAGGTGAAGATCTCAGGCATTTTTCCACACCCTGTGCATGCTTCAGTGTATGCCTATGGGGTGCTGCAGTCTTTGCTGCCGGTTCCCTGGGGACCCTGGCAGTTCCAGCTGCAGCCCTTTGGGGTGGCTCCGTCGCACATGAGAGTTTGGCCTCCTTAGATTGCCTTGCCTCCGACCTACCAGTCTTGGCCGCTGGTTTTGTTGGAAACCTTGCTTCCTTGGCGTGTTTGGCTTGGCACCATCGCAGCAGTACTTTGCCCTAGCTTGGGTGCCTTCCCCTTGTGCATGGCAATCTCATCTACCAGCCCTTGGGGTGGCTCCCACTTGGGCGTCCTCGCCTCCGACCCACCAGCCTTGATCTCTAGCTTTGTGAGAAGCCTTGCTTTCTTAGCTGTGGTCGTTTGGCTCGGTACCATCACCCCTGAGCTTTGTTTGAGGAACCGTCCAGTCTCGTTTGCCAGCCCTTGGGTTGGCTCCATTGCGTTGGGCTCAGCCCTGCCGAAGCATTCCCTTGCTTTGAATCTCCTTCTTCTTTCACTTCCTGAGATGCAGAGTCTGCACACACCGCAAAACTCCCACTGTTATTAGAGCAGGTGTTGCTTACCATTTCTGGTATATGTGACTCAATTGTCTTAAACGGGTTGGCTGAGGTCAGGGCAGCTTCACCAGCCTGAGCTGGGAATTGATCCTAACTCTCCTCCATCCTGACATTGAGTACTTCTACCTGCTGCCAGTGATTTGAGCATTTCTCCAACTGAGGACTCGTCCAGAGTATCCATGGCTGAGTCTGAAATGTTAAATGAAGCCGAAGAAGACGAATCTTATTCGGATAAAGATTTAAAAATTTGTTTTGATTAATGAGACATTTTGTTCCCACAAGTGTGGAGGTGATTTACACTGTAGGTACTATCCCCTCTCCCTGCAGTGGGCTAAGTACAATGGGGTACGCCTGCTGCCCCATGTGGGTCGATTAAAGACAGTGTATGTTTATACACACCCTGCCATCCGGCCAAAGTTTGAGCGCCCTCCACTTGGCTTGGATGTGTGAGAGTTCCTGTCACAAATATCTCTCGATACTAAGTGAAGGATCCCACTTCTGTTGTCTATAAGTCCCATCGGACTTTCCGGGGGGCACCACCTGGAGGTGGCAGTAGACTTTGTTAGGGATAGGCAGGGCTGGGAATTAGTTAGCAGTGAGTAGGGCACTTTGGCTTGTTCATTCCTCTGTGAGTGGGATAGACTCCCGCCCCAAGTTTCACGATTATTAATTCATGATCTGACCCACATTCTGCCCCACGATAAGACCTCTCGTTAATTATACTATTTTGCCATCATTATTGAACCAAGACATGGTCAGTTTGATTTTGTGTTTCTGAATGTGGTGATGTCCATGTATACTTATGAATATCCTTGTGTTTAAATGTAGTACTTTTGATTGTTAGGTTTTTAAAGGTAGCAAAGTTTATTAGTCGGATCCCATTATCATTACTATGCTCGTGCAAACTTTCTTTACCAATCGTCAGATAATATACTTCTTCCCTTTCCACCTGTGCGTTCGCGTCTCCTAATACTATTTTCATGCAGTTTCGTGGTAGTTTATCATAAATCCACTTTAGTTTATCATAAAATTCGCATTTAGCTTCATCACTCTCTTTGGTAGGTGAATGTATTAAATTTACATAATTTTAAATTACTGTCTCTGAAATACGGCCACTGATATTCTATCATTAATAAATTGTATGCTCCTCAATGTAGACAGCAATCTATTTCTAATCAGAAACCCAGTACCTAAACAATAATTACTGCTCCCACCATACCAGATAGTATAATTCCCTTCTGAACCGTCCCCTTGCCAGTCTACCTCTTGCAGTGCCATGACATCTAAATTGCATCCCTTAACCTCGTTTGCCACCAATTTTAACCTATCTGCTGAATATAAGAAGTTTGAATTTCTTATGTTCCATGTCCCAATTTGCACCATAAATCCCCTGAAGTAGTCCCCACCTGGAGACCAGAACGGGGGATTTATTTACCTCAGACAGATCGATGATTTTTTTGTGGTATTTTGTGAACTAAAAATATGTGAGTAGGGCATTCAAAACTAGGTCTCACCACTTCCAGCCTGGGAGAGAGAGGGGGCGCTCTCATTGTTGGTCAGTGAGTCCATTGGACTTAGCCGAGTGGAACTTCCAAGGAATTTTCTCCGACCATCCCCACATCCGTCATCCATGGGACGCTCCCCTATGCGGTAATGAGATCCGCGCGAGGAAATATGCAAGTTCACAGATATGAAATATTTTGTTTGTTGAACAAAAAGGGATGTATTAAGAATGTTCTAATTCTGATCTGCTCCACAAGGTAAAGGGTAACCTATTTAAAGTTAACCAATTTAACCTCAACTTTAAGGCCATTTTTTTCCTAATCAATGATTTGTCACTCACTCCCCTTGGATCCTAATGTTTAATAAAAACAAATAGAACATTTAAATCATGATTATATTAAAGAAATTTCTAATCAATAAGCGGACTCAGTACTAATATTTTATGTTTTTTAATGTACATGTAATGTTTTAAAGCTTTTGATAATAATATGGCAATATATGGTTGAATAAAAATTTAAATCTAATTATGATGTACTTTATAAGATTTATTGAAATACTGTCATAAAAAAAAATTATTTGCCAACCATATTGAAAGAATTCTTGCATTTATATTCTATAGAAATGCATGTATGAATAAATATTAATATTGTCGTCACCACGTTTAAGTAATGAATGTGATGAAAAATAGAGTTTTTCTAATTCCTTAGTTTTATTTATTTATCTGAGGCATATTTGCAAAATAAAATTTTATAAATACAAGTCCTAAGGCTCAGAGAAGTTAAAAGATCCAGAGATAAAAAATTATTCTCAATGGGGAATTTAAAACTAAAACGTATAGTTCTTTTTTGGTCTCCTGAAAAGTAGCTAAATTCACATTCATAAGTTAAACGCAGTGGAGATTATATTAATTTTCCTTATTAATGTTTTCATTTGCAGTTAATTCTAATTAACTTCTTACTTTTTCTGTTGTTTTGCTGGCATGAGAAGAAATCGCACTTTTTTTATGGTTACTGATGAATGAAGAACTTACTTTGACCGTGTTTTGTCATGGATTGCATGTTTCGTTAGCTCTATTTATATTTTAGACACTAGAAATAATTTAAATATTTCTATTTTGATTTGTAGTTTGGCGAACTGTCGGGTATTAAGTTTCCAGATATTAAAGGGAGTGGCGTAACATTAAGGTCCCAAAGAATGAAATTCCCGACCACTATTGGCCAGAAGAAGATGAAAGCCATCGAACAACAACTTATGGATTTGAATATAGGTAATGTAATACGGACTCATATAATAATTTTTTAATTTATGAATCCATAATATATTTTAAGATGACTAAAAAGGAAAAATCGTATTTTTAATTTTCAATTTCTGTGATTTGTTGTATAGCCAGTTCTTGACTTATGACCATTCTGACGTATGACAAAAAAAAAATTTAATTTACTAATAAAAAAATTGTTCGCCATCAATTACTCACTTTTTTCGTAAAACAAGATGATGCAATTGATTTCTTCTGACATCCAAATGATGTCAGTTATTTTCTCAGCTAGTCAGTTACTCATTATGTGCGGTTTTCAAGAATTTATTAGTAACAAAGATGATGAAATATCCTATGAACATGGCCCATGAAATGAAATTTTGCCTAGTTTTCGGGCTTAAAATATGAAAAAACATGTTTTACGACATTTTTGACAATCGATGAAGAAACGACTCATTACAAAAAAAATAAATAAATAAAAACATAACTAAGATTATGGAGAATAAATTTGACCATGAATGAGACCAATAGCAGCTTGATGGATCAAACACACGAGCTTTGGTGAATTGCCGGAGTTAGCATTCATGTTACACAAACCGTACATTAAATGTATATCCGCATATTCCTGATTGATGTACCGTTCAGCCATTCCCGAAGCAAACAGCGATTATTCAGCAGAATCACAATCTTATCTTTAATAATTCTTTAAAAACATGCATGTTTGTTCATTCATCACAAACAAGGCTCTTACCTAACATTTATTTAGTGAACCGTGAATAGTGAAATGTTTATCGGTACTTTTTTGTTCAACGTTATATTTGCTATAAAATCCCAAACATTATCTCTTTTTTTAGGGACACCCTATATAATTCAATATGATTGATAATTGTCCATAGCTTTCTATAACTGTACACATTTAACTTTAGTTCTTAAATGTTTTTAACTTGGTTTGAGTCTACTTATTTTAGCCAATATGAATTAATGTGAATCTGATTTGTATCCTAAATATTTTCAAGTTGACTGAATCAATCTGGATCATTTTAGCATATAATTCTTCATTCCCACTTCAGTCAGTTTCTCATAGGTTTTCATTATGAAAACTTCTGTGATTAATGCAATAGTATTTCATAGAAGACAACAACGGAAATTAAACTAAAAGTAGACTGAGAATTCACAAAATCAACCAAAGGTATTTTTTCTTTTCTATTCCTTTCCAACTTGCTATAATTATTAAGCACAGAGTGTTGAATTGGAAGTGTACTGAAGCGGATTCTTTTTCATTGTCTTGGGATAAAGGTGAATAAGTAATTTTTAATGTTTAAAATTGTTTGCAATATATATTTATGTGCATGATAATTACATGTCTCGTATATTAAATCAATATGTTAAATCTTATGGATACTGAAGCTCCAATAACACAATAATAATAGACTTTTTGAATCAATATTGACAAAATGAGAAATGAAAATATGTTTCTCTATCTAACGATAGAGTAGAGTAGAAGAAAATGGAAAAGTACTCAACATGAGATCAAGGGCTGAGTACTTTTTGTAATCAGAAATAAATCTTAAGTATTTTTTGTATTTCACTAATGTTGTGCAAGTATTTTCCCTTAAAAACTACTCAAATTATTAAAATAATTAGAGTATTGCCAATCTCTAGTATTTATTTTCTTATTTGCTAATCATATGCTATTTTTTAGCACTACTCATCTTATGTCTTGTAAAACTGTTGTGAAATAAATATTCCTTTTATTTTCATTTTTTTTTAATTCATAATCTGTTCTATCAGTCCATTTTTTTTATATGAACTAACACTCAAATCTTGATACCAGCAATAATAATCAATAAATTATTAATATTTTTTCAGATCTGAATCCATTACCAGCTGAAGAGATTTGCCAGCACTTCAATGACTTAAGGAGTGATGTCTATCTTCTTTGCGAGCTAAAAGCGGCAATATCCACTTGCGAGTTTGAAATACAGTCCTTGCGACATCAATATGAAGCTGTGAATCCCAATAAGGTAAAGTTTTGCTTTTAGTTATTTTCTCTTACTCCTTGTAAGATTGTATTTCACAATTTATTAAGTACTTACTACATTTTTTAAAGTTTGCATTTTTCCTTTCATGTACACTGATAAGCAAATATTTTGTTTGAAAAACCACATCGATATTTTTCAAACTCAAGATAAAAAATAAAGCAGTTTTAGCATGTTTTATTTTTTTTCTCGGCTCGTAAGGCCCATTGGAACAAATACGAACTCACATGTCCACTATTTTTTGAATGTAGAATCAACACAAAAACTTTGGTTGAAATCGGTGACCCTTTCACTGTACTCTCTCCTTGATAGTGTATTAATTTAAGCAGAGTTTGGCTCGAATTTATTCCACATGTTTTAAACAACAAATGGTTGTAAAATATATTAATAAAACTAAATTTATGAAAATCTCATTACATTTATTTTGATGAAGACGGAAAATGCTTCTCAATTACTAACCTAACCTACGTTCAAGACTATAGATTCATAATTAAGATGATATAAACAAGTTTATAGTCAAACAACTTATGGAAGAACTTTAGTGTGCATGTCCCTAACAGTAACGTTTTTTATGAATTAGTGCGCAGTATTAATAGAATGTGGAACTAATCAGAATGTTAAAAAAAACAATTCAAAATGGTATATTTGACAAGGTAGCTGTCTGAAGTTATGCAAAAGGAAATAGCTTTCATCTCCTTGAGCATAATCTTCTGGCCTAAGCTCGCCCCACATGGTTCTTCCTTAAGTTTTCCTACGCACATGCAGTATTTTTTTTTTTTTAAATTGTTCTCAAACTCATCACTAAGGGGTTAAATTATAAAAGTCTTCACAATTAGCAGAATGAACCCACTACTGCTAATTAGAAGTGATTAGTTCGAAACAGCTGTAATATCTATAATTAAAATATTATTTATATTCTGTAAAATATTATTTATTAAACCAGGATGTCTAGCATTCGGAAATTTCGAGCAATTCGGAAATATGTCATGGATTTTGTTTGGTTGGAAATTTTATTAAAGTCGGGACAGTTGCCATTAAGATATCTTCCTTTAATTTTCATAAACTTTAGGAGAGCTAAGGGAAATTCTAATAAAAGGAACACTGGAAAAAATTTCTTTAAAAAATTACCCATAATAATTAACTAAGTATCAAAGATAGATCAACTGGTTTAAAAAAAATCTACGAGGGCAGATCGTAAAATAAGATTCTTTTACTTTTTAAATATAGACAGTGATGTTTATTTTCGTAACCAAATACATTATTTGAAAGTTAAAACCTTGTTCTATTTTCGATGTAATTGCCATTTCGATTGAATTATTTTTGCATGTGCTACTACAGCTTTCGTTTGTCTATATAAAAAAAGTTTGCTGTTGGCCCGTTCAGATAGCGATTGAACTCTTCTTTACTTCATCGTCAGTGCAGAAGTGTTGTCCACCCAATAATCTTGTCTGAAATCGATGGTCTTCCGCTCTTTTATTCATCCTGGATGACCGTATGACCAACTGTGCACTCCCTACACTGTTTGCAAGCATGTTAAACAGTCATAAACTTTTCACCTTACAATTCCATTGATTTTCGATGAATGTCTGTAGATGGAATCCCTTTCGGATTAAAAAAAAATTACTGCATGAATTTCGTACTCGGAAGTAGCAGCAATCGGAACCTGCCATCTTGGACAGCTGCTGAAACAACACTGAAGGGTATAGCCTAGCCTGGCCAGGTGGGATCGAGAGTGTGATAGTGGGGGAATTACTGCACATGGCAACGTTGCCGGAAGTGTTGACTAAAATCTTCAGGACTTCGGGAACCTTAATTTACGATCCACCCTCATTAAAAAAATTGCAGTATTATATCTCAAATACTTGAATGCCTGCTTGAGACTAAATTCACTAGGTCATTAAAATTTTAATTACGTAAATCTTTTTTTATTTTTTCATAGAGTTTACCAAAGCTTGAGGAGATATTTTTGACAGAAACCAAACCTGGGGAAGTAATCATGAAGACTGAAGCAGTTACCAATGAACCGTCTACTTCGCAGGCGATTCTTAATATGACCATATAAAGTAAGATATTTAGAGGTTAATTTCCAGGATCCAGTTGTATTATTGATTCAATCATTATTACTTCTGATTATATTTTTGTTCTGATATATTTTTAAGTAGTAAAATTTATGTTTCATTTTGTTCAAGTGCCATTAAATGTTTGAATGAGCTGTGAATAACAAATTATATTGAATAAATTTATTTTCAAAAATCTGTTTGAAATTTATTTTCCAAAGCCAAATTTTTTCCTTCATTGTTTCATTTTCTATTGTGTACAGTCGACACCGCCTTGTTGGAATATTTAGGCCAGAACATTTTGTTCCAATCAAAATTCCTTTTAAAAAACATAGCAATATAATTAGCAAGTTCTTATTTAAATAATTAATATAAATGAATCCTTTTGATATATTAACAGCTCACAGTGCATAAATAAAACAATAATAAATTAATGAAGTAATTATTGTAATTAATAAATTAAAAAAATAAGTTTTTTTAAATCTTTTTTTTTTTTTAGCAAAACCTAAAATTTTGTATTTCTATGTTAAAAAATAAAAAAATATGTATGCATATTGTCGATTCGTTTAATCTAGATAGCTTTAATCAATAGTTGGTGTCATTTGAACCTAATAGCGTTTATTTTAGTCAATTGAGTCAATATCAGATAAGGAAGCTACTAATGCATTGTTGTGACTGATGAAGACCAGCGTGTTCAAGTGCCTGGGGCCTGTATTAATCTTCAGCAGGCTGGTTGCCGTCCATCCTCAATCTGACACAAGTTTTCGCAAAGTGCTCCTCTACTTCTACTTCTGCATTTATTCCACCGTTGTTTTTACCTCATCTATCTTAACACTACTCTGTCTCGAGTATTCTGAACTTTCTTCCATCCATTTGTTTATTCAAAAATGCCAGATATTATTTGTCTTTATCAACTATGCCGTAGCCCTTGGTACAGCATTCGGGCACAACAAAAATCTGGTGAATGTCGTTAAGAGATTGGAAGATGTCGATAAAGAGCTGGCAACCATAGGCATCATTATAAAATACAAAAATGACAGCATATTGAAGGTACTTATTATTCGTGTTATATCACAGATTTTCCTTCTATTTCTTGAGTTAAGCCTCAGCAAGCCTGTAGATTTTAATTGTTCTATATACTACATTGTCAGTAAGTATCTCTCTCAATTTTCTGTGACAGCGCTTCAGATGCAAGCATACTCTCTGATTAAGTTTTTCGGATACCATTTTTTCATCCTGAATGAAAAAATTGAAGAGATGAAGGTCCGTCCGAGTTGGGACAAGATCCTGTGCTTTGTGAGACTCTACGATACTCTGAAACAGAAGGCTTTGAGCGTGAACCGGTACTATTCTCTCAATACCATTTCTTCATTAATGTCAAGTTTTTTTTATGTCATTGTTACTCTCCACCTTTTGGCAACTTCAAGATCAATTCATGTGGATTTCTCTTTCATTCTGTTTGTGTTTTGTATCAGTTTTGCTTTGTTTAAACTCTACGAAATTTGGATTTCAATTGAGCCATTTGTCTATGTCACTGACAAAGTAAGATTATCTTGTATTTTATTTTATTTTATCATTTGTACATTTATTAATGAGTATCTTTTTGTACAAAGGTTGATAAGTTTAATGCAGCATTATTCAAGATCATGGTGAGCGACAAGATTGGACAATATGTGGGCAATGTAAGTGAATTTTCTGTATTGTTAATTTTATGAGTAAAAAAAGATATGATATTAATTACAGGATTGATTTAGAATCTGTTATGTTCAATGCGGAAGGTGAAAATGTGGTGCATCGTAATATAGTAGCGTTTTGGTTCAGGTGGTTCATTTCTGGGAACAACAGCCTTCAAGGTAATGCTTTGTGTTTGGTGGAATTATGAGGATGTTTTGCACTTTAATCTTGTTCCAGCTGGCAGAGCTACTGATATTTAGCTGTACTGTGAAAAACTCAAAAGAGCATATAGAGTTTTAAAAGAGGAGTCTCCTGTCTCCTGGTCAATCATATTAAAGTGATGTTTCAGAAAGACAATGCTCCTGGCCATCGTTCACTCTTAATCAAAGAAAGATTCTCAGAAATGGAGGGTGTTAGCATCTTACCCACCCTCCTTACAGCCGTGACATTACGCTGTCTGGCTATGGTCTTGTACAATCAATGGGACATTTTTTGAAAGGTTGGAACTTCATAATTTATTTATACTTATATTTTTTTGAAAGTCAAATCAGGATGTGAGGAGTTTTCCACCTTGAAAACCAAGGATAACCAAATTCAACTTCTGGTAGACAGATGGGTTAAAGTAATTGGCAATGATGGCCTAAATTTTGAAGAATAATTTTAATGTGCAGATTTTATACTGAAATTTACTCGTAAAGAATTCTTTTTGTAAGTATTACTTATTCCGTTATCCCAGTATGATTTTGTCGCCCAATACTTAATTTCAGCTGGATATCTGGGAATATCTCGAAGTTTTTTTATCCAAGTTTTTTTAAAAGTTTTTTATTTAAAATAAATATGGTTGTATTTTCACTACAATAAAGAATATTACAATGACAAAGGAGAGAGGAAAAAGTTCTGACTCTAAGCATACCGAAATTTTAACTGGAATTCACCCATACTTTTATGGCATTGTTCTGCTTGGAAGAAAACTCTACATACGGAATTTAAGATCATTTAACTCAAAGATGGCTGCTGGAAATGCTCAAATGCAGTAGTGGAAAAAAGAAGAAGATATATATCTCTCAGACCTCTCCAAAACTTCCATAATTGTGATCTGGGGGCTATGAAACGGATAGAAAATACACTTCCACCCTTCGCCGTTGACCTTCGACCTAATGCAATAGTCTATTTTATTCGGAGAAAAGACGACTAAAAAGGCGCAGTTATTACTATGGACTTTCCCTTTCTTGTACAAGCTCTGTGCTCCATTTATTTTTTCTATGCCTGCATGCTTCATATCCAGAAGAAATTACTGGTTCCAATATTTACTTATTCATTGCATCTTTTTACAGAAAACAAAAATCTAAAGCTTGTAGTTAGCAGTCATTTTTTTTATTAGTTAATGATTATATGTACCTGCTAAATGAGGAGTCGAAAACATATCTTTCTGCCTAGGAAAAATTGCAGCTGCATATAGCTCTGAAACAAGGCATAGTCTTTTCAGCAGCCGGCTTCTTCCCTCTGGACTACTCATTAATCCATTCGGTAAGCAGAATATAATTTATCTTAGTTTAATATATTTTGTGTGTATACTGACACAGACCACTACCATGTACATCTCTTCCCACCTATGATTTTTATTCCACCCAAAACTTTTCATTTTATAATTACTATAATTACTATCACTTTTAACAACCATGAAGAGACTTGTCGGTTATCATCGTAATAGCCAGTGTTACTACAACCTATACTATAAATTCAGACCCGGCTTAAAAAAGTAGATAAAATGAAATAAATATTAAAAAAAATTGTAATAATTAATTTATAAACTGTAATAAATAAAGCAAAGCTTTTGTTTAAAAATAATTTTTATTTATATCAAAGTTGTACATTTATATTTTTAGTTATAGGTTTGAATTATTTAAACTGCTGTATTAAAAACACCTTTGATGAATTTCTAAATACTGATAATTGGTTCCAGAGACCAATGTGCAAGTTAATCTTTCAAGAAAATTATAACAACTTTCTGTCACTCTCAATTAGTTAGTAAATGGAGGAAGTTACTAAGTCATAGAGGAAATTTCCAACATTGGTAGTTTAGTAAATACCTTGGAAACAGTACTTTGAGGGTAACCTCAGTAAGTAAGGTTTGAGTGCATATTTTAAAATCCCTTGATTAAAACCGCACACAAAAAAGTGGTTTCTTAAAAAATTTAGCTCTACCATTTTTCAGAACCTCATATTCTTCTGAATCTTTTTGATGAAACTGTTGATCATCTAGAGCCTAATTGAGTTAGGTTATGTAGAGGTTAATTGTATTAGGTTGTGTAAAGGTTAATTGAGTTAGGAGGAATGGAAATAAAAAGAAGAAATAAATCCTCAGTGATTTAGATTTAAGCAGCCAAAGCACTGCATATGAAGTCAACTTTGGTTAATCTATATTGATTTTAGACTACTTTTGCAACTTTGTTTGCTTTTATATGTAGATGAACTATGGTTTTTTGCTGATTATTTGCCATAATATTTAAAAAAAAAAAAAACAACAGGTTTTAGTTGTCTTTCTTTGTTGTGTTATAAGTTTTTATATTGAAATCACAGCTCAAATCATTTCTCAGGGGCATGTACAAACCTTTAAATATATATGAAATGTGGTACCTTGATTCGTTTTTCTACAATTATTAAGGAATTTTCTTAACTATTGGGTTGATATTTGTTCAAGACATTTAGCTGAATTCATTGGTGGTGGTTCTGGTTATTTAAATACATTTGTTTAAATTGATTATGGGTTTTAAAAATTCAGATTAAAAATATCATTGGAGTTAGGAGTTGATAAAGCACGTATGTAACACAACCTTTTGTAAATATTATTATAAGTTTAGGTATATAATAGTTGTTGATTCCTGCTCACTCCAAAATACACAAACCATCATCATTATCGGTGGACGTCGAACAGACAGATCTAAGTTATCTTTAGAAGTTTGGCTTGTTACAAGCAAAATTGCAATGCTCAAGGCGGTATCTACCCATATAACAAGTTTACTAACTTAACTTTCATTAGGGTAACTAAATTAGAACGGTACCAAAAGTTTTGTAAACTTAACTGCTTCAGAATTTAAAAAAAATAAAAAAATTGAAATAAGACTATTTATTGTTCTTAAACATTCTATATTAGTTTAATTTGAATTTTGATTTCAGATGGTTGGTGCTATTGCTACGTTGCTGGTTATACTGATCCAGTTTGACCAAGAAAAATCCTGAAAAAAGAGAGACTTGATAGTCATTAGTAAACATTATTAAATCAGTTATTAACTCGCTTTTTTTTACAGCCCATTATTAATTTACTGTTCCTCAGAAGTTATTCCTTTTATTTAAAATTTAATTTATAGAAGTATTGAAATGAAGAACAATTATTATAGTTAAAATGCAGTTAGCTTTTTCAATTTAGGTTTTAATAGAAATAAAGTTAATTACCTTAATACGCTAAACATCTGTTCCCATACAGTTAGCACAAAAAAAAAAATAAATAAATACAACTACAAAAAATGAAAAGTATGCAACATTATCTTACTTAGGATTTCATGTTAAAAAACTGTTGATCTCTGTTATACATAGGAGTGAATTTGTTATACTGTAGCCCACAGGCATGGCAGATAATGATGCCCCCTCTAGCCACTCCTTTCCCTTTCCCATCACCCATTTTATATCCTGAAAGAGATAGATAACTGATTTCTTCTGCTGTTGATGATGAAGTTACTGCTGTGATTTGATGAAGTTATTGAACTTTTCCAACTTTATTTCGTCCTGACGTTACGATTTTTTCTGCCTGAATGTCTTTTGAAAGGTCATCTTGTCATGAAAATATTACAGTATTTGCAAGAAGACTTAGAGTAACATACTAGATGGTTTTGGAATGGCGGAGGCTTATCACAATCAATCTATAGGAAGATAATGAGAAATAAAAATATTCCAGCATCTAAGAAATGTGGTCGATGCGGTTATGAATTTCACAATATTGATAAATCTCTCTCTAGATTCCTAGAGAATTAGCATTCGCTAAGGTTAGTAAAATTGGTAGAAAAGGGAATTTCCAAGCTCTTTGTTGATCTTCTTGTTCAGGATGCCTAGAAAGAAGAAACTGAGTCCCAAGAAACTCAGGAGTTGGCACATATAGATGGGTGGTGATTGTCAACAGGTGCCTGAAGTTCTCATGGACGATCATTTGCAGATAAGTATCCCGCAAATCTATAACTGTCAATTCTGATCTTCCGACTAACTTAGATGTCCAATTTTCAAATATCAGAAGTAAATGCGAATCTGGTAGTAAATTAAGGTTGATTGTAACTCGAAAATCGCCACAAATCCGAACGACTCCTTGACCTTTGTCACCATTTGCCTTAGTCGTCCCCCATGTAATGGTAGTGATTTCAGGATCCATTTTTTCTTGTTCCATTACTTGTTTTACCAGTTTTCATAGAGGAAATGGGACTCTTCTTGCTTTTAAAGCAACGGGCTTTGATATTTCCTTTAAATGAATATTTACTGCTTTTGTTATGATGTCCAATTCTTCTCGCTAAATTCAACCAGTAATTGCTTAACTTCTACACATACTCTTGTCACTAATTTCTTTAGTAAATCCATCCCCTATATTCTTCACCATCACTCCTTCCAGAAGGTTTATACTGAAAGTTACAGACCGAGGAAGGCCAAATAGAGGCACATCATTCTCTCTTGGAATCAGGTTCAAACCTCTATGTTCTACTTGTGCATTCAGTTCTCAAAGCGTTTTTAAGGGATTCTTACTGTAACCTGCGTATTTTCCTTGATAAGGTTGAAGTTCCTGCTTCTCCAATAATATTTTTAACTATTTCAACCATTGATCGTACTTACTTGTTCTCAAGAATCAAATTCCATGACATAGGTGTGCTCATTAAGTTTAATAGTACTAGGAATCCTGGAGAGAACCGACTGAATTGATTTTAAATTGTGTTTTAAAACAAAACTATTTCTGCATGAGTGTTTTTTATTGTCCACTGATCCGGCTTTAAAGTGTTTAATTATGCATTGCATGGTCGAGTGAGACAATTCCATCATTCTTCTGATACATCGATGGCTTAATTCTTGTCGAAAAAATTGAGCAATTTTTCTTTGCAAATGGAACTTAATTCTTTAGATTTACGGTACATTTTTGTGAAATTATTTCAATTATGATCATTTGGACCATTTTGGGTTTTATTTTTATTTGATTATTGGATTACTATGAGCTGATAACATACTACCTAGTTATTATCACAGCTGTTACTGTATAAATATTTTTTTGCATGATCAATTTAAATTTTTATGAAAAAATGAGAAGGTCTGTGAGGCATTCAAAAAAATAGTAAAGTATCACAAATAGTAAAAATTATTTATTATTTATGATTACTATTACTGTTTTTTGTGATCCGTTTTTTTGGCCGTCTCATTCCTTCATATAATTTTTATGGTCAACTATTAATTATTCAATGAAGTTAAATTTTTGTTGTTAATTAGGTTGTATGGGTTTCTAATTTACTTCACTTGTAAAATTAATGCAGAATATTGTTTGTTATCATATCCATCAATTAATTTATGCCCAACTAAATTATAAAACATATTTTCCCGAAAAACTATGTGTTTGAATAATTATTTTGCCTACAGTAGACATGAGTGTAGCACTATAGAACATAAAAGGAAGAGAATGGAATGGTATAGATTAACTGGTTTTCCATTAAATTAAAGAGAGAAAAACAATCTTGAATACTTTTTGAGAATTTCCCGGAAATTGGATCTTCTTTAGTGGTGTGTTATATTTAACCAGGTATTACTTCATGAATTTCAAACCAGCACAAAAAAAAAACAGCAATTGCAGGAGAATCCTGGCTCTTTTCCTAAGATATATTAATATTGTCAAAAAAATTTGAAATCTCAAAACTGGTTCATTGTTTATTAATTTTCGAAGCTTATAATGTGGCTGACTTATGGAAAAATTGCTTCACATTGTAAGTAAAGGAAAAATAGAGGATAGTTGCACCGATAGGAGTATTCAATCAGAAACCATCATTTGGTCACCTGATCATGGCTGGAAATTTGAATTTAAACCTCTACTTAACCTTAACTGTTATATGGCCATATCTCGATCGTTGTAAACAAAATGGGGGCTCAGGATGGGAGTAGTGAAGCATTGCAATTGGCTGGTTAGAGAAGTGTAGGCGGAAAAATGGGCGGGACCTAATGGTTATAAGCCAATCCCTTTAGTCACGTGACCATGGGGCCCCGCCTCTTTTTTCTTCTACTCTTCTTTTACCAGCCAATTGCAATGCACCATTCCCAACCTGAGCCGCCATTTAATTTACAATGATCGAGGTAAATCCACATGACAGTTAAGTTTGGGTTGAGGTTTAAATTCAAATAAGTAGGATGACACCTAAGGTTAACGGTGGAGGGGATGGAAGAATCGGTGTACAAGCTTCCGCATTTTCCCTCTACTATTGTAAGGTCGGAACGAAGATGGGATAAAACGAAAATCATAGGACGAAATGTTACATTCTGAGTTGGAACGAAAATCGTTGGCCAATATCCAACATTTCACATCGTGAGGTCGCAACGAAAAATGTAATAATTTCCAGTGGTGGAATTGTTGACATATTGAGCAAGATCAGCATTGCTGCCTGTTGGTACAAAGTTTAACTAGTAAATAAACCAATCTCAGCTCTTGAGCTTCTGTTAAAAAAGTGACTTTTTTACAATTTTTTTTATTGAACTGATTGCATCATACCCTCAAAGTTTCAAAGAAAATGGTTATGCATTGTAGTTTAGGAAAAACTACCCAGGAGAGCCTAAAGCATATAAATTAAGTAGGATTTCAAAAAGTTTTTGACTGATCTATCTCTACGTACGTAACTATCTCTGTTTTGGGTAATTAAAGTAAAATGCAATTGAAAGAAGAATGAGCCGTTATTGATCTACGGTTCTTCATGGAAGATGAAATAGTTTAAGAAAATAGGACATTTGTAATGGATTTGAATAATAAAATAACTCGACAGGTGATACAATCGATAACCTATTAAGCCGATCAATCCAGGTTTATTTGCTAAGTGTTTCTTAAATAAGTGTACCTATTAGAGCAATTGCAGTTAGAAGAAAGGTTTGCATCATTTGAGAATGTCGAATCCAACGAGAACCAACTTAGAAAAGTCTCTGCATAAAGTTATTCTATTGTCCCAAGTGTTCGGAATTTTCCCTCTTAAATGGAATTCCATTGGGTTTTCTATCTCCATACCAATAACGCTGGCCTCTACTTTCTTTACAATAGTTATTTCCTATTTTACAATTCTGACCATGGGTTTTTCTGATCTCAGTCCAATACTGCGAATTATAGCTAAAGTTCTTCGAATCACTTCGCTTTGCTCCATGGCAGTCAGTATTATTGTCTCGATCAAGTATGTTAAGCTGATAAATCATGTTCTAGACGATCTTCGGTGTATAGACGTTTTCCTTTCTCAACGTGTATCTTTCGTTGATAACGTCTCTATTGCGTTGAGCGTTCTCTCCATTCTATCTCATGTGTTCATGTATATCATTTTTGGAAGAATAAACTTGAGATATTTTTGTATGTCTCTGTTAATTATCATCTCGCACGCCAGTGAGTGTCAATACACAGGTGTCCTTGCCATTTTTCTTCGCCGATTTCGAACTCTCAACCAATGTTTGAAAGAACTCCAGTCCACAAAGGATACTTTAGATAATGAAGTGATTGTTTTATCAAACATCCACTTCTTGTTGTCTGATTCCCTTTTTAAAATTAGCAAGATATACTCACTCCAGTTTTTGATGTTCGTAGCTATTAATTTGTTTAGGCTAATCAGTTACGCTTTCAGTCTCTATACAATGTTGAGCTCTAAATCTATCGTCTCTATATGGATGTGTGTCATTTCTCATTGGTTGTTACTCTCCTTTTTGGGTATTGTTCGTTTGATCTCGATAATTGTCGATGTCACTACTCAGGTAATAATTTTCAATATTATTTAAACTATGTCTATTATAACAGTATCAGGGATACAAATAAGTTTCCGCAGTTTTTAATAAAAAATTACGAAGTTATTGTAAACAAACGGCACATTACATTTTATTTAAAATATTGACCATCACTAGCTACTACTTTTCTCCATTTTTCTGGAAGCATTCGGATACCTCGGAGAAAAACTCTTCATTTTTTGAGGCTATCCATGAATCGATCCAATTTTTCGTATCTTCATACGATGTGAAGCGCCCCTCAGACAGACCATGTGCCATTGATCGGAACAAGCGATAATCACTAGGCGCAAAGTCTGGGAAATACGGCGGGTGGGGAATGACTTCCCAGTTCAATCATCAGTGACTATACGGTGCGAAAAATCTTTTATTTTATGCTTGGCAAGCAGCATTTCAGATGTGCACAATCGGCGTGCAATGTCTCTTGGCTTCATTTCCTTCATTTTGTATCATTCCCAACGATTTCAAACGATGTGAAATTGCTTGTTGACTCACTCCTAATGTAAATGCAAGTTCTTCTTGCGTTTGGTACGAATCTTCCACCAATAATGCTTCCAATTCTGTGCCCTCATAGACTTTCTGCCGGCCACAACGTTCTTTGTCCTCCACGTCAAACTCGCCGTTTTTAAACTTCTCTGACTTAAAGGAGCCTCCCCGTATGCTTCTATAAGCAATAGATTTAAGTTAAATAAATAAATCAAAAATTCCCGCAAATGACACTTATTCGGAACAAAACTTGACATTTTCTTACGAAAAAAAAATACGTACTGCTAACAAAAAGTCACGAGTATTTAAGGTTATGTTGTTGCCAGATGTCCAAACTTGCCATGTGCCGTTGTTCAGCTGACAATTTCAACATAATCTTGTCGGTGGAGCCATCTCTCAACAACGGCGGAAACTTATTTGTACACCTAATAGTATTCTTGTATTATTGAATTGGAACATATGAATATCAGTTGCTAGGATAGGAAGCAAATGAAAGAAAAATAAACTTTGATGATGTTATTTTTGTTCAAAATAACTTAATACATTTCTTCCAACGCCTAGCAAGATTTTGTTATCCCTTGTTCGGAGAAAATTTATGGCTTTGAATCAATAAACTCAAGAAATGAAAATTATTCCTCGTTTTCATTTTGGAATATTTTGTTTTTCAGAAATGCCTCAAGCACTATTCATATCGCACTCATTTAATATAGAAACAACTCAAAATTTGAAATGGTCGAGAAATCATATTATCCTCTTTTTTCTACGAAAAGTGCGATATGTAAGTCCTATATGAAATATATTGTAAAGGGAAGGTACTTTGGTTGTCAAAAGTATTCCGAACTTAATTTTTTTCCATTTAATTAATAATTTATCACAACTATCACTTTATATATATATATATATATTTTTTTTTAAAATATTAACTCTTTTAAAGATATTCTCAAGAAGTACAATCGCTAGCAAGGTAAGTGAAAAGTATATTGTTTTTATACAATATAAGGTTTAGAAGTGCTAAGGGTGAGATTATATTTTTATTATATAATAAAAACACATATAGAAGTGAAAACCGTATTCATGATGAAAAAAGTGGCTGTCCAAAATTGTTAAATGTTAGAGATGAAAAACTCGTTATTAATAAAATTTAAACAAACCCTCGAATGTGCATGACAAAGCCTTGTGTTGAATTTTGCAGAACTTCTGGACGTTCAATAAGTGTTTCAACGTTTTAAGTGGTTCGTTGCTTTATAAGAAAATATGATAACGGAAGAGTAGTCTGAAAAAAGCTTTTTATCAGTCAAGTCAATAAGAGAAAAAGGTTAGTGCTCGTTATTTTTTTTAAAGAACCCTGGGGAAGTTTTGAGTGATGTAATGGTTACAGATGAATCTCGTTTTAAAATACATGGGTCTGATGGGAGAATTATGATTTGGAGGAAACTAAACAAAGATTCAAGCATGCTGACATTCCCAAAATAATTATTTTTATGTGAATTTTGTTTTTAACAATTATGTACCGTCCTCTTAACATCAACAAATGTGTAACATTTGTTTAAAAATAGATAAATATACAAAAACAAATAAAAAATCAAAATCTCAATTAATTCCCAATATTTTGGACACAGTGTATTGAGATCATTAAAACTTTGATTCGGAGTTTTCAGCGGAAATACACATTTTAAGTCCAAATAACCAGGTCTCACAAAATGTTATGTACGTGAACAGCCTAGCTCAAAAACGAAAATTTGTACGAAACTGAAATTACGTATTTACGATAGGTAGAGGAAAGTGGCGAACATTTATAAAAAAATTTTCAAGCATTAATTGATGGATCCCCATAAGCGCTATAAAATCGATTTCTGCTCAGACTCATAGCATATTTATTCTATTTTCAAAAAATCATGGCAGAAAGATCTAAAATTAATGTGGTGGAAAATGACTAGTGGCATTTCAAAAAATGTGCTTTGCGTCAATGTGCCCCTGAGCTGGGATAGATTGGCTTAGGATAAGGGGACCACTGAACAGGAAGGAGTAGGTTGATTTATAGTTTATAAAACAATTTGTTATCAAAAATTTTATGTTTTAATTCTTAGATAGTTTTTCCATACTTGAAAAATTGCAAAAAAAAAATACACAGGCACTTATCAATCACTAATACGTCGCTAACAGGGACAGAAAACCCGTATTGTAAATTTGGTATTTTAAATTTGGATACTGATGTGTCCGTTTTTTTGCGCAAACATGTTGGGGATATCTGATTTTCATTAGGACAATATAATGTGCAGTTTTTTTCTTTTTAGCAAATTCGATTAGTGCAACATTTTCTATTGAAGATTGTAACAGATGTTGTTCCTCTTCATTACAAGAATCTGAGAAGTGGTGAGATCTGGTGATCAATCTGCGTATTCAATTTCAAAATATTTTTCTGAAGAATTTTCTAAATCAATTTTTTTTTCATGTTCGCTTTATTTTTTTCTTGCATTGTTTCTTCTTCTACACTTTGATGTAGTACAGTTCCTCAAGCCTTTGTTTTTCCGGTGTGTTGGTGTAGATCTTAAATTTAACCTGCTCTCTTCCTTCAAAAATACTGGATTTGCATGTGGAAAAGGCTCAATACTTTCAAGTGTCATTCATTACTCCTGAAGTAGAATGGTCTACTACACATTTCTAATTACCATTATAATAGAACGCAAAGCCTATCAAGCTGGAAAACAGAAAAACCTCATTAATTACTGATATTGATTTGGGGTACATTGGTACACTTCAATCTACTCCAGGTAATAGTGTATCAATGTTCCCCATAAGCCATATTGGAGTGAGATGAAAATAAAAAGTAGATATTGACAGATTACCAAAAAAAAGATTATGATAACAATAGTGAGACTTACTTTTCATAACCAATAAACAGAAAAAATCTTTTGAAAAAATTATTGAAAAATTATGGAACCTATGATCAATAATTTACATTCAGGACTGATGAACATAACCTGGTTCACAAGCACTTGCTACAGCTCTATTAGGAAGTACCCATCTCATGGATATACATAGATGCTGAACATACCCGTTGATGAGCACACTAATTTTCTAAGAGTTTCCATGCATCAATGTATCCAACTTTTCTCTTGATGCCAGAGTTATTAGAGCAACTGTTTTGTTAAATGTCATGTTAGTAAATAAGTCTACAAAACACTGCCCACGCATGAGACACGAAATGATGAATAGTGCAGTGGAACCATAGAACTATCTCAAAATATGTATACAAGGATTATCATGGGCGTAGGCAGGGGGAGGGGGACCGTGGCCCTGGTCTTAGGTTGTAGTTGATCGACATTAATCTATCGTAATAACTTCTATGGCAGGTATTATGTGACTATTTTGTCTATGATGTGATGTATAGGAGATGAGACCACGTTTAAATGGCATTATACTACTTTGTTAATAGATAACTATCCTAGGAGGATAGAAGAGTGATGGAGATGACAAACGTACCCAAAGGCATTGTGTAGGTTGAGGTCAGAGAGGGGATGAGTTCGGAGTGAGCGGCTACGCCCATTGCGCCTCAACATATCTTCCTGCATTCAAGTAAATTCAACAATTTTGGGTTAATTTAAAGTTAGAACAGAAATTTATTACTATTTCGACACTCAGGTATTTTCGTCAGTCTGATAATTTGTTAATTATTTCGTCACTCTGATATTTGATTAACTATTTCGTCACTCCGATATTAAGATAGAATTTATTTCTATTTCGACACTCAGGTATTTTCGTCATTTTGATATGTTATTAACTATTGAGTCACTCTAATATTATGATAGAATTTATACTCTTTCGTCACTCTAATATGATGGATTTTATTACTATTTCATCACTCTATTATAATGGAATTTATTATTATTTCATCACTCTATTATGGTGGAATTTATTACTATTTCATAACTCTGATAATTTTTTAGCTATTTCATCATTCTAATATTATGGTGGAATTAATAATATTTCGTCACTCTTATATTTTATTAACTCTTGCTGTCAACATTAAATTTATTTGTATATAATATATTGTGATAGATTATTATTGATTACAATTTTTACCATACTAAATTAGATAAGTCCATTTAAAAGAACAAAACATAACTTAAATACATTGCCACAAAAAATGACTTAACCCCCTTTACTACCCAAACACTACAGTCATAATTAATTTATAGTACAATGTGTTTGAGTTTCTCATGTTGATAAACTTTTAAAGATAAATCTACTTCAGAATAGTTGACAATATCTCTTATATGTTCTTATGTACTGATTATAAATTAATGGAACAACTCTGTAGTTAATATATAAATAAAAGTTGAGATACTGGGCACATTTATAGCAGTATATTTTGATTTGTCAATTCTATTTAATAAATCAAGAATATAGTTGCAATACATTCAGTTCCTTACTTTAATTTTAAAAAAGATAAAAACAGTAATAAATGGAATAACTTACTTGTGAAATGAAACTCGAGGTTTTCGTTAGTTCCGATCTGATCTATTTGAACACAACCGTATACACAACAAGTAACTATAATGATTACAGTTAAATCAAAACACCAAATCCCAAATAAACCATCCTCAAAAGATGAGGCGCCTCAATATGGCTGGCCAAGCAGGTTAACCCCCACCACTCGACCTCGGTTATTTTCCGACGTGTCATCTAATGTCTCTTCCATACTCCTAGGTAACTATCGCACGTTCTGGATCCTTCTGGGTGTCTGAATATATCTAGTAGAAGCGGCAAGCCCCTGGCGGCATCAACTATCTCTACTCTTGTATGCTACATAATGTAGCCCATATCTCTGTGTTTTGTTACAGCCAACATGCCTATAAAACAGGACCTGACCTTGCAAAAGGTGGAATAGTTCTATTCTTTTTTTGACCTAAGTAAGCAGTCAACAAAAGTAAGTAACAAACAAATTTGCTACTTCGAAAGTCTTGTGAAAGCTGGGTAGCAGCCAAAATTTACCGAAATTTTGGCACTGTTTTCAGCTATACATCTATGTTACACTACCATCAGCTACATCAAAACCACCTTTGGTAGCAACTTATCGGTTGTTTTCGATGGTTATCTATAGGATACGGTTAATACGAGTAAGATCACCAAAAGTGCTCAACGACTCCGACTCTGTGCTTCTCATTTCTGACGTAATATTCGAGAAATCCTCCATCATCGAACTACCTCAAGAAAATGAATTGGCCAATGAGAACAACAAGAGGCGCCTCATCACACTTCTTTACGATTCATTTGAGAAGCGGAGAACTCTTGTGAAAGTTGCTGAAAAGAAGCTTATTGAAACAGTTGACGTGTGATTGTAACAGGAGAAGGTGTCGATCTTCTCGTTCTTAGTTTCTTAGATAGTTTAGATTCTTGTGACACTAACATCTACTTCCAGAAGAGTAGCAGAGGTGAAGCCGGCAATTACTCTGCACGCTCAACACTCGCCAGAAATAGTGGTTATTGTTCATGCCTTCAGCGGGTGTTACAGTAACTCGGCTCCTTTTGGCCATGATAAAACCAAGTTGACTAATATATTAAACGAAAATCAACAACTTAGAACTGGTAGAATTTTACCTGCAACTAGGTAAAGTAGTAGTAGTAGTAGTAGTATTAATGCTCTAGCTCCCATTAGAGCATAGGGCCACCACGAATTGTCGCCATTGATCTCTATTCGATGCTAAACTGTTTACTTTACTCATTTGCCGTCCCGTTCATCACTGATCTCAGGTTCATCTCCTTCATCACTTATCTCTTCTACGGGTTCCTGGGTTATACTCCTTTCCGAGCTCCCTGTGAATTCCTATCAAGTGCATCCTTCTCTAAGGACTTATGTTTCCTTAAAGCGTGACCAATCCACTTCCATTTCCTTTTCTTGATCAGAGAATCTATGAGCATGAATTTTGTCCTCTGTTGGAGATGTCAGGCCAGTGGATGCCAAGTATTCTCCTCAAGCATCAATTAATAAATATTTGAAGTTTTTCTATATTCCTTTAATGATTCTCCATGCTTCCGATGCAAACAGCAATACTGATAGGACATTTGTTTTGAAGAGACGCAATTTTGTATCTTGGATGCACAGTTATTCTTCCAGATGGTGTATGACTGGACAAATGCTCCATTATCTTTGCGCATTCTGGTTTTAATATCTTCTTCAGTTCCTCTATCTTCACTGATGATGAAGATCGAGGAGTGAATCGATGCTATCGATGGGTTCGTCTTGCCTCACATACAAACCATCTTCAACTCTAGCGTTCCTTCGTTTGCTACTTCGTCTTTCAATTTTCTTGTTTTATATTTGTTGTGCTAGGACACGGATCGTCTGCAAATTCTAAATCTTCGAGTCTGTTTGTAATGTTCCATTGTATTCCTCTCTTTCTATTTCCTATGGTTATACGTATTATGTAATCTATTACGAGCAGATAGAGTGGGAGACAAAAAACATCTTTGGCGTACTGCAGTTGTGGTTTTGATTGCCCCAGAAACATTGCACTTATGAAGAACTCTACACTCGAAGTCTTCATGTAATATTTTTATAAATCTTAATATTTTTTCTTGAATTCCATATCTTTTAAGCAACCGCCACATTACTTACTTCCCTATTAACCGAGTCCAAAGCTTTCTCTAAGTCTATGAAGACCGAGGCAGACAATAAGAAGACAGAGGGCTTTGCCATTCCTTACTTAGTTCTATTATAATGCGCAAGGAGTTCATAATGTCGATACAACTCTTGCCACTCCTGAAGCCAGTCTGTTCTTTTCTTAACCTTTGATCGATACTCTTCGTAATCCTATTCTTTATTATTCTTGTAAAAACTTTACTTGGAACAGATAGCAATGCAATTCCTTTCCAATTATGGCAGTTTGATGCATCTACTTTGATACATCTAGAATCAAGTAAGAAGTATTTTTTTAATAAACTAAAATTGTAGTTATATACTGTAATAATAAACTACCTTATTTTCACTTCAAAACTCGAACTTAATTTTTAAAATTGATCAATATAATGGTTTTCAGATGATCGATATTAGTAGAGTTTTAGGATCTTGATATACCTTTGTTATAATGGAAATCTTAGCTTTAACTAAAAGATACCAATTGAATCGTTAAGAAATCAACAATTTTAACGAATAGGAATATTATGCGATAAATGAAATTATTATCATCCGAGAATTTAACAGATGACACAGGAAGTTTTACAACATTGGCGGGCAAGTGTTGAGGTCACGTAGCATGACATCGTGAAATTAAACGAGCTGAATTCAGCTCTCGATAGCACCGTAATTAGCGTAATATTTTTTAAAAAAAATTCTTGGTATATAAGGTATATATTATAACGAGCTAAACTATTTTCCTGAAACGTTCAAAACTTTGATAATTCGCTTCCGATATTGAAAATAAAGCGAGCTAAATTTTGCACCTAAAATCCTCAAAACAACCAATTTTTAAAAAAATTCTTGAAATGGGCACATTAGAGATAAATATTCTGCTCTAAAAATCTTTAGTAATCGCCAATCTTTGTCCGATTTTCATCAATCTTTTGGAAAATAGATATTTTAACCAGCAGAATTCTGCTCCAAAAAGCCAACATTTTCTTTCGGCTTTAAACATTTTTCTTGAAACCGGTGAATTTATAATTAGAGGAATTCTGCTCTAAAAAGCCGCAACACACCCAAATTTGCGACCAATACTCAACAGTTTTCTTAAATAAAGGCGAAGTTACATAAATTACCTATATCTCAGATTTATCAGCTATATTTTACTAGGACCGGCTCCTTAAAGAAATTCCTCCGTACGCCCTTGAGGATTATTCACTTAGATCGTGAATTGTAAAAGCACCTATACCGCCAATGATATTAACATCATTTCAATGAAATAATTGTATTCATAACATTGTCAATGGACTTTGTTATCTAATAAAAAAATATTAAACTGGTTGATAAGAGTATTTAGTTACCCGGAAAAAGTATTAAATTGATTGAAACAAACATAATGAATTCGCGGTAAAACCCCAAGTATTTAGATTTTCAGGCATACATTTAATATTTTGATATTAATAAAAATCTTGTTGGAGGTTAGATTAGGTTAAGTTTCTTATAAGAAACTTGACCTAATCTATTGGTTAGACATTAAAAATGACACTTAATATAAGTGGATATTATTAATATATATATATATATATATATATATATATATATATATATATATATATATATATATATCATGAAATAAATAAGTGAAGTAGGGCACTAAAGACCCAAGTTGTTGAGTGTCCATTTATATTTTATGTTATATCTATGCATATATATAATATATATGATAAATCATATAAATATATATATATATATATATATATATATATATATATTTATATGATTTATCATATATATTATATATATGCATAGATATAACATAAAATATAAATGGACACTCAACAACTTGGGTCTTTAGTGCCCTACTTCACTTATGTATTTCATGATCATCCTGTTTTTATGTTCTGTTATATTTTATTAAATATATTGTTTTTTTTTAAGAAATTCGAATATATAACTGTAAATTTTCAATATATATTACAAAATAAAATATATAAAAGAATTGTAAGGCTCAGTAATTGGTATATTTTGTTATGTATACGTAAGTTTGATTGGTAATGATTTTGATATGGCAAATTCAGTGTAGGACGTTATTTGACTAATTTTTTATTTAACTAACGAATAACGAGTACATTTTTATTTGTTATTTTTTAGTTGTATACAATTGATTTATTTGTTATTCGACAGATAATGTGAAGTATCCGTTATCTATTATTCGTTATTTAAATTTCATTTGATTGAAATAAAATTATTGTGAGAAATTTCTGACTTTTCATTCGCTTTTCCTCTTTTATCTCGTGAACGGGTGAGTACATTTTGTCTGTTCAAACGATTTTCAGACTGATTAGTGGTAAGATAAGAGTAAAATGATTGTCAAAATGTTCCGGCTTTTCATTCGTTTTTCTTATATATTTCGTGAACGAGTGAATGGATTTGTCCTGTTAAAATGATTTTCTGACTGTTTAGAGATAAGATAAAAGTAAAATTAGTATAAAAATTGTCCTAATTTTCATTCGCTTTTCCTCTTACATTTTATGAACGGGTTTACCACTTTCAAACGATTTTCCGACTCCTTAGACGTTGGATTAAAGTAAAACGAGTATAAAAATTTTTGGACTTTTCATTCGCTTTTCCTCTTACATTTTGTGAACGGGTGAATGGATTTTCCCGATCAAACGATGTTCCGATTGTTTCGAGATAAGATAAGTCGAACAATTTTCACGTTCATTTTACTTTAATCCTACTTGTAAGCAGTCGGAAAATCGTTTGAACATGAAAAATCCGTTCACAAGATATAAGGGGAAAAGGGAATGAAAAGTCGGAAAATTTTCATACCCTTTTTTCCTTTTAATTTATTTCTAAATAGTCGGAAACCCATTTGAACAACGAAAATCCATTATCCGTTCACAAGATATCAGGAGAAAAGCGAATAAAAAGTCGGAAAATTTTCACACTCATTTTATTTTTATTCTACCTCTAAATAGTCGGGAAATCGTTTGAACAGCGAAAATGCATTCACTCGTTTACAAGATGCAAGATTAAAGCGAATTAAAAGTCTGAAAAATTTCCCGTTTATTTTATTTTTATTCTACATCTAAACAGTCAAGAAATATTTTGAACTACTAAACTCCATTCATCCGTTCACAAGATGTAAGAGAAAACGCGAAATAAAATTCGGAAAATTTTCATATTCATTTTATTTTTATTCTACCTCTAAAATAGTTGGGAAATCGTTTGAACAGCGAAAATCCATTCACTCGTTTACAAGCAGTAAGAATAAAAGAGAATTAAAAGTCTGAAAATTTTCCCGCTTATTTTATTTTTATTCGACCTCTAAACAGTCAGGAAATCGTTTGAACAGCGAAAATTCACTCACCCCTTCACAAGATATCATCGAAAAAGCAAATGAAAAGTCGGAAAATTTTCACACTCATTTAATTTTTATTCTACCTCTAAACAGTCGGAAAAATGTAGGAACTTCGAAAATCCATTCACTCATTCACAAGATATCAGGAGAAAAGCGAATGAAAAGTGCGAGAATTTTCACTCCCATTTAATTTTTATTCTACCTCTAAACAGTCGGAAAATCGTTTGAACAGCGAACATTCATTCACCCGATTACAATACGGACCAGAAAAAATTGGAAAATTTGCACACTCGTTTTTCCGTTTAATTTACCTCTAAATAGGAGGAAAACCCGTTCACATATACACATGAGATATATGAGGAAAAGGGAATGAAAAGTTGGTCTGATAATTGTAATTCAATTATTCGATTTTTAGTTGAACAAGTCGAATAACGAATAAAAAGATAACAAATAATTTCATTATATTCGTTATTTAGAATAATGAAAAAAAAAAAATTATTCGTTAGTCATTGACAACCTCATAATGGTTTCTTTTCTGTTACCTTGTATGCAAAACGTATATGACCCAGATTATAATCGAGTGACGTTTAAAATCGCCACGATCTGTTATTAGATATCGCCAATTACTTTGGGCTCAATGTCACACCCTATCTTCGCTCCGGATCTCGCCATTGATCCATTCGTATTTTAACGTTCCGCGACCAAACAAGTGAATAAATATGATGAAACCGGACGTAAAAAGATCATTGCGAATCCTGATGGAACCTGCCAAGATGTTCGGTTTGTTTCCTATTTCGTGGGATGACAGGAGAAGCTATCGGATCTCAGTTCCATTGATCATCATCTCTTCCCTCAAGTGCTTGGCATATACAGTCGTCACAGTCGTCTATTTTAGTGTTGATTTCGCCGATGGTGAAAACATCGTCCTTAGCACCGAGATCGACTATATAAGCATGACCCTCATCAACAGCATCCCTATTTTATCAATCTTTGAGCTCATATTTACTCTCCACGAATTCAACGAAAGTATTTTCTTCTTGGAGGCTGCCGAACTCCAACTTCTTCAGTTAGGAAAGTTCGTCGACTACGACACCAGCAGAAGACCTCTCTTGTTAAATACATTATTCGCCTTGGGGGCATTTTGTGCCAGATTTACGAAGAACGCCATAAGTAATCCTGCCGGAATCGTTTTGTCAGCAGGACAAGTGCTAGTGAACATCAGCCTTCTGGGCCACATGATAGTTCTGGTTTACTGGTATTTCGGGGTGGTTGGTATACTAACCAAGTTGTTTGCAGCTTGCAACGAGGAGGTCCGCAACTACGTGAAAGATTTCGTCGTCCTGAAGATGAGGAAAGTGGAGAAGCTGGCTCGTGCTCACCATACTCTGTGCCTGTGCACGACCACCCTCAACGAGATCCACGGGGCGCAGCTGATAGTCATATTTCTATCTTGTTTCGTCGTATCGGTAACAGAAATCTATCAATGCATCATTTACCTCGAAGAGAAAGTTGATGTGATATTTTTTTTAGTGTTAATAGTGAAGCTGTGCTGGATAGTCGTGTGCTTTAATCTCTGTTTACAAATTGTTACAGCATGCAAGGCGTGTTCAACCGAGGTATGTTCGATATTGTTGTGGCTAATCAGGAATATTTTAAAACTTTGAATTTTTATTTTAATATCAAAGTATGGAGAGTTTTACAGAGTATTATATCTATGTAAAATAGGTCAGATTACTTTATGCTAGTCTATGGCCTCGCTTCCCCTAGATGCGTAAAACATGCGATGTGCAAAAAAGATATATCAAGTAAGGCCTCACGTCCACTAGATGCGTAATACAAGACAAGTTGCGACAAATGCTGCAGATATTGGGCTATTCCAATGCTGTTTGTATTTTCTATGTGCCAAAAGGCTCACGTCCATTAGATGTGTAAAATTTGTGACATGTAGTTTCGGCAAATGTCACAAATATACTTCAGCTTAACTCATTTTCACTTGTTTCGTGCAACTAGTGGACGCGAGGTCTATGTTGTATTTAAATTCGTCACCAATTTCCTCTACACTAACTCCGCTACTTTCTAACAATTCCAACTGGAAACAAGCTAAAGCTTTTTTAATCCAAACATTTTTTAAATGCTCAAGTAAATTTACGACAAACATTTCATGGCTCGTTCAAGAAATATATTTTCATACGGTAAGAAATCAATTAATTGTCAACTATTTTTCGCATCGTAACGTGGAGCGCAGAAAAAGGATCCAGCATTGGTCTATTGCTGAATTCAGCTGATGGAGCACAATACGATACAATACAAAAACTAGAGTACGAATAGATTTGTTTTTCTCCTATTTGTCAAATACTAACTAAAATAATCCGATAACCTTGGATGTTTTCTTTTTCATTCAAATTCGAAGTTTTTTTTATTTTTAACTCCACTCTTATTCAGTAGTAAAAAATCTGATGCGGCATTACGCAACTTTCACTTACCACTCTACTTTGAGTAGAAATTAATTTCTGCTCAAGTGGGGCTAGTAAAAATTTAAAAGTTTCTATTTAATATCTGAGGAAATTTCATTTAGTTTCTTTAAATAATATAAAAGTAGAAATTATTAACTACAACGGACGCACGAACGCAAGCATACAAAGTTTCTATTTAGTATCTTTAATTTAAATGTTTCCATTTACTATCTGAGGAAATTTCATTTAGTTTCCATAAATAATATAAAAGTAAAATTATTAACTTCTCGCACGCAAGCACAAACACAAACAGACCATTTTGCGAGACTTGATTATTTGGACTATTTGAGAACCTCTGGTCTACATCATATGATTAAAATATATCGTTTGAAATCATGATCACTAATTAGAAATCATAATGCATATATACCCTGATGTGATATTAGTATTTAATTCATAGTTTTAAAACTTATAATTTGTTTATGGTATTTTGAACGTTAGAATCTTATGTTACTTATAAATTATTATTTTTGCACCTTGGAACAAGAAGGGCTCTGTTCCAAATCCGAGAAATTTGAGAGACCACGAGTGAAATCAGGGTAGGATTTACATTAATTGTTATAAGGACCATTGTCCTCCCATGAGATATAGAAAGATATTGTCTTCCTATGGATGAAAAATGACCGTTTTAACAAGTAATGTATAAGTGAAAACGGGCATTTTGTGTCCTGGTGTAGCTCACATCAACATTTTTTGGTCGGATCAATTTTTATGACTTAATATATGTTTATTTTTTCTTTACGTTTCCAAGCAGCCCAGTATGGCAGTATTCTCGGAAACCTATTTTCGATGTCAGCCAGTGAAATTCTATGTCCTCTATGGCAGAACATGTCTCCAATTCTATGAAAATATAAGAGGTAGTAATGCTCCGTGAGTATTCTGAAGCAGGAAACCGATTGTATTCGTGACAACGACATCAGTATGTAGTTTTCCTGAATTAAAAGGAGCTCCCATTGAGATTTATATATATTTTCTATCTTGCTACTCGTTAAGCAGGAAGATAGTGGAGGGAAATTCATTCCCCAAGATCCCGTATTGGCTTGGAACCGATTGAAATTCGATTGAAGCTCCCTTTTTACTTCTTTGTACGCAGTAAAGGAAGTATTCTAATCGCGAAAATTTTCGGTTTTCAAATTTCAACGGAAATATCCATTTTGACTAGTTTTGTCGTTAAGTTCGTTCGTACGTATCTCGAATAACTCAAAAACGGTTAGGCGTAGAGAGTTAAAATTTTGTATTTAGGATTACTGCAAAATCTAGTTGTGAACCTCCCTTTTTAGCCACTGCATGATAACCGGAAATTGTACTTTACTCGAAGGTCATATTAGACTTTCATAAAAAATTATATTAAATCATAATTTAAAACATCACAAATTTGGTAAATAGGACTTTTATATTAATATGAATGCATTTACTAGATTTTGGTTAAAATTGGTGAGCCGAAAAGGGTACTTTACTTGAAGGTCATAATAAACACATAAAAAATTATATTAAAATTTAATACAAAAATCAGTTGGTTCGGTAATAACCAGTTAATGAGTTACAAACGCAATTTTGTTTCCAATCCAATTAAATATTTTTATTACTTGTTTTAAGTGTTAAAATTGAGTGTAAAATACTGGTTATCCTCCCCATTAGTGAGCTGAACAAGTATGCAGCAGGAGAATAAGATGCAAGTTAAGTGGGTTCTTCCGCTTAAAATGTCGAAACCGTTGATTTCCAATTCTTTATCCAGTGACAGTTCTAATGTTGTCACGGAACACTAAGAAATCTGTTAGGAACTAGGTACCTACTGAAAGAAAACGACATATAATAACGGAATGAGACCTCCAGAAACAAGAGCTTGTCAATAGATGCATGTCTCGACGCAGAGTGTCGTTTTTGAGATTCTGCAATCTCTGGAAACTATTATCCAAATTCAGGATCACTTTTTGAGCCACCGATTTATAGTTTAATAGGCTTACAAGGAAGTCATGTGTTGTCCACATCAGATATTTTTAAAATCATTAATTAGCCTCCTGGACTTGCTAACCTCCACATTATCTTCACCCGTTGACCTCAGCGAGAGTAGCGCAGCCTGTGAATGTTCAAAGATGTCTATTTTCTGTTCTTCTCTTGGGGTGAGCTTTTCCAGAGCCAGTCTGATTGCTATAATCTAATCATAATTTGTTGCAACCTTCTCCGCAGGTTCAGGAACTTCAAACTCCCTACATTATCATCACCATTTCTACGCCAGCGCTGTAACAAAGAGGACAGGGACTCCCTACTAAGTCCATTCCATTTTAGATTATCAATAGATGATATCGTAGAATTTCTTCAATCCATTCCTGGTACTGGTTATCTCCTCTATGTTCACGATCTTATCATGTGGGCTACTAGCAGCAATATCGAGGTGATTGAGGGTCTTATGCAGAAAGTCTTGGATTTTTTAGAGTATGGGCGGATGGAAACGAAATGATAGTGAACCCATCCAAGACGGAATTTCAACTTTTTTCGTTGAAGATGAATAACGCCGTAACGAGGAAGCCACATATCTTGGAGTGAGACGGCCCAAATTTAAACTGGAATAAGCACATATCAAAACAAATCAAACTAGCCACAAATAGAATAGCCTTGCTCAAGAGAATAACAGATACTGGATGGAGAGCATCAGGAGATGTTCTTGCTCTTGCATATAAATCCTACTTAATATATGTCATAAGCTACTAATTTATTCATTTTTTAATCTCGAAATCACTAAATATCATTATTTTAATTGACTATAAACCACCCAATTCTCATTCCTTCGGTCGTTCCGAGATCGACCTTTTTTACTTTTAACAGCCTATGAATGGATAGGCTAGAGTTTGCATGAGGATATGTGTACCACTTTTGAAAGCCTTTTTAGGCAAGGAAAGGAAAATCATTTAATCCTTGTTATCCACGGCTCATTGTATCTCAGTCCTACATTCGATTATCATTCATTTGGGAAAGTTTGAATTTCCTGCCAGAGTCTTACACTTGTTAAGTTCATTACTATTCCTAGCCTGGTACCACTGGCAGTTCCTATCTTATATGATTCCAATATCTTTTTTTCTCTTAATTAAGAATCAGTAACCTTAGAGCCGTATTACGAAAAGTAAACTCGTGGCGTGTCTGTTCATTCTCCTCATTCCTTTGTAGCCAAACAATATCATTTTGTAAGTACGTTTAAAATATCTTTGACCTATTTTGACCTAGAAATCTATAGACAAAGTTGTTTTGTTTTTTTCAAACAAAAGATAACTGGGTTATCAGCTGTTGATCCGAAATCCTCATTCCTTTGCGGACTTTTAAAATAATTATGAGATACCAGACACCAATGTAAGCCTGGAGTTCAGATAAGTCCATTTTTACTGGCCTGCGCGTCGCTAAATGGCTAGGCAGCCCAGGGCGGGCATTGGCTAGCAGCAACAGCACAAGAAAATGAGATTTTCAACATTAGGAATTTAAATTTTACTTTAAATGGGATTTAAACCCACCAGGACCATAACAACCATCCCTTCAGACTCACAAGCAATCCGGGAGTCTTACTTATTTTGAAACTAAAATAAAAGTTATTTTATTTGGAAAATAACTGGTAAACAATTTTTGAACAGACCAAGTGTTCCCAAATCTAATATTCTTGAGAGTTTTTACCTCATCACCGCATTAATTCATTTTTTAATTAATAACGTAAAAACGAAAAACTTCTATGAATGAAATCTGATAGCATAGTGCAGGGGTCGGCAACCTGCGCTCTTTTAGAAAATTTTGTGAATCTCTGAATATTAAATATTTCAGTAAAAAACCATTCCGAATTTTAAATACAATTTTTTAAGGCATTTGATCCCTCTACACATAATATTCAAAGTGCCACAGAATAAGATAAAACAGGCACTTCTATGTTTTTCCATGTTTTTTTTTTTCAATATAGATTTTGCTCTTTGTCACCAAAAAGTTGCCGAGCCGTGGCTTAGTGTTAGTGAACCTGCCAAGAAATGATTTTGGTGAAAGAAAAACTCCGAATCACTATAATTTTATTTAACGAAATTACAACATTAAAAACGCCAAGTTTTGGGAGAATCACTCATATATCCTAGCCTGATTTCACTCGTGTAGACACTGTAATTTCTAAGAATTGGACATTGATTTTTTTTGTTCCAAGGTACAAATTTATTGTATAGCAGTGGTGCAGAACATGTGCCGTTAATTGTTAGTGTTGACGGAAGTATTTTCAATATTTAAGTATAAACTTTTTTTTAATGCAGGCTAAAGAATTTCACACTCTACTTTATCAGCTAATGCTTGACGACAAATCCAACGACTTATCAAATAACGTGAGTTTATTGTTTTTGACAATAATTATATTATTAAGACTTTATAATAAACATAAATAAACGTCTTAATGCACAAAGAGTCCGTTTTAAAAATTTTGGGAAGCTCCCAAACAATGTTTAAAATACATGTTTCGATATCACTCAACTATTTTTATTTGGCTTTTAAGGTGTAAATGGACTAATAAATGCTCTTGGAACATTATGGATTAGAAGCAGAATTTCACAAGAAATAAAATTATATCGAAATGTCATAATTAAACAAATTGTAGCTATTGTGCACTAAGGTGTAGATTTTTCATTTAATTAATTCACTCACTGTTATATTAATTATAAAGCAGTTTAATATAAGTTTTTGATAACGGAAGAAATATTTTATTATTTTATTTTATTGCATTTTTAAGTTTTTTAGAATATATATCTTTCTGGGTTACAGCAAAAGTTATGCCTTCATATTGCGATGAAAAGAGAAGTAGTGTTCACCGCGTGCGGATTCTTCAAACTGGACTACACATTAGTACATTCTGTAAGTAATGATTTATTTGCAAACTTATAGTTGTAAAAATAATAGGACGTGAACAAGCAAAGTCTGTACGTTCCTTTTATATCTCTTAATATCTTCTTACTTATTAAGTTATTCAGAAAAGGAAGGATTATCGTGTTCATAATTTGATACACCTCCTAAAAGTGTTTCATTCCACTTGTAAAATTTTATTGTAGAGACTTACCTATCCTCTTTTCAACGTCAAGACCTCAATCGATATCAGGCTGTTTCACACAAAATGTTAGTTTTCATGGCAAAGGCTACTAGATTAAAAAACTTCATGAAATGAAAAACATTTTATTCAAAGACATAGCATTATTTTTCTATACATATTTTTTTAATTCCAGAAATGGAACATTCAGAGTTTTTGGAAGATAAATTGTCAGAAAAGGTGTATTAGATCAGTAAATCGTTTTAAGAAATTGTCCACAGATAAAATTGTCCCAATTCGTAAAAAGATGAAAATCTGTTTCATAAAAGTCTGGAGAATAAGGTGTCTGATGTGGACACCACATGATTTCCTTGTACGCTTATTAAACTATAAATCGGTGGCTCAATAAGTGATCCTGAATTTGTTTATTTTCTAAAACATCTATTCGACGCTTTTATTTATAAAATTGATAGAGAAACACTTAAAAAATTTGATGTCACCAGCACATGACCTTCCGCCAATTCAATATTAAAAAGCAGTTTGGAATTTCAAGCGAAGTACCACTTCCGGTTACTGAATATTATTTTCGATGATATAAAAGTTTCTTAATACTAAATTTAAAAAAAAATCGATTAAATTTAGACCTTTTTTTCAACAAATTCTATTATATAGAATGTTAAACACGTTTAGAACGGGCCTTGAAAAGTGTTTGTCTTTGAAAATCTCGATTTGTGATTTTTAGCGAGATTCTATTTCTCGTTTCCAAGGTGGGAGGTAAAAAAAAAAAATAAAACTTCAGGTAAAGTACCACTTCCGACTTACATATTTTAATGAAAATCTAGTACATTATTCATATTAATATTAAAATTTTATATACAAAATTTGAGATGTTTTGCCTTATATTTTAATATAATTATTGATGAAAGTTGTTTATGCCCTTCACGTAAAGTACCATTTCCGCCTAGCCAATTTTAACCAAAATCAGTATCCTGTATTTTGATATAAAAAAGTGTTATATAACTAATTTGAGATGTTTTCCATTGCATTTTAATGTAATTTTTTAAGGAAGGTACACACAAAACTTGATGTTGCAACAATCCTAAATACAAAATTTCAAATTTCTAAGACTTTTTTGAGTTATACGAGATACGACCCAAAGGGCGTACGTTTAGGCGTCACAATGAAGCTAATCAAAATGGATTCAGAGATGATCAAAATCGATATTTTCTTTGAAATCTAAAAACCTGAAATTTTCGCGATTACAATACTTTCTTTACTGCCTACAAAAGAGTAAAAAAAAATCCAACTCATTTAAACAAAAATAAATATCAAAATTATCTGCTCTTAGTTTTCAATTATAAAGTAATAATTTTCTTTGTAGATAGTAGCGGATAGAGAGGATGGCATTATCTGGTTTGCCTATCGGGGGCAAATCCTCTCCTTAGAGTCCACTTTGAGTCATCCATCAGGTTGATGAGGGTTTTCTTACACAGTAAATTCTCAAATAAACAGCTTGAGGTATTCGTTGTCAATTGATGATGTAGGTCTTCCACGGCTCAAATTCTGTATCTCCTGCCGAAAACTTCTCAAACCTAACGGCGAATGGTCCGTTCATTCACATTCTATTTCTCAAACTCTGTTTTAATAGAGATAATCACAATATCATTTAACATGAAAAATGATTAGCAAGCTAAATTCAGGATCCTGAGCGGCCCACTTTAAGTACTATCGTATTTTGCTAAATAGAACTAATAGAGATAAACACAGAGACTTTGCACCCTGGTATAATTCTCTTCTTCCTCATTCTCTTATTTATACCTCATAAGCCCACTTGTATTAAAAAATATATAATTAAATACTTTTACAGATGATAGCAGCAGCGACTACATATTTAGTGATTCTCATTCAGTTTGGACATCCGAAGACGACATCCAGGGTCTACAAGATTCCTTACGGCACCACCGAGTTCATTAACGCTACCAGCCCTTCAACAACGATAATATAGATATTTAATGTGCTGCAATTATTATTCATTTCAACTTGTACCATAAAACCTATTTTGTTTTGAAAATATAAGTTTGGCCTTATGTAGTATTATTTTACAGACCCCAGGCCAGGTGAGTTTACTTGGAAAGCGCTATCAAACAATCGGATCGATGTCGAATCCATCATGCTCTAATAACCTTATACAAATACTTCTTCTTTTTTTTTATGACTAATAGTTTTATTCCTCATCTAAAAGCCGTATGAGTATCTCTTCAAGCACTGATCCGCCATTGTTTGGGCGGAGCGTTCATTATTTAAGAGAGAAATATCAAATAACCACTAGATATCCATGCTTATTTATGTTTACCAAACATTATTGGTACCATTTTCATTATCGAAAAATTGCTGTTTTCGAAAACATCTCGGTGTAGAGTCAACTATAAGCGACAAAAATGGATATGTTTATTTCTATAACAGAGCTGCAAACACAGTTTAAAAATCATTTTGATTTATTCGATTTATCTTAGTGAAAGTATGATTTGAATACTTATAACAACACCATGAAAGATTTTTTTACTGATTCTTTATTCGTTCCTCACTAATCTGAATTTAAACTACATACCTCCCAAGTTTTAGTGAAAAAAGTTTAAGAATTTTGGAGATGAGAAATCATTAGAAATGGGGGACGAAAAGAATGATAGGACATTTTTAAACATATTTTTTGAACCCGGGGGAAACTCAAAGAATGTGGGTGTGGTACTTTGCCAAATTCAGCATTTCGTGTTTAATTAGTGTTTTTCGCTAAGTTCTCTATTCTGTTTCACATACAAGGTTCTTGTTTGAAAAGCAAGTTGGTGAAGAAATATTTATATTTGCTTTTCTGTATAATATAAAAATAATCGAAAGCTATGGAAGAATTCATCTTGGACTCAATTAAGTAAAAGAACCGCCGCGGCCATAATATAAATCAATAAGCTGTTAGTAGAATTATCTCTCATCAAATCTAAAGAACAGTCGTGCTTCTTAAATGGATGTATTTAGTTCACTCATCAAATCCAGAAGAAGGGGTCACGAAAATGCCAGACCTTATTAGGCGTAACTTGAAAAAATCTTTGCAAAAAGTTTTTTTTCTGTCTCAGGTTTTCGGACTTTTCCCTCTTAAGTTTGGCTCCAATGGATTTTCTGTTTCTCCTTTGATCCTTATAGTTTCCGCATGCTTTGCAATATGCATTTCTGTTTGGACGGTATCCGACATAGTGTACATAAATGTATTCGTTTCGCTCCCAATCATTCACATTCTAGCGGTGATGATTCGTACTGTTTTCGTGGTTTTCATCGGAGCATGCATAGTAACCTCTATAAAGTGTGTACATAAGATGAATCACATTTTTGACGACTTATGGTGTATAGACACTTTTCTGTCTCTATTTGGGAGCACCGTAAAAGATAATGTTTCCATGAATTTCAGTTTCATTTGCATAGCGTTACATACAATTTTATTTGTTACTCAAAAGTTCATGTCGAGAGTGCCCTTGGAGTTGGCTAACATTTATTTGTCGTTTGTTATGACCCATGCGACAGAATGTCAATACATTGGTATGTTTGCTATATTTCTTAGTCGCTTTCGATCTCTCAACAGATGTCTGAAGAAGCTACGGTTCAAAAACGGCAGTTTGAATCATGACACTGTCATTTTATCGAACGTCTATCTCCTATTGTCAGAATCCCTTTCTGAAATCAGCACACTGTACTCACTTCAGCTCTTCTTGTTCACCGCCATCAGCTTGGCCAGATTCATCGTGTTTCTATTCACCATCGTCTTTTTGCGACCACATATAATTCCTGAATTGTTTTTAATGCTTTATATAATTTTTCCTTTTTGGTTATCGGTTTCATTTCTATTGTTTTTTCGTGTGATCAGAATGATCGTTAATGTCACAAGAGAGGTAACATTATTTCATGTTATATTCTTTAATATCTTTCTTTCTAAGTCTTATTTTATGTTCTGATTATTAGAATCTGAATTATTATAAGAAGTAATAATGCCGCAAACGAATGTGTGTCCTCATTTAAAAAATAAATAAAAGTATACATCCATACACTCATACATTTATATATACTTACTGTATTTACACTCTGAGTGTTGGAAGCTAGATACGAAGAGCAAAGGATCCTAATCTTATTCATTACTCATTTTAAATCCATTAGAGGTTGAGTAAGATAGCAGAGCAATAGTGGATCCAGGATTTAACTCTTATTAGGCAAGGGGCTATTTAAAGATACCTCCAACTTTATCTATTTCTAGAAATCGATAAATTTGATTTTCAGAATTTGATTTAATAGAAATAGGAAGGAGGGACTTTTATTTAAGTGTTGGTACTATTGCAAACTGGAGGGAATCATGGAGGTAAACAGTTGAAGGATTTTAAAATCGACAAGTTGATTTTGATGTAGACTACTACAATGAATGACAAAGAGGTAGGGTGGATGTGGGGTAAGTGCGTAATTGTCTTGTTAAATCCAAACCCTCAACTGGAAAGAGCTACTCTTAACGGAGCTTGAAGTCTAAACACTGATGTATCAGAAATCACGAGATACAGAAGTTCGCTAAGGTGAAAACAGTAAGGTGCATGGTGTACACTTGCCCTTACTATCATGTTTTGTCAAGACTACTACGGACTAGCGAATTAAAACGAAAATTATTTTTTTCTATACATTTATTCAATTATCCACATCTTACTTTCATAAATCAATGATGATTGTAAAATGTGAATCTCAGACAAGCTTTAACTTGTTTCGATTATTACACAAGTATAATGAGGTTAAAACGCAAGCTTGAATGTAATATTTAAAATAATTGTCTAAGGAACATTTAAAAAAAAAAAGCAAAATCTAGCTTCAAAAATAAAACAATTACAGTACCGTAAAGTCGATCTTTGGAAAATTTAGTGCGCACTTGCCCCACATTACCCTAACTTCTTTTAATAATGGCGGACCCAAACTAATTCCACTGTCACCCAATCACCCAAGCAATCCTTTTAAGCCAGGTACTGCCTGTGCCAGTGTTGCCACCAACAGTGTTGTTTATTATATTATATTTACAATGTTTCAAATAATGAGAAATAATAAATCAATTTCACCACACATATTCTCAACTCAGATTGTATGTTTTAAATCATTTATATGACGCTTTTATTTCTACCAGCACTTGACCTTCTGCCAATCCAATATTAAAATGCAGTTTGGAATTTCAAGAACCACTTCCGGTTACTGAATATTATTCCTAATGATATCCAATTTGGAACGAAAAATAAAGTACAAATTCCGATTGGTACTTGGCATCCGAAATTTAATACTTTAAGGGTACTCATAATCTTTATTAAGCATACTCAATTCAAGATTATGAGAGGCTCAGTGTAAGTAATATCGCACCTTTTTAAGCAGATACAGTAGGGCTGTCTGCGATAAGGTGGTGTAACTTCGTTTTGTTCAAATTTGTTACTTGATCGCGAAAACTTTCGGTTTTCAGATTTCAATGGAAATGCCCATTTAGACCATTCCTCAACCCATTTTGACTAGTTTCCTAGTGACATCTGTACGTACGTTCGTTCCTTCGTTTGTTCGTCCATACATATCTCGCATAACTAAAAAACGATTAGCCGAAGAAAGTAAAAATTTTGTACTTAGGATTATTGTAAAATCTAGTTGTGAATCTTCCTTGTTGGTGATCACTGAAAGTGGCACTTTACTTGAAGGTCATTATTGATTTTCATCGACAATTATATATAATTATATAATGCAAAACTTCTCAAATTTGGTATAAAAGACTCACATATTAATATAAATAACATAATATATTTTGGTTAAAATTGGCAAACCTGTAGTGGTACTTTACTTGAAGATCACATTAGACTTTTATCAAAAATCATATTAAAATATAATGTAAAACATCTCAAATTTTGTCAAATTCGACTTTTGTATCAGTATAAATAATATAATAGATTTTGTTTGAAATTGAAGAGCCGTTAGGGGAACTTTGCTTGAAGGGCATAATACAGAGAATAGAGAGAAAAAAAAAAAAAAAAACCGACACAGACATTGTTATAAAAATGTTAGAAACGGATCTTGAAACGTGTTTATCCATAAATATCTCATTTTGTGATGTTTACCACCATTCCTATTCCTCTTTTCTAATAAGACGAGAGGTAAAAAAACAAAACAACAGTATCTGGTAAAATGTCACTTCCGGTCAATTTTAACCAAAATATGCTATTTTATTTATATTGATATAAAAGTCTTATATACCAAATTTGAGAAGTTTTACATAATATTTTTGATGAAAGTTTATTATGAACTTCGAGTAAAGTACCACTTACGGCGATCATTTAGAGACCAAAAACGGAGGTGCAAAACTAGATGTTACAACAATCCTATTTATTTTTTTTCTTATCCTCCGTTAAAAAATAAAATAAAATATAATAAAATAAAAATCTCTATTACATACATAAATGAACAATATCTCAATTCCTTACATTACTCGAAGGTATACAACAATTATATATACAAAAGTTCAACTTTCTATGGCTAACTGTTTTTGAGTTATGCGAGATGGAACGAACGTAGGTACAGGCCTCACGACGAAACTACGGATTCGGGGATAGTCAAAATGGATGTTTCCGTTCAAATCTGAAAACCGAAAATTTTCGCGATTACAATACACCCATTACTGCGTACAAGAAAATAAAAAATTTTTGTTAAAAAAGTTTTGTTAAAAATATGAAGAGGTTAGACTTTTGTTTAAAAAATATGTGTGGTAGCAAGAGTAATCAAAAATAGTGTTGCAGGTAAAGTGACCAGATGCTATAAAATGGAAAGTGGGACAGGTAAAAAACTTTTTATTAGTAATCATAATATGACTGATAATAAAAATATTATATTGTAAACCAAAATGAAAATCGTAAACTCTCACAGGAAACGTTTGTATCAATTTTGTTCTTTTTTTTTTTTTAAAAAGTGGTCTCATTTTGTAGATGATTGGTGCATGAACGGATTCGTTTCTTTCAAATAGCTATTTGTAAATAATTAATAAACATCAAATTTTTTAGTCCAAATGGAGGACACTTTGTGAGACAGTTTTCGATGTTGGACGAGGACCAAATGTCGACGTCTGATCACTTAACATTAAGGGGAAGTAGCTCGAAAGGAACTCCAGTTGAAAGCGTGAGTTCTTTCATCTTGGCCAATTCGATGTATTGGTACTGAGATATATTTAAAAGTCGTTCACTGTTTAGTCGAAATTCAGTAGTTAAGACTACATCAAAATTTTTCTAATGTGACAATGGAGAATTTTGTTTTGGACTCGATTAACTAAAAGAACTATTTATAGCCGCAATAATAATCAATAAGCTTTTAGTCCATAGCGATTGAGATCTGAATAACAGCCCTCTTCCGCCTACTCACTAAAGTCAGGAGAAAGGGTCATAACAGAATGCCAAACCTTATGAAGCGAAGTTTGGGCAAGTCCTTGCATAAAGTATTTCTTCTGTCTCAAATTGTTGGACTTGTCCCCCTCAAGTTTGGTTCTAATGGTTTCTCTTTTTCTCCTTTGCTTCTAATATTATCCTTTAGCTTTGCAGTGTTTATTGTCGTTTGGACGATGCTTAACGCATTAAGGGTCGCTTTCTTTATTAGCCTCCCATTAATACAACTCATAGCTAAAATAATTCGCATTACTTTTGTGTTATACTTTGTATCCTGTATTGTAACTTCTTTAAAATGTGTACATAAGTTGAATCATATAATTGATGATTTGTGGTGCATAGACATCTTTCTGTCTCAGTTTGGTTACGTGATAGAAGATGCCGTTTCCATCAGCTTCAGTACCGTGTGCATCTTCCTGCAAGTTCTCGTATTCGTGATCGAAATGTTGATTTCAGATCAGTTTCATCTGGATATGGGCAACATATATTTGTTTTTTATTATTACCCACGCCTCTGAGTGTCAGTACACGGGAGTGTTGAATATCTTCCTTGCTAGGTTTAGAGCTATTATAGAATGCTTGAAAAAGATGAGTTCTAAAAATAATTGCTTGGATAATACTGTTATTTTATCCAATGCCCATCTTCTTTTGTCCGAATCCCTTTCTGAAATCGGGAGAATATACTCATCACAGCTCTTCTTCTTCACCGCGCTCAGTTTGGTGAGGTTCATCTTGTTCTTTTTCGGCATCATCTTTTTGAGATCAACTATTTTACATGATCTACGCATATTGATTTTTTTAGTATTTCCATTTTGGTTAGTCGTAGCAGCTTTGATATTTTTGCGTGTGATCAGAATGATCGTTGTCGTTACAAGGAAGGTAATATTTATTAAAACTATATTTTTAAACCCTTTTCGATAAATATTTATCTCATTATGGTTTATGAAAAAGTTTGAATGAATTTATTTATGAAAAGTGTTTAAGACGTAGAAATAAAGTGGTACCTTTTTCAACCTGAGGGCACATTTATAGATTATCTGTGGCAGGCATCATATATGTGTGTGTGTTTTTATTCAATGTAAATTAGGTGTTGGGTAATAGTATTCAGACTTGAGAAGATATTTCCTATTAAAAGTAGCAAGAAAAGATTGGAAGTGACGCCGAAGGTTACATTTTTTCAGTATATCACTGCTGCTTACCACACAACAAACATACAAATTAATCTTTGAAATTTAAAAACAATATGATTTCTCCAAGTCGTTTTTAAAATTATTGCTTTGTTTTCTTATATTAGATTCACATATTTTTAGATTAGAATTATATAACGAATATAAAACAATATAGGCATATAACGAGGTATGAAATAAGTTGAATGCAGTGATACTAACAGTCATTCAAGTTTTGTTACTGCTAAAAAAAGGGAATATACAAAACAGCAATGATGGTTAATAGAAAAACATAAAATGATATGATTTAAGTAAATTGTCATTTTAAACAAACAAAAAAAAAAAAAAAAGAATTATACAATATTTCATTGAAAACTTGTCTATCTGCAGTAAGCCACGTAAAACAGTAATGATAAAAAAAAAAAAAAAAAAATGCTATGATATAAATAAATTATATATTCAAATAATTCGCTAATACTTAATTATTAGATACTTAAAAGAAAATTATACAATACTTTATTGAAAACTCGCCGATCTGCAGCAGGCCAGGGAAAACAGTTGGAGATCGCTGGCATAGGTTATGCTAGGCGGGCACATGTGACGTCAGGCGGGCACAGGGTTGGGGACTTCTGTCGTAGGTTATTATTTATGTTATATGCAGGCGGTTGATTCCCTCCTCCCTCCTTTATACTCATAAAGCTTTCATAGTTTGTTTGATATTTAAGGTACGCAAATAACTTGGCTGATAAATCGTTTTCTAGATCTTAATTAATTTTCTGTTGGGGTCTCCGGATTCCAAGAAAACGTGATAATAAAAATATGGCGTTTTGTCGTCCCTCCTTTTCTTCCAAACTGCAGAACCGTTTTTTATGGAACTTTAGGCATATGTAAATAGTTAACTGTCATGAGTAACGTAAAAAATCTTTCATTTGGATTTATAAGCTGCCAATGAGCAATCCATTATATGAAGTTAACTTGAGCAAATGTAAAACAATCAAAAACAATTTCAGCAGTTTTGTTTATTTTGTTTATGTAGATATTTTAAAAATAAAAATCTCCTTTTATATGCAAAAAATATATATATAATTACGAACGTCAAGACATAACATATTTTTCTGAACTCTATGTACAAATCACATTATAGGGCCATCTTGAACCCATAAAAACTATTCAAAATGAAACGTGATATTTTCAATTACCAAAAGCACTTTTTATTTACTACTGTTTTAAAGATTTTGACTTTTAAAATCGTCTCAGAAAACATATTGCTATTTCAGAAAACATGGACCAATTATTTTTTGTTTATTAATATTTTATGTTTATTTATGTTTTTACAGAAATTTTTAAAACATTAGACATAAAAAAAGAAATAATAAATAATAGACTATTGAAATAACAATTTTGTTTTTCCATGCAGGCAGATGAATTTAACACTTCGCTATATCAGATAATGCTTGACGACAAGACCAATGAATTATTAAATAATGTGAGTTTTTATTATTTTTATCAATAATTACATTATTATGATTATGGTTAGTAATAGTAAATAGTAATACATAAGCCTAATAATCAATTATTATTTAATTATTTTTTCCACATAATCAAAACCTGAAGGCGAGTTGGAAAAGGAACTAGCTGCATTTAGACACCACCACCAGGCACTAGAATTTATGTTCTCGCTCATTTCAGGACACTTATTGAGAAGTCATGGGACAGAGGGATGATAATTTACCTCGCGTTCCTTGATATAAAGTCCATTGACTCAGTTCCTAGACTAGAAATATAGGCAGCTTTAGTTCCTATTACTACTGAATTGATTAATGCGATTTAATCAACCTACCACGACTCTAAAGGCATAATTAGAATAAATGGAACAGGATACGGGACTTTTGATTATGAGTAAAGGAGTTAAACAAGTTGTAAGCCTTAGTCCTCTCCTTTTCATCATATTCATGGATGAAATTTTAAATATATGCAAATGGAGGACGAAATGGACAGTCATTGAAAAGTGGAATATGAGAAATATAGCTCACGTTCATGTTATCGCAGACGGTATTGCCCTCGTAGGTGATTCAAATGAAAATCTCCAACAAGCAGTCATTGAGCATGAAGCCGAGCTTGAAAGAAAGGTATGGCACTGAATGCAAGAAACAGTAAGGTGATGCAGTGAGGAAGAAGATGTGATAGTTCGCTGCAAGGGGTGGATATTAGCAACAGTATAGAACTACACTCATCTTGGAATGGTGCACAGCAAAAATGGAAAATTTGACCAAGAGCTTTATGACACTAACAAAAAAGCAAATGATATATATTACCAGTTTTGCAACCCAGTGGTGGAGAAAAGGGAGCTACCTACTCTTCTTTAAGGAAGTGAAAACTGGATCTAGCTGAACTTGCATTGGAATATAGCCGCTGAAATGAAGTGCCTCCGGAGAGTGAAAGGCCGAACAAGGAGAGATCAGACCAGAAATGAGCGGATACGTGGAGACTTTGGAGTACCTGCATTGAGGGACACTGTTCAGAAGAGACAGCTGAAGTGGTACAGTCATCTGTACTGAATGAATGAGGACCGGGATCCACGGAAATTCTTTGAAGCCAGGCCAACTGGACGTCCCCCTCGAGGAAGGCCCAGAGACCAGACTGCTATTGGCGGATCACATATCCAGGATTTGACAGAAGAAGGGAAAGAATCTGAACTCAATGAGAGCGCTGGCTCGGGATCGTGACTTGGACTGAGGCACTTCCACCGATAGAATCAAAATCTGGTTAATGAGATTAACTAAATTGAGTAAACATTATAAAATGTATACTTCTATAATTTAGAATTTGATAAGCTGTTTGATTTCAAGGAAGATAAGATCCTTCAAACTTCACACATTTTATTCTCTTAGGAATAAATCTGTGGTTTCGGACACTCTCTCTATTTTCAAGTCCACCACAATGATTTGCATGTGATATTGTCATTTATATCAATATCCTTACTAAGATTTTCTTCATTTTTTTTTTTTAAATTATGTTTAAACTTCGTAGTTATATTGTCCTTTTTTTCATTATTATTAGTATTCCTATTATTGTCATCTACACCTTAAAATGATTTAAATTGGGCTGTTTATAAAATTTATAAAAATCTGGATTCTTAAACCCATTTTCATTCATATTATTTATTTTTAAAATTCACTTCAAATTTACTGAGTTAAACTTAATTGAATAATCATTATCTTATTTTTATTTTATTTATTAAATTTACATTTGTATATGTTTTTTTTTGTTTACATACAGTATGTGAATTTTAATTGTTTTTTTTTTTTTTATTTTTTATAATTGTATTCTTATAAATAAAATATATTACATTATAGTGATGTGTGATTTTTTTTCATATTTACATATTCAATATATTATTACGTATCTTTTTTGTGCCCTCGCGGAAGGGTTGTAAAGCAGAGCGAATCATATTCAGTTTCTATTACTTTCATATTGAGTATTGTTATACAATTTTTTGGTTACAGCCAAAGTTATGCCTTCATATAGCGATGAAGAAAGAGGTAGTGTTCACTGCGTGCGGTTTTTTCCGACTGGACTACACTTTGGTTCATTCTGTGAGGAAAATTCTATAGTTTTATCAATATAATATTTTGTCCTCATCCTCTAGACGTCTTTTTACTTCCAGATGATAGCTGCAACCACAACGTACTTGGTGATTCTCATCCAGTTCGGCCAAATGAGGTCGACGCCGGGTCCTTCTCCAACAAGTGCCACTCAGTACTTCAACGATACGTCATTTCCAACAATGATAACAAAGATATAATGTAGAATGCGAATTTTATTTTTTAAACTTATATCATATAATCTGTAGTATTTTGGAAATAAAAGTTATTACAGATTTATTATGCTCTAAGTGCTTTATTTCTGCTATAATTAAACATGGTAACGTGCTTCTCAAGGGCCTACTAACGATTTCATAGGAGAAGAATTGGCTCTTTTCTTCCTTGGATGGTTAGGAGTTGGGAGGAAGTTTTTTTTTTTTGTTCCAGAGAAGTAAATATAGCGGTTGTCGAACTTTTGTCGGCTATTATATTAGGTTTAAACTATTTTATTTTAAAAAGAAACAATTGAAGAGTCATTGAAGAAAGGGGAAGGATCATCCGTAATGCGTTTCGAGAAAATCAAGTATTAAAGTTTGTAACTTCGCCTTTCTTCATTCTATGGGTATTCTTCGAACACTTCTAACTAACAAACCATCTACATTTCCGAATGTTTCTTTTTTCCATCTTATTCTTGTGAACGATATGAACACACTGATGTGTATGACTTAATTTTGGAAAAAAAGTCTGACTCTCCCCTTCTTCCGAGAATCTTCAATCAAAAATAATTAAAAATATAAAATAAAATAAAAAATGTATTTATTTATACGAATTCTTCCTAATCTAGCGTTTAGTAGTGTGAGGATTTCTTTAATAGAGCTTGATCCAAGAATCTCTCTCCTGAAACATCTGTCTTCTCCTTCTCCATTCATACGCTCTTTTGTCAAAGGCCCCATGAATTGCGCCTCCCCATCACTTCTTTGATCTTTCCCTCGGTCTCTGCCCTTCCACCTTTTCCTCGTATATGATCCTCGCCACACTCTTTTCTGCCATTCTAGAACATGGCCGAACCATCGCAGCTGATGTTCTTCGTTAATATTTTCAGCTGACCTAAGTCCCAGATTTGACCTTCCTGCATTTCGCACTCTGACTCTTCTTGTCTTACCTTTTATTATTCTTAAATAACGAATCTTTATGACTTGCTTGAAGTTGGCTATTGTGCCTTAAGGCGAGAATCCAAGATTCACTTGAATATGTGAGGATCGGTAAGAAGGTGTTTTTTAAATTCATTTTTTTTTTTTTAATACTTTTTTCCCCAATAAAACCTTTCTTGAGAGAGTTAAAACAACTACTGGTAGCTTTTATTCTTTCGTTTATTTCACCGCCTATTCAGCCATTTTCGTTAAGGTGAGATCCCACCTATTTAAATTTCTTATTTGCTATAACCTAGTATTGTCCAGTCTTACAACTCGATCTCCCTGCTCGCTTTTTCTTCCTATTGTCATGACCTGTGTTTTTGCTGCATTTATAGTCATGTTGATAGTTCTTGTAGAATACCTAATTCTTCTTGTTGATGCGTCCATTTATAGGTAAACAGCATAAGGGAGAACCTTGAGGGCGGAGCCTAGGCCGGGAAGTTACGCTCTAAGAGGAAAAATCTCCTCTCTCTACATAACTTCAGGCAGCTATCTTATCAAATGTACCATCCCGGATATTTTTTTTTTTTTTTTTAACATTTACATTCTTTTAACCTTCTTTCAATCGCGTGCACTAATTCATAAGTTGATTGTTATTTCAATAACAAAAGCTAACTGTTAGGCGCAAGCGCACTAAAAGGTTCTCCCTAACATTGTTCACATTAGCATGTAACGTAAATTTTCTAAAGTAATTTAAAAAACAAAAGCAATTGTAATAATATCTCAAGTAAAGTAGAAAATAACAACGTAGTAATTTGGTCCCTAAATTCTAGATAATTGTAAAAGTAAAAAATATCTTATACGTTTTTAATAAAGGTTTTATTTGAAAAAAAGTCAATTAGATTTTTTTAATATAATTTAATATGATTAATTAATCATATTGTCGGTTTGATTTAGAGTTATTTTATTTTTGCGTAAATTGTATGCATAATAATTAATTGGGCTTTTATTTTTCCAATAGATAATTTGATTTGCTAGCGCATAATATTTTTAAAAAAAGCCCCAATATGATGAAAATTAATTTTTTGAATGCTTTTGCTCTCTTGGGATAGTTGGGATTTGACAGTACTTGGTTTCAAACGATGTCACGGATTTTAAGCAGAATATTGGGTATGGTCTAAGGAACCGTTGATAGCATGAACGATATAGTAACACATAAATATTGGGTATCGTCTAAGGAACCGTTGATAGCATGAACGATATTGTAACACATAAATATTGGGTATCGTCTAAGGAACCGTTGATAGCATGAACGATATAGTAACACATAAAATAATAATGCGCAATATAATAAAAAAATTTTTTGCTTCAGATTATTCTATTATTTACAAATACTTTTTATTAATACGCAATTAAAATTGGTCTAATACCAGTTAGAAATCCAAACCACAAGCCAATGAAACACACTAAAGACGCTATCAGAAAGTTATGAATATGTGATTATTATCATAGATTAAAATGAGATATTTTTAGAATTTTAGAGCTAACGTGTTTAAATAATTGATTAAAAATTATTTCTCTTCACCTGCACCCTTAAGCAAATTTATTTATATCACAATAGTTTTTGCCTTAAGCTAGTTCAATAAACTGTATATAATATATGAATGGATGATTTCAAGATGCGCCGATATTATTGCAAAAATAGAAAGTGATAAATGTATTATATTTAAAGGTCAAAACATCTGTGTGTTTTTACGTTTCACAACTAATCGCCCCTCCAATTTATAAAAAGTGATAAATGGTTTCGATAACACGGAGATCGATTCCACTTTTTCAATCAATGGGATCTTATCCGCGTCAGCTTTAGTTGAAGTAACGAGGTTTTCAAAGAGAATGAAATTAAGTCTTTCATTAAGTTAATGTTCGCTAATTTAGCTGCGGTGGCATGTCTCGAATTTGTCGGTTATGACAGAGGAGGCAGCTCTTTTCGGATATTCAGGACCAGGATTTTAAGAAAGCTAGTAAAAGAGTGTAAATAGTATATAGAGTCTCTTGCTTGTTCTAAAAATTTGAATTGGTAACAAAGGAATTGATTTTCGGTTAACATCTCCATTGAGCATCAGTGAAGGAGGCTTGTGTTTGGAATCGAAGAGGAACAACCAAGGAATGGAAGGAGGGTGTCGGCCTTAAACAGGTTCAGCAATCGATTAAGGAACCACTTTAAGACGATTTTAAATTATTTATAGAATAATAGTAAATAAATAACTAATGTAAACCTCCTATTTTGCCATCCCACAGTGAGAAAATAAGTGAGTGTTCACCCACTAGCAGATTCAAAGGGAACTTTCGGGCTGAAGGCCCTCCTCCAAAACAAAAAAATTATTATTTTTTTTTTTTACATGGGTCTATTTTTACTTTTACTTAATAGCGTATGAAATATATAAGTAAGGAAAGTATGCCGATCGTGAAAGGTACCTAAGTAAGTCGTGGAAGGTTTTCCGAGTTCAAATAACCAAGTCTCACAAAATGTTCTGTTTGTGTGTGTGTGCGTGAACAGCTTAGCTCAAAAACGAAAAGCAATGAGATACTGAAATTAGGTATACGAATATAATGCCTGGAATGTTACCACAACTTTTTCACTGAAATCGACTCAGCGGAAATTCCACTCTACACTAGAAATTTTACACTATTAATAATTTTTCCAAAAATGAAACTTGTCTAAAGTCTTCTCCTCAAAGCCCTGTAACTTTAAAGCCCTGTAGCTCAAACTTAAATAATTGCTGCAGTTAATAATTTCTTATAATAACTTAAATGGAATGAATGGAATAAATTAAATGGAAAATAAATGTTTTCATGAAAATTAAATGGAATTTCAATTGAAACCACATGGAAATTTATTTTCATCTTAACAAACCAAAAACAGTGCACAGAACTGTAATACTACAACTGTTTAAAAAAATATTTTATTGTACTTAAGTGAGAGAAGACGTAAAGAAATGCATGCTGCTGAAAATATTTCAGTGTTTATGTGAATTCTTTAGCGTGGTAAGTGGGAGTTGTGCGATTTGGGTACCAGATTTTTATTTGATAGTGATCTGATTGTGAGCCAAATAATTAAACATTTACAATTTGTTTTCTTCATTTAATACTCATTATTATAATTAAACTGTGTTCCGTAACGAATATATTATTAATTTTTTTTTTCATAGTACCTTACATAAAATTATATCAATTTTTAATTGTAAAAAGAATAAAGAAATACAATTGAGGGAGTTGCGTGGGAATGAATGATGGGTTAATAACAACTTCAGCTACTAAACGTAATCATATGCCAAGAAAAAAATATAAAAATTTTCCTCCTAAAAACATTATTGTTCCTGTAATTACCGTTATATAAAAAAAAAAAAAAAAAAAATGAATTTCACATCACTAAACGTCATCAATTTTCAATTGATATGACTTACCTCTTCGGAATTCTCTTCTTTCTTCTGAAATATTTCAATGTAGCTCGATAGTCTATTGTTGGTTTATGTATAATCTTAAATCAATAGCTATAAAAATATCATTTAGTTAAAAAAAAAAAAGTTTTATTTCGAGTTACATCATCTGGATTATGATGTAATCCACTACTAGTTTCCAATTTTATTCAGTTTTTCTTTGAGACATCTGAATGAGAATCACGCAGTAGGTGGTCACTGCTCCTGCCATCTTGAGCAACAAACAAAATAAATAATTGTAATAGTATATACAATAATAGTAACTATAAAGGGCGTCAAATATAAATTTGCTCAGATGCTTTTCACGGCCAAAAGGATGATCTAATAAAAAAATTCCAGAGGAAAAATCGTAGGTCTACTTCTGTAGTTTCATGAACGGTTATTGATTTTTTACTTTGACGCGATATGTGCGGTAGACGCGCGGCGATAACTTGGGGTATCGGAGAACATCTAATTTTTAATACACTCAGTTATGGTCGTTAAAAAGATATGAAGTATCTCATAAATGGCATTTGCATATCTTCAAAATTGAAGGATTTATCTTGTATTCTGAACGTCATTATTGTTTTTTAGGCTCCTCATAAATGGAATCTTAGAGATATCATGTATCTATTTAATGTATTTTTTCATTGCCTATCAAAAACATTGTCAAGCCTGTAGATGCAGTATTTATTTTCTGAAAAATGCAAAAAAGTAATTTCTGAAATGATTTTTCCACAATTATGAAAGGAGAATACATTATACTCGTATGAATTCAAAATGTTTATTTTAACAATAGAAACATTTTCCAACATTTCAACCATTTTGACTTCCAATGTTTCACAATTTTTTTCGTAGTGCAGTTTCCTCGATACTGATTTGTGGATGCCTCCTTACTTTAACAATAATATTAACATAGCACATCATCCTTTGGACCCTTTCTTCTCCTTACCGAGGCTTTGCGTAATGTACGCAATGCAATGGAGATGGCATTAACTAACAACTAAGAAACTTAATTACCTTAGGGATTAATCCTTAAGGTGGAGGGGGAGGGCTATTTGTTTATGAGGGCATTCATTTTCAGTTAGTTCCTAATAAGTTCAATATCTACCTCCTAGATAGGCTCCATACATAACAAGTAAAATTGTTGATGTGATCAACTGAGAAGCGATAGTTCTTTTCTTTTTCGTTTTTTTTTTTCAACTAAACCTTATATGAATATTTTCATACTTTATTATTAATATTACTATTGAAGTCAATGTTTCTATTGTTACATTAATAAACATTTTGAACTCAAACAACCAATTTCCCTTTCATAATTATGAAATAATTATTTCAGAAACTATATTTTACATCTATTAAGAAAAAAAATACTACACCTACACGCTTTGCAATATTTTTAATAGAAAGAAGGTGAAAAAATACATAAAAATGACGTATCATATCTCATTTAAGTATATAAGATTCAGATTTATGAGGTGCCTGAAAAATGATAATGACGTTCAGAATATAAATAAATCCTTCAATTTTGAAGATATCGAAGTGCGATTTGCAAGACCATTCATAACTTTTAAATTCCTATAAAAGAGCGTTTTAAAAAGTAGATGTTCTTTGTAAACACCAAGTTTTCGCCGCGCGTCAATCGGACGTATCGTGTCAAAGTTAAAAAGCTAAAGCGGTTGATGGAACTACATTAGTAGACCTACGACTTTTTCCTCTGGCATTTTTTGATTAGATCACCCGTCATTAGTCGTGAGAAGCATTTGAGCAGATTTATATTGGGCATCCTGTGTAATAATAACGAATAATAATAACGATTATTTCTTATGACATGTTTTGAAAAGCAAACGACTAAGACAATTTTATATTCTTGTATGAGTGATTTAATAAGTTCTCATAATACCTGTAATAGAGTACTCTATACAATAAACAGATTGCCAGGAAATAATAAAAATAGCCAGGAAAGCCACTACACTAGATGCAATTCTAAACGTGCAATTGCATAAAATTAAGTCTCTGTACATTATTACTAGATAATTACCGCCACAAGTAATGTTCGATCTAGTTTAAAGAAACCAGCGGCTGTAAATGTTATATCTCTCTTTGAAGCAATCTGCAGTTGTAGAGTTGACTGTAATAAAAGAACAGTGAAATTTGTTAGCAATTAAAAATTCTAAGCAACACAGAATAATAATTTTGATAGATTTTAATAATTTTAAATTTCAGTAAAAATTTAATTTTGAATTGAGATCAGAAGAAAATTACACCCGTTTTATTCGAGTTTAGAAATTTTGGTTTCCAAGTCAACTGTAATTAAATTCAAGTCTAATTAATCAGGTTTTATTTATAAAAATGCTAAAGTTAATGTATGATTTTAAAAATTAATCAAGGATTTTATTTAATTACACATGAATTATACCTAATATATTTCTTTATTGCTACATGATACCATATTCCATACTACATGAGTCCATATTTTGATATATTATATTATTTTTTCGAATTTACCCATATTTTTTTCGAGACACAAGTAATTATTCTGTAAAAGAAAATGCAACTAAAGCAAAACAATATTAATAATGAAGTAAAATTGAAATTAAAAAAAAATTTAATGTAGTATTATATAATATATATTATATTACATATTATGTAATAGGCCCATTAATTTAATAAACCAAATTTAGCAAATACTAATATGAAGATGCCATAAAATATTAATAACAAATATTTATATATTATATTATCTTGCATATTATGTAATAGGCCCATTAATTTAATAAAACGAATTCAGCAAATACAAATACGAAGAGGCCATCAAGTATTAATAACAAATATTTATATAATGTATTTTATTTAATTTTGTATTTAGATCGATGTATTTTTTTGTTTTTTACCTATTAAGTTTATATTACTCATATTAAATTAGTTTTTCAACCACTGACAGTTATTCCATTAGCGTAGATAAGCACATAATCCTCATACTGAATTTTATAAAAGAAAAATACAAGTAATTTATAGTAGTAAAAAGAAACGGAAAATATTTATTTGAAATTTAGTAAATCTACCGAAATGGAACGCCTTCACTCTGACAGACGCAACTCGCAAAACTGAAGCAGTGCTAAATCAGACTGAGAGAAATGGGGGCTATATTTCGCAGTGGGATGAGGGGAGGGAGAGAGATAGTCTGCTCATAAGCCCAATGTGTGCACACAAAGTGTGTGAACCAACCAGCTCGGCGCTGGGGTGCATGGATTTTTTACAACAGCTAATTTAGCATGAAAAAATGAATTTCATTTTCAATTCAAGTATTATTTATTTTATGTATCAATAAACATGTTGAAATTAATAATAAACATAATGAAATAACTTTATTTCCCAAAGAAAAAAGACGCTGTAAACAATCAACACCTTCTAGTTGTTTGGAAACTGTCTGATTTTAAGTGACTTAATCGAAGCACTAAAATCACAAAAAAAAGCGTTTCTATTTTCTCTATTTGAATTGGTTTCTATGAAGATTATCTGCGCGAAGTTCCGTTGCCCCTAGGAACCACCACTGATGTATTATAAATATTCGTCTCACATCTGACAATCCATTTGGTCCATCTTTTGACAAAATGTTTATGGTATCGTGTAGAACCGGCTTAAGACTAAAGTCTATTATTTTTTTAACTTTTAAAGTGTCCATTACTGAAGTGTTGTCTGTTGCTGGTACTTCTACCATGAAATATCTAATAAAATTCTCTAATCCCGTTTTTATTATAGCGGGATTAATTTGAAAAAAATATAGAACTTACATCATTCAATAAGAGACCAGTTTCGTCACATAACATCAGCTGGTACAATCTGATGTTGAACTCCTTAGCCTGAAATTTAAAATTAACATGTTAACCTAAATTCACCATACGTTTAAGCCATTTAAAAAAAAAAAACAGTTAAAAGGTACTTAATTGTATGGATTCTTAACAATACTAATTTATCATTTTTTTTTCTTAAGTTATGTTATTATTCTTAAGTTAAGTTATCTTTCCATTTACTTTATTCTCAACTCCTACCTCACAGTCAGATTCAATGTGAAAAAATCTTCCAATCGATAAGTAGAATTTTTTTTTTATAGTCATTTATAATTTATTAAAAATTAATGAAAGTAAATTTATAATTTATACAGTTTTGTAAGGTTTCATCACAGTTATCGTCCGAAACGCCTGATGGAAAAGAACAAAAATTCGTAGGATAATTTTTAATAAAATTATAACAATTGGATGACAAAAAATATTTAATCCTAATATTATGTAGTAATGCTTACTAAAAAATTTAGAATGATACTTGTTTTAATGATTTTTTTCTATTTTGAAAATTAAAAACAGTTATTAAAAAATATTAATATTTTTAAAAACAAACTATCCAATTAAAAATATTTATTATTGGAATTGACATGTGCGACTTTCGCAGCACCTCCATATAATAATCCAGCAGCTATTTGTATGAATAATATAGCCAGCTTGGAATATTAACTATGAGGGCCCATACTGACGTGTTTTGGGGTTAACCACCATTAAGATATTTTTCTTTTATTCTAGTAAAGATAGCACCGAACTTATACAATAGTTACTATTTAAGGACCTCAATATAAACTGTGTATCATGTATATAAAATCTTGTATCATATAGATGTGTGATTCTAAAAAAAAAAGTCAACTATAGTGTAATTCGAGTATTCCTTCAAATGGATCTGTCCTATCGATGATTATTTTTTTGTTATTACGTTCATGACATCTCTGTTTACAGTATCAATTAAAAAACTACCTTTTATTTTTCATTTCAACTTCTTTTTTTTTGTGATCTTAAAACCCTCGATAATCATGATCACCACCTGTAACGAAATCAATCAACCTCTCTTCTGAAAATTCAGAGAATGCCCTTTTTATGGGAAAACTTATAAAAATAAATGGTCATTGTACGTTATCTTCAGAAATAAATTCATAATTATTTTTAATGTAGCTGGTAATAACAGTAGATTATTCGAAAGTTTGTTGATCTAAAAATTTTCATCACCGCGCATCTATTGATATTTTTTATTTGTGTATCTCAATGAGAAAATTTCATGCAACCTAAGTGATAACGTACCGACAACTCTGCCTAAGCGGAGAAAACCGTTTTTCGGCCACCTACCAAAAATCAATGTTCAGCTTTCAAGGCGGAAGGCTATACTTCTCAGGAAAGTATGTTTATGACTCTCATTACTGCATTATAACTCAATTCAATAAAATTATAACTGTTTGATTCCATAAACCAGAAATATATATGAGAAGCTTTTACAGAAACAGAGATAGATCTCAAATATATAGAAATAATAAAAGAAATTTACAGAAAGGGAAAAGCATTTGTTGTTCTGATATTTATTACAGAGATCATATGGTTCGGTGATAAAGTTATAAACGCGATTTTTTTTTCCACTCTAATTAAACAATTTTATTACTTGTTTTAAGTGTTCAAATTGAGTGTAAAATACTTTTTTTCCTCCCCATTTGTGAGCTGAACAAGTCTGCGGCAGCAGAATACGATATAAGTCAAGCGGTTTATTCCGCTTAAAATGTTGAAACCGTTGATTTCCAATGCTTTATCTAGTGAGATAGACAGTTCTAATGTTGTCAAGGAACACGAAGAAATCTCTTGGAAACTTGTTACCCACTGAAAGAAAACGACATATAATAACGCAATAAGGCCTCAAGAAACAAGAGCTTGTGTGTTTGTGTGAGAGTGTATCTGTGTGTGTGTGTGTGTGTTTGTGGTGTTTCTTTATGTGCCAATAGATGGACGTCGCGACGCTGTGTGTCGTTTTTGAGGTACGGCTATGTTCGGAAACTAGTTTAATTCAGAATCACTTTTTGAGCCACCGAGTTTAATACACAAGGAAGTCATGGGGTCTCCTCATCAGATATTTTTTCCTTAATCTCAGATTTTACTAACCAATTAACAAATGAATAATCTCATTCTTGTTAAAATGTCTTACGATTACAAAATTACCAATTCTTTTAATAGTTTTTCTCATTTCTTTCCTGAAAGGTAGCATTTCGAAAAATGTAATGCATATAAACATTCTCGAAGAAATCCTCTAAATGATAGTGAAAACAGCATCAAAATCTACTGACTACTTATCGAGTTTTGCGATCACAAACATACGTAGGCTTTATATTTTAATATGTCCATCGATATTTATATATATATATATATATATATATATATATATATATATATAGCTAATAAAAAACTAATAAGTACCTCAGTCATAACATTTTGGGTCCTGTTCAGGACGCTGTATAAGCTGAAAGATAAAAAAAACAGCCAAGCACTCAACACGAAATTCATGCCTATATAGCGATAAATGTTAGAATTCAAGGCATAAACAAATAAAAAGCAAGTAAAGCAGAAGCATGTGAAATATGAAAAAAATAAGCACAGAATTTGAAGAGAATAAATTTCATTTGCCTTGAGCACGCATTCCGACAGCCGCCTATAGATCTTGGTCAGTCTGATGAGAATCCTCAATGGGGGGAGCTTGAAGTGCATCAGTCCATCGACATGTTGGTTTAAAATTGTGAAACGAACTATGAAAATATCCATCAACCCTACAAAATGATAAGTGACGATCAGTGTAAGGAGGAATGTCCAATATAACACAATGGTATGGAATACGTCATCCTGGAAAGATAGCACATCAATTACACCGAGACTTACAAAGAAGATCCCGAAGAAATATTTGTATTTAAAAGAATCACGTATATCCAATGTAGTAAGGTAGTCAAACAAAAGAGTGTCTATGTCTTTCAGATCTCGAAGCATAACAGTCAGGCGATTTATTGATAGCGAATAGCAAACCACAGACACAAACAAAGTAATATTCATCGTGACTGACTGAAAGATAAATAAGGTGTTA